>OY757910.1:47224092-47344092 GCA_963585895.1 Sepioteuthis lessoniana | reverse complement strand
TATTTAAAACGATTCAGTTTGGCATAAGTTCGCTTTTTAGTTCTATTTGACCTATAGATAGGACCCTATCGGTCACTACTACTCGGAAGCAGAGTGGACCTGGGAATGACGGCAAACTAATTTTCCGAATTATTCCTCATAGTCTGAAATAGATGGTTTTGCTTCATTCAGTTTGAAAGTGAATTCTTTTGCTTAATTCAAACATTTTAAATGCATTTTGAACGGCTATTTTTTGTCGCTCTTCATGAGAATCGAACGGTCGAAACTAATGGAAAAAGGTATTGCTAATTTCAATAAATCTTTGATAATATTTTTAAATACATTTTCTAAATAATTACATAATAAAAAATATGTTTCAAATAACTTCTTTAAATATTTTTGCAGATATCCGATACACGAGAATCCTTCAAAATGTTCTAAGCGTCACTCATGTGTAAGAGCCATTGCTGCACATTTTTATTGAGGAAACACATTAAAACCCATTATAACTAGAAAATCTAATTCCGATTTCTGTCGATATTTCTATGAAGAAACGTGTGATAAATCTAAAATCTGGGTTAGTCTTTTAGGTTTTAACACGATGCTTATCTATCTATCTATCTATCTATCTATATATATATATATATATATATGTGTGTGTGTGTGTGTGTGTGTGTGTGTGTGTGTGTGTGTGCTTATTTAAGACAAACAAAAACCGGTCACATTAGGATTATTAATTTATTTCCCTCCTGTTACGGGTATTTATATGAATGGATAAAATAATTACAGACAGAATGGACACAGAGGAAAGGGTGGGAGGGGGTAGGAAATGGTTGAAGTGTTTCCTCCCCATTTACCCACTTCGGGTTTTTCTTTTTTTCTTTTTTATTACCGGTTGGAATCACAGTAAGTTAAAATTTTTGAATTTTTGAATTCTAAATATATTTCAACGTAAAACTACAAATCTAATAATAATTTAGGGAAATGCAACATTCCTTAATAACCTTATGTAAGGATTACAGTAATATTTATCTTTAATTAAATTCAAAATTCAAAATCAAAATTTAAAATTCAAAAGTTTTATTCGTACCTATTAACTCCGTTACCCTTCCATTGAAAAGTACGTACACATCATATGGTATCTTCCAATTTTTGTATTTTATTCATTTCAACTCAAACCTCAAATTAATCCTATTTTTTGGTTAATTAAACATTTTCTATGATATTTTGGTGTTATTGATTCATATCAATATCCATGACAGGATGGAAATAAATTTATAATCATAATGGGACCGGTCTTTGTTTTCCTTAAATAAATTATTGCTCTGTGACATCAGTTACATTGAGCTCTTTACAAGGAAAATTCAAATGTTCATAGTTGAATGATTTTTTGTCCTGATGGAATTATTTCCGACTCTGGTTTAACTGTACTGAATAATATATATATATATATATATATATATATATATATATATATATATATATATATATATAATTTGTGTTTGAATGCGTATGCATGTACGTGGATGTATGAGTGTGTTCGTGTGTATTAATCAGTTTATGAGTTATAATTCCTGTATTTGTGGAAAGCTCTAAATAAAAATTTAAATTGCTCTACATATAAAACTGTAATCTATAAATTGGATGCAGAAGATTGATATACATTTATTGGAATATGTGCATCTACTTCCATCATAGAAAACAATGAAATAATACAAACTATAGGGGATAGAAACATTTCCGAGTTATAATTGATTTTCAAACATCACAGACATTATAAACATATGAATATTTTAGTCCATTCCTTCTATATATATATATATATATATATATATATATATATATATATATATATATATATATGGGCGAGGACTCTTCTCTATATAGTCATATATGAAATTACTCAATTACACTAGAAAGAGTATGATCTAATTATAATTCAATTTTCCTTCCCTCCGTCGGTCTCTTCATACTTCTAAGGATCCACGCTCTTTGGCCGAACATTAATTAAATTTCCATGAATCGTTCGAATCATGTACGTAAATAATCTTAAATCAGCTAGAATATCTGTCTGAACTGGCTTTTTAGATGGTATCTAACGCTCACTCTGTCTTACAGTTCAACTCACGATAAAAGGGTGTTCGTTTGACGCTTAGCTTAAGTAAATCTCTTTCTCTCCCTTTCTCTCTCTCTCTCTCTTCGTCTCTCTCTCTCTCACTTTATCTCTTCCCCCTCTCTTCGTCTCTCTCTCTCTCTCTCTCTCTCTCTCTCTCTCTCTCTTTATAGAACACCGTTATCTCTCCCACTTTTGTAAGAATTTATACTCTTTCAGACGCTGTCAGGTGTCGAACTACGAGGTAATACATTTTATCTTAACAGTTAAAATAAATAATAGGGAAGAACATTGGAAAAGAAGACGTCTGAAACAAACAGCACATATGCTTGGCTACATTGATCTCATGAGTAGACCATTTATAAATGAACACAATCTGGAAACCAATCATTGAAAAGTCCAAATCAAATTGGTTTTAAGAAAATTACTTAAAAAATGTATAGAATGATTAATGCCATTGGAATTCACGTTTCGAATACATCTTCTCATGAAACTTCCCGTGATGCATCTCGGGTTGATCGGCGAGAAAAAAACCATGACGTTATAATTTCAATAAGATCTTCATAGTTCTTGAACAAGTGAATGGGTCGGCTTATGGGACGAGCTAGGGCCCAAAGGACATCGAAAGACTGCACCCCATCCCCTTTTCAAATCTAGGGAATTATATCCTACAAAATTGTAAATTTTACAAATAACTCCTTGATTGATCAACAGTCAAACATTAAAAATGATTTCCTAGTTTAAATCATTTCTATACCGAGATAAGCAAGGGACTCTTGAGGAAGGCCGGAAGATATAGCGGCCGAAAGGCAGTGTTTCAACTTACCACAATAAAGATAATGACAAGAGTCTAAAAAATCACAGCAAAAATAATACATCTCAATGGTTGTTTGATAAAAAATATATATTAGAAAATGAATAATAAAAAATATATTATGTTCTATTTCTCCAAATCTGAATAATCTTATTATCAAATATTTATTCAAAGTATCTATTTATTTTAAAGACTTTTTAAGAGATAATTACAAACATAACTGGTACCGCCTCCTAGCTTTTTTCAGGGGTCATTGAATACACCCACTAAAAGGCACACTCTAAATAAGCCGTGTCCTGGGTATGGACCCTCAATTTATTATTTTTCTTACATCGATCTAAAAATAAATCTCAAATTATCCCATCAGGGAACATATGGATTATTGTTAGGATGCACTGTTTAAGAAATTCTTGTAATGTGGTCTTTTGAAATATTATTTTATTTTATTGTGTAACAAGAAGAATAAATATATTACGCATATGCGGATTCCTCTTTTTTCTTTTTTTTTTTCTTTTTCCTTTTTGAAAATGAAATATATTTGTGATTAGATCTTGAATCTGAAAAGCGAGTTAATTTCAAATAGATGACAAATTCTAACACAAACCACTCTACTGGGACAAATGACCATCTCAAGTGTCACTAATTTAAAAAATTATCTGCTTCAATGTGTATGTAGTGAAAAATCCAAATATTGGTTGCCCAGTCGGCTGGGGCTGTAGAATACACCGACTGCTTCTCTGCAGAGGGGTAACCCCCCCCCGAACGAGTGTCCTGTTTATGACTCTAAACTATCTGATGGTAAGGTTCCAGCAATGCTGCAGCTTTGGGGCACGCGGAGTACACCTTTATTGCCATCGCTCCCAGGTCTACACTGGCCTGGAATGGTAGCACCTGATAAGGGTCCTATCTATGGATTAAATAGAACTAAACCGTGCTTTTTTCACTATGCTGATTTTTGCAATTAAACTGCGTATTTATGCTAAACTGAATTGTTTAAAATAGAATTGTTTTGACATTGAAACTGCGTACTAGTGCTGAACTGAACTGCTCGAAATAGAACTGTTTTTGACGTCTAAACTGTGTACTTATGCTGAACTGAATTATCTGAAATAAAACTGTCTGACATTTAACACTGTGTATTGCCTAGTCGGCTGGGGCTGTAGAATACACTGACTGCACCTCTACAGAGGAGTAAGACCCCCCCTAACGAGTGTCCTGGATATGACACTAAACAATCTGATGGTGAGGTTCAAGCAGTGCTGGAGCTTTGGTGAATGCGAAATACCCCTTCATTGCCATCACTCCCAGGTCCACTCTGGCCCGGAGTGGTAGCACCTGATAGGACCCGATCTATGGGTTAAATAGAACTAACAGCATACTTATGCTAAAATGAATTGTTTGAGTAAACTGAATAGCTTGAAATAGAAATGTTTTTGACAATTAAACCTTCCTTACATTTAAACTGCGTGCTTATGCTTAACTGAATTATTTTATATAGAACTGTTTTTCGACATTAAAACTGTATTTACACTTAACTGAATTGTTACATATAACTGTTTGAATAGTTTGAAATGGAAATGTTTTTGACAATTAAACTGTGTACTTATGCTAAACTTAATTATTTTAAATAGAACAGATTATTTACATAAAAATGGATTTGGCTTTAAATAACCTACAAAGGTTGATATGCCTTAAAACCCAACAACAAACAAACAAACCAAATATTTGTTAACCAAGTGTTGTCTAATCACATTTTAATGCCTTCTTGTTTTCTTTTATGTTATTTTAATGAATTTTGAAAATAATCTTAAATGTACAGATATAAATCTTTTAGAGTATAAAAAAATATTATGAGATGTGTATGGAGCAGTTTCTGATTAATATAGCACTGAATTTTTGAAGAATCTTAAATATATTTATATGCATGTTCGGTTGAATAAGATTTGTCTGTTACATTTGAACTTGTGTATAGGAAAATGTCTCATGGAATGTGAAAAGACTGGCTATCCCGGGAATAAAGCAAAATGCTTCTTAAGTTATAGAAAAATGGTAACTCAAGGCTCACTTAGTGATTCCCAGGGAATTGTAGGAAAATTGGATTCATTCATTCAAACAAGAATCGCAAGCCAGAAGCAAGTTTTGAGAATAAAGGACGTAGAATGCTTTGGGATATTTAGATACATAACTCACCCCTCTTGATCAGCAGACTAGATATAATTTTTGTCAAAAGAAAAATAAAAATTGATCATGTAATGTAATTAGCCGTCTCAGCAGACTAACCGGCGAATCTGAGGAGTAAAAAGATATAGAACTATATAAGCAAATTTTACGAATTCTCCGAAAGTTATGGAACGTGAAAGTGAAGTCAGTATCGATACATACAAAAAAACATAAATTTATCTTACAGACTGGAAGGATTTGATACAAGAAGCAGAATTTGTAAAGAATACCGTATTATTGAACTCAGCGTTCCTGCTGAGAACAGTCCATGTCATTTGCAAAAAAAAAAAAAAAAAGATATTTTATTGGTCTCTGCAGAAATAAAGTAACTTTATTTACAACTCAATTATTGTCGGTGTTATAAAGAATCCTACTGCTACTTTCTTTCTATATTTGATATATGCTTCATCTTTGATCCTTTCATATACTTTTGAATATTTTTTTGTGTATTTGATCCATTCCTTGATTATTTATTTGATTATTTAATCCATTCTTTATTGTCATTTTTTTTCTTTGCTTTCTTTTGAATACATTCTTTTTATTTTTTCATTTTTCCGTTTATTATTTGATCCATACATTTTTTTGGTATTTTTTTAAATACTTTCATTTTTATTCTTTTTCTTTTTTAATTATTTGATTCCTACAAAGATTTTTTCCCCTCAATCACTTTGGTTCTTTATTTGATTCATTTTTGCGGAGGATATCACTTACTTTATTTGATTCCTGGAGACTTTCTTTCATTTGGATTATTTCATAATTTCTTTGATGCTTACGTTTGATTTTTCATTACTTTATCTATTTTTTAAATCGTGTTTCGATCCTTTGAGTATTTATTTCTTTTAAATTATTTGATTCTATCATTGATATTTTTACCTTTATTCTTTGATTCTTCCATTGATTATTTGATCTTTTCTTTATTAATACCTTTGTTTCTTGCTTTGATACTCCAGCGCAATATTCGATGTATGTATGTATGTATGTATGTATCTATCTATCTATCTATCTATCTATCTTTTATTTTCTTTATTTATTATTTTTGTTGATTTAGATGAAACCAAGACACAAACAACCAAATTCAGGCTCCTTATCCTTTTGCATTAGATACAATGTAAGTTTAACCGAATAAGGACATAAACTAAAATAACCAAAGTTAATTAATGCCGAGAAGTTCGACATTATAATACAGAATAGCAGACGGAAAATTAATATAGAAATTAGGAGGTAAATTAAGTTTTCTTAAAAGAAAAAATCATTGGAAAATCAAAATAAAAAGAAAGAATATGATAAAAGTTGAGAAACGGAAATAAGTAAAGAATAATCAGTTAAAATATCACGTTTAAATGGTTTAGTATTAGATGGAATCAGTCTGGAATAGTGAAGCAAAAAATGAAGAAGAAATATACTATCAACATGAGCTTTATCAACAAATAGAAAAAGGAACCAAAAAACAATGACATTAATAACCATGCACTCGAAATTTCAAAAAGATGATATAGACTAATCCTCTTTGTTTAAAAAGAATGTGGAAGAGGACTCTTCAACGTTGTAGATTGTGTAGATACATCAATTCAAGAACTTGAAAAATACCCTAAAAGAGCAAAGAATATCTAATTTCAACAACCAGTCACGGCAATGGCAGCATAAAGATACAATGTAAAAAACAGCAAGAAGATAGAAGCAGGTATAACTGTATGAATTCTTCAAGCAACACACTGCCGAGATTGTCTATGAGATCACTCAAACAATCCTAAGAAAGGGAAAATTCAAGAGAGGAACTGAATATCTTCTAGTAGTATCACAAAATAATGCCATAAGGAGAAATTACATCATAGTGAAAACTGATAATACTCAACAGAAACCAGGAGGGGATTATGCAAAACAGAGATGAAACTATTTATCATACAAAAAGCGTAAGTGGAAAATTATCACAAAAGTAGGACAAGGTTACACACGACTGGATGGGCAATGTGATCCACGTGGTAATACAAAACAAAATAGAATTTTACTCAGAACTTGTTTGTATATGAAATTTAAAAAGCACAAATAAGAATCTAACATAAAATCATCTGATTTTTGGGATTCATATGAATCACAGAATCGCGACCAGAAAGTCATACTCGTTCTTCACATAAAAACTGGACTTGACATTCAGGGTATTTTGCTCTTCTATCGAACTGTAAATTGAAAATGAACGAAAACATACAGATAAACAAATATGTGGATCTTGTGGGAGAACTAAAAAAATATTGTCGAACATGAAGAATACAATTATATAATTATAGTTGGCGTGCTAAGAACAGCCCTTAGGGACTTTGAAATAGTCTGAAAAAATTCGAAATAGTAGTAGACTCGAAATCGTACTGACCACATCATTGTTAAGATCACCTAGACTGTTCAGAAGATTCCCGGAGAATTGTGGAGACTTGCTGTCGCTGAGTCCATTGTGTGACAATCTGCGATTTCGGATGGCTAAAACCTTAAGAGGGAAATAAAAATATTAATGATAAAAATGATATAAGAACAAACCAGCATCTGTCCTGGATAATGACACATAAACTCCTGTAAAACTTTGACAAACGAAGGGATCACCTAATCTCAGCAAGACGACAAGACCGTATAATAATCAACAAAAAAAAAAAAAAATGAGAACTTGCAAAATTGTCGACTTTGCTGTTCCGGCTGACCACGGAATAAAACTGAAAAGAATGTGAAAAGAAGGATAAGTATCTGGACCTTGCTAAGGAATTGAAAAAAATGTAGAACATGAAAGCGATAATCATATCAATCGTGATAGGTGCTTTTGGTACAGTCACCAAAGGATTATAAAAGGGACGGGAGGACTTGGATATTAGAGGAAGAGTGGAGATAATCCATACTACTAGATTATTGAGAACGGCCAGAGTACTGAGAAGAATCCTGGAGACTTGAGGTGACTTGCTGCCACTCAGACGCCAGTGAAATACAATCAGCTAATACTCATGTGAAAACTCTGAAGGACTAAATAATAATAATAGTAATAATAATAATAATAATAATAATAATAATAATAACCACAAACAACGACATAAGAACCAATCATATCAAAGCGAAAATAGATACGACGCGACCAAATATCAAATGATGGTTATGTGGTAATAGAGATGAAACCATCAATCACATTATAAGCCAGTGCAGCAAATTGGCACAGAAAGAGTATAAGACTAGACCTGTTTGGATGGGCAAGGTGATTCTCTGGGATGTGCAAGAAATTCAAATTTACGAACAAATATTTGGTTGCTTGGTGGGTTGGGTTTTATGGCATATCAAACTTTGTAGGTTATATAACGCCAAATCCATTTTTATGCAAATGTGATCCACTGGGATATGTGTAAGAAATTTAAATTTGACCATGCCAACAAATGGTATAGGCACAACCCAGCACCTGTCCAAGAAAATGACACGCGCAAACTCCTATGGGATTTTGATATACAAACAGATCACCTAATCTTGGCCAGAAAACCAGACCTCATAATAATCAACCCCCCCCCCCCCAAAAAAAAACAGACCATATAGTAATCAACAAAAAAAAGAGAATCTGCTAAACTGTCGACTTTGCTGTCCCGGATAAGAAAAGTGGGATAAGTACCTCGACCTTGCAAGAGAATTGAAAAAAATATGGAACATGAAGGTGACAATTATACCAATGGCGATTGGTGCTTTTGGCACGGTAACAAAATGATTATTACAGGGCTTGGAAGATTTGGAAGTTGGTGGCCGAGTGGAGACCATCCAAACAACAGCATTATTGAAAACAGCTAGAATACTAAGAAGAGTCCTGGAGACTTGGGAAGACTTGCTGTCACTCAATCTCCAGTGAAAGACCATCAGCTTACGCTGATGTAAAAAACTCTAATGAATAATAATAATAATAATAATAATAATAATAATAATAATAATAATAATAATAGTCTCGGCCAGAAGACCAGACCTAATAATAATCAACAAAAAAAAAAGAGAACTTGCATAATTGTTGACTTTGCTGTGCCGGCTGACCCAAAGAATAAAACTGAAAGAATGTGAAAAGAAGGATAAGTACCTTAACTTTGCTAGGGAATTGAAAAAAACTATGAAACATTCAGGTGACAATTATTCCAATTTTAATTGGTGCGATTGGAACAGTAACAAAAGGATAACTAAAGGGACTTGAGGACTCGGAAGTTGGAGACCATCCAAATTACTACATTATTGAGAACGGCCAGAATACTTAGAAGAGTTCTGGAGACTTGAGGAGACTTGCTGTCACTCAAACTCCAGTGAAAGACCATCAGCTAACGCTAATGTGAAAAGCTCTAATGATTTAATAGTAATAATGTCAACAAAGATACCTAATTACGATATAAAGACTGACATAAAAACGGATGTTACAGCTAATATTTGATTGAAACCTTAATAGGGCGAGGAAGGACGAACATAGGAATCAGAAAGCAGCTAGCAAGTTTTAGAAACAATCAACTTCACAAGCATTTCTGGATTGATTTATTTTAAAAATTGGAATGATTCGAAATTTATATTGCTCTGAAAGAGACATTTCATGATAAAAATGTAATGGCTATTTATGGGGGCTAAAAACGATGTTATAATCAGTTGTATAAAATATAAAACGGCAGAAAATGCTAAGTGATGCTAGGGATGAGTCAAAACAATTACATATCTATTCAGCAAGTTACCTTCGAAACAACACATCAATACAGATAACAGGTAGGAAGATTTATCCAATTGGAACTATACAAACTGCTAAGATTTTCCTGTACAAAGGAAAAAATCTACAGAAAACTGTATCTAGCTACGAAGAAGAAAAATACACTTGCTTGAAATTTTGATATTTAAACCTATCACGATATTCAGGTAATGAAGACTTGATAGGAAACAAATAACAAAATCTTGTCAAATAATACATTCACTTTTTTTTATCAGAACAAAGTCATAACAATTAAATGAAAGGAAAAAGTACAATATCTGAACTTTGACAGGGAAATAAGAAATAATGAAATACGCTATCATGCAGAAATATATGGCTAAATAGCTATCTCTCTCTCTTTCTCCCTATATATATATATATATATATATATATATATATATATATATATATATATATATATATATTGCATTTTTTTAATAGGGTGATTTATGATAAGTAGATTTTTGTAAAAAAGTGATCTAATGATATCCATCGTGATTGTATGTTGTTTTTACCAGAAGCAATATATTCTTGGTGTCTTTTTCTGAGCGTGTACTTATTTATGGGCGATACGGTATGAATAAGAAAAATATTTGATAATCGTTTTTAGTGTGCTTTGAACCCTGCGAAATAACCGAGAAAATTATTTGAGTTATTGGAAATCTGCACAAAATATTACGATGCAGTGTAAAATAAAATACATACAGTAGTTCCCCGGAAGTTCAAAACATCTCCAACAGCAGATCTAGAAATAACTGTATTTCTTAAAAAAATAAATCGTGTATATATAATTTTAGAATGCCTCATCAAAAATACAAATATTAGTGATAGTAGAAAATTTTGAAACATTTTTGTTGAGCGCGGCACAATACGGCTGCTTCGGTTACATTTCCCCAAGTCATTAAGGATGATGAATCACATTGACCTCTGAGATGATGACCTTGCCGGATTCATTCCGAGATCTACTCACAGGATTTCTTCATCGATCCGCTTACTGTACTGTGGTCACCTTCAACTTCAACTTAATATTTTGCATAACAAATGCTTTGGTTTCTTCGATGGCTTTATGGCACAGTTCGAACTTCTGAAACATAATTTCTTGAATTAGGCTACGTTGAACGTTCATTTTTGCTTCTTTCAAATCACAAAGTAATATTCTGCATGTTTGTGCAGTAACTACCATGATACAACCAACCACAGGAGGTATAAACTGGAAATGCCTTGATTACATAATATAGGCACTGCAAACAGCACTTACCAAAATATTCCAAAAATATTATTTCCTAAGTATACTTATTCAGTGAACAAATAGAAAGCTGTATTTTTAAAAGTTTGCACACTCTGACACCATAAAAACCAGAAGAATTCCAACAGTGTATTTTCAGCACATGATAGTCACCGTCTCTTCGCTTACTCCAACAATTAGCAACGACACTGAGAAAATATATCTATAATTAAAGTATAAAATGAGAAAACCAGGAAGTAATATTTCATAGAGGAGCTGATTACAGAGAATAAACATCGCTTCTGTTCTGAAGCAAGCCCCATCGTTATCATCGACACAAAAATAATAAGGTAGGTAATGATGATGATAGGATTAATAAAAGGCATTGAAAAACTCGTGGAGAATGTTTTTACGGCTTAAACCAAGATGCAAACGTTGAAAATTATACACAGTGTCAAGAAAAAGGCGGTAACCAGTTTTTCATAAACTTATATTTTGGCAAGGAACGCTTAGGTGGAAAACCCAACGGTTATCATATTGCCGATCGTGTCAACGTATCTACATCAAATACAGCCATTCGATGCCAAATTTATGGGAAATAATGAACGGGCGTCCATCAAGAAGATGGAAGATTGCCAAATGAAATGCAAAGACAATTACAGCCCAAAAGTTGCCAACACATAAAACCATCTCACTAAACTAAGTTCTAACAAAATGAGCGACTCATACACCAAGACATACATACATGCATGAACAGATTTACGATTTGTATACCTGTGAATGTGTATCAGAGAATGTGCTTGTATTGCTGCGAATGTGTTAATGTATAATAATGTGTAGACGAAAATGGTTGAGTGCGTATACAGAAAAATATATTGTATATGCGTATCTTTGTTTCTCTCTGTCTCTGTCTTTGTCTCTCTGTCTCTGTCTGTCTGTCCGTCTGTCTGTCTGTCTCTCTCTCTCTCTCTCTCTCTCTCTATATATATATATATATATATATATATATATATATTATTAAAGTGTTGGTCGTCAGTAAATCACTATGTGGTTATGTGGTTGCAGAACAATATTTTCCATGGATTAAATATGTATATAATATATATCTATTTATTATCATTGTATATATATATATATATATATATATATATATATATATGTGTGTGTGTGTGTGTGTGTGTGCTTGTACATATCTTCCCAAGGAGGATGACACATGAAACTTTGCTTATTTTGATATGAATACGAATGACAACTAAAGAGAATGAGACTCTAAAAACCCTGTAGCTGATAAAACTACAAATCATCTTGCACTCTTTGTTATTCGATTATAACAATAGATATTTAGAGGGTAGTATATGTAAAGCACAGACAAATATCCTTTTGTTTAGTGAAGTCTTCATTTCAGAATGCTTACTTGAAAGGTCACCTCCGTTTAGATGATCGTGACGTTGTCAATGTAGAGATGGCGGTCATATGTCAATAATGTTTGTTCTAGTATCTTTGTTTATTGGCTTACCAATCTTTGTGGGTTATTTAATGCAAAACCCAACATTCTAAAAGAACAGTAGAGGTAGTATCTAACCCATACGCTGGGAGATAAGATATTCATTCTTTTACCAGTGTAATGTGTACGCAATAACTGAACTGGTGTTCGAACTCATTCTCAATGATGTCTCACTACAGTATGTTAAACACTACCACATGCAAATAAAATAAATCAGCAATAATTTTATATATATATATATATATATATATATATATAATGATTGCTCATATATATATATATATATATATATATATATATATATATGCTCCCCTACCCCCGTAGGGTTGAGCTCTCTAGCGAATGAAGTAATCGCGTTGCCATTAGCGTTTATTGGAATGCTCTTCATATATAAATTGAGCTCTCGGTAGCCGTTAAGCGGATGTATGTAAACAATAGTAATTGTGATTCATAACCGTTGAAAATTTACTTCACTGCTTCTGGTTCCTTCGTGGCTGAGGGGTAGAGACTTGGATTGGCGTTTAAGTCAACCGGGTTTCGATTCCAGCTACGGGAAGCTAGTATGTCTAGCAACACTGATGAGTTCTGATAGAACGAAACAGATCTGTCTGTGGATGACTTTATATATATAGAGAGAGATTTTATCTGATAGTTTGTTTAAAGTCATATTGTTGGGTATCACCTACCTTTTCAGAATAATGAGCTGTTCCATCTATCATATATGGCAGTAGCGGAGATCAGTCTGGGAATAAGCCTACTCCTCAGTAGTGTTATTCTGTTTTTTGGATTATTAAGTGACGAAAAGTAAGTGCTTTGTTAAATTTATTGTTAAAAAATTATTGTTGATCATTTGTTAAACTTGTTACACTTGTTAAACTCGTTGGATTTTTTGGAACGACTTGTTATTGCGTTTGTGCCCCTCCCCAAAACAATCGTTATTTTGTATTGTTTTGAGGGGGGTCAACTCGAAAGACTTTTTTCTACTGCATTTACAGTTTTTTCATCCTTCACCATATTCACATCTTTTTAAACCATACGATTTTATATCTCCCTGGTTGCCTAAAGCAACTATGGGAGAACCAACACCTACTACACAGGTGGATATATTTCTATCCCAAGGAAAACCGGAATGGCCGTCATTGCCTGGTACCTCCGCAGAAAATTTAACGCCGGCGAGTACAATTCCGCCGGCACAAAAAGTGCCGTCAATACCAGTCTCCTGGTCGACGCAGAAAAACAAAAAATTGCCACAAGATTATAAAAAGGACAGGGTTGAAAAGTATGCCCAGTATTTTAAAGGGAATAGAATTCTACCAATACCTGAACTGGTAGAAGCAGTCCAGCCAAAAACCCTGTCCTTAATTGTCTCAGACATAAAGACCAGGAGACTGGCTGGACTGAAAAAAGACAAATTTGAGGAAATTTTAAAAGCAGCAGGAATCCCAGCTAGATATTTCTGTAGACGTAGTTTTTCTACCTGGGATATCCTGCTGCCATCACAAGAACTGGCCACCAAGCTGGCAAGTAACAACATCATAAACACAAAACAATACCGACTACAGCTGGAATACATGGGCAGAAGACGGATTAAAGTCACCGTGTGGAACGTGCCAATACAACTAAGTGGTGACGTTCTGGCGGCGTTCCTCAGCGACTATGGGGACGTCGAGGAATTTACGACCATGAAGTCACCCAGCGGCACGGCACACGGTGACTACTCACTTACCATGTGCCTTAATAGGGGAGGGTTCCAGGCAATCCCCCACACAGTTGAGTATGAGAAGCAAGCCATGTTGGTGGTTGTGGAAGGCCGAAAACCGCAGTGCTGGCATTGTAAACATATAGGCCACTTTGCGAGGTCATGCCCTCAAAAGGCCACCGGCGCAGCAGTGACAACAACAGCAACAACGACGACGTCAACAGCACCAACAACAGTAAAGGCCACAATAGCATCCAAGACCCCATTAATATCAGCATCAACAAACAGCGCACCAGCGCCATCAACATCAGCAACAGCAAACAAGCTGGAAAGAAAAATAAATACTCCAGCAGAAGCTGGGAACGACCCCAATAGCAGGGATGAGGAGGGGTGGACCCAGGTAACGCGGGGCAAAAAGTCCTCACCTAAAGCCCCGAAATCACCCCCTGCCAAAACCACTGACACAAAGGGCGGAAAAAGAAACCCATGGAAAATCAAAAACCAGAGGAAAAGAAAAAAGAAACCGACACAAAAACAGAGAAAAGAAAGAAAGAAAAGGTAAATAACAATGAACAACAACAACAACAGGAGGAGGAAATGGATACCTCAACAAACTTGAAGAGAAGGAGGGATAGCGGAGATTCTACCACAGAGGGAGAGGGGGAGAAAAAACAATTTAAAAAGACGACACCGAAAAAACAACAGCGACCAGCCCAAATCATTCCTCCCCCACAACAAGCAAAAAATACTCCTACAGATCCTACTAAACTCCCACTATCCCCAACACCACCTACATTATCACCCGTTTCAACCCCCAAACTACTCTCCCGGTCCCATTCAGCAACAAGAGACCCGCAACCATCACCATCAACATCTGGTACTGTGCGACAATCAAAGTCAGCCTCCAGAGAGGTCCAACAGGCATTGAACTCCTTTTATTTTTACCAGGACATCCTGGAGACGCCATTATTAGATCGGCAAATTAAAAGTTTACTAAAACCTTTAAGAGACCTAAAAAAATCAATCAAAAAGACATAACTAATCCATATCTTTTTGAGGGTGCAGCCATGGTGACCACCTTTGTCCGTTCGGCTGGTAACCGAACTAAAGAGCTGTGGCAATTTATTGAGGAAGCCAGTCGAGCGGACATGAGGCTGGCGGATATGGGGCACGACTCACTAAATGAAATATCTGCAAAATGTACGGGCAGGGTCCCGATTTGTGTTCATCCCACTTTCTATAGGTCCCTAAAGTTGCGGTTTCCTTATGATGTCGGTGGAATTTCCAGGAGCAGCCGAGTTACTCCTGAACTTTGTACCGGTTCCCTGCGTCAGGCCGTCGGCATCCTCACCCCGAAGGATTTCAGGCCCGTAGTCGACACTGAGTAAGGTAAGTTGGATTGATGGCTTTAAACCTTGCCAGTTTGAATGTGAGGGGACTGGGGGATTCAAGCAAGTGTACGCGCTTGCTTGCTAAACTCAAGAACCTCGGAGTATATGTTGCTGCAGTGCAGGAGACTCACTTCACTTGCGGTGCCGACTGTCGGGTGCTGGAAAGCGATTTTAACGTTTTGTCAGCATACGACAGCCGCACCAGCGCTGGGGTCTCTTTGCTAGTTGGACGCAGCCTTGATGCTGATGTTGACGTTGTTTTTGCAGGTGTCGGGGGCCGGTTGGTTGTGGCCGATGTTGCCGTGAAAAGTTGCAAGTTTCGTCTGGTTGCGGTTTATGCGTCAAATATCGCTGCGGAGAGGGTTTCCTTTTTTCGTCGGTTGGCGCCGTTCCTGGACGATACGAAGCGGCTAGTCTTAATGGGTGATTGGAATGCGATCCTTGATCCCAAGATAGATAAGGTCGGGCGGGGAGCTAGGCGTGCGGGAAGGTGTGATAGCAGCCTTGTCGGCTTCGTGACTCGTCACAGTCTCGTCGACAGGTTTCCTCTGGATCACCCATGGCGGGAGATGTGGACGTGGCTAGATAGATCGCCCTCTGCCAAAGTAGGTTCCTACTTGGACAGAGTGTTAGTGAGAAGAGCTGACATTGATTTTGTTAGTTGTCCCACGTTCCACTTGATAGCGTGGACTGACCATAAACTCATTAGAGTCAGTCTGTGGTTAGCAAATAGGCCTAGTCTAGCCGGCGACTGGAAGTTCAATACCTCCTTACTGGAGATACGGGACTTCCGTGATCGGCTAGAATCCCTAATTCAGCGGGCGTTAGTGGGGGCGGTTACCGGGAATAGGTGGTGGGTTTCTCTTAAGCATAGGATTAGAGATTTCGCCACCAAATACGGTCGACAGCTCAACTTAGATAGGACCACAGAGGCGAAATCTATAGATGATAGACTCTCCCAGGCGGTGGCTGGGGGGGACTCCCTAGGTGTAGAGCTAGCTAGGAGGGACCTTGAGCGTGAGAGTAGCGAGCGCTACAAGGGATCAGTAGTTAGATCTAGGCTAAAAAGAGTTCTCAACGAAGCTGTGAAATCGAACACGACTGCGCGTGAAGAAGAAGTGCGAAGGTTCCCCGATCGGTACATCGCATCTGTCAAGACCCCGGACGGGCGTCTGCTGCGATCAGGTCGTGAGATACGTGACGCCTTTCGGGCGCACTTTCGGGATCGCTTTGCCCGCTGCACTGATCTCCCGCTCCGGGAGTTTCGTAGCTATCTCGCCGACTTCCCCCGCCTTGGGGCGGCTGAAGCGGCTAGCTGCGAGAGTGTGGTTACTGAATGCAAAGTCCGTGACGCGTTGAAGAAGGTCGGCCTCAACAAGTCGCCGGGACTAGATGGTTTGCCCTACTAAGTGTACTTGAGGATGTCGCACATGTTTGTACCTATTCTGACGGATATGTTCAACCATTGGTTCGCCCAGGGAGCCATCCCTGGTAGCGTTACCAAGGGCGTGATCACATTGTTTAAGAAAGGTGGCAGGCATGTTTGGGAGGGTTTAGATGATTACAGGCCCATAACTCTGCTTAACACAGAGTTAAAGATTTTGGCCCGGGTCTTAGCGAATCGTTTACAGCTTGTCATTAGCGATCTGATCGGCCCCGAACAGACCTTTGCTGTGAAGGGAAGATCGATCCAGGACAACCTGCACTTGATTCGCGAGGTCCTAGAGGGGATAGAAGACGACACCGAATCCGCGCTGATCAGTTTAGATCAGTCCAAGGCCTTAGATAGGGTTGACCATCGGTTCTTGGCGTCTGTTTTGGAGACTGCCGGATTCAAAACGGAGTTCCGCAGATGGATTAGCATGATGTACCACAACCCTCAGTAAGTGGTGCAGGTGAACGGAAGGAGTTCGGGGGTGAGAGCGATCGAGCGTTCGGTCCGGCAAGACTGCCCTCTGTCTCCTCTTCTCTATGTCCTCGCTTCGGAGCTCCTCCTGCGCAGGCTTAGGGATGAGTGGACAAGTCCGGCACTGCGCCGGACAAGTCCGGCGCAGTGCCGGACTCGTCCCCATTCGTTGGCCGCCTTGCGGCCAGGGTTTCTGCGTTCACTGATGACGTCACAGTCTTTTTCTCCCGCCGCTAGGATATAGAGGCTGTGAAAGAGGCGGTTGTCGAGTATGAGCGGATTGCAGGGGCCAAGGTCAATTTTGACAAAAGCGAAGGTTTGCGGCTCGGTGCTTGGAGGGGTAGCAATACTCTTCCAGGGCCCTTCCGCTGGAGTGACGGACCCATCCGCATCCTCGGGGTGTGGTTTGGGCCCGACCTCCAACTGGAGCGAAATTGGTCGGAGGTACATGCTAAGGTGAATGCTCAGGTGGGAATCTGGCTTTCAAGGAGGTTGTACTTAAAGGGCAGGGCGGAGGCGTGCGCCGCGTACGTCTTCCCCTTGATCCTTTACCGATTGGCTGTACTTCCTCGGCCTAAGGCACATCGGTTGGCACTGCAACGACCCCTCTCCAGATTGCTCTGGGGAGGTGCAAGGCCGATGGTCTGTAGGCAGGTCTGTATCCAACGTACTCGCAACGGGGGTCTTGGTATGCTTGATCTGGAGAGCCAGTGGCTTGCTGAAAGACTTGCATATCTGGGCCGTGTCTTGACGGGGGACTCAGTGTGGAGACGAAAGGCGAGTCGGACTTTTCCTCGCCTCAACTCAGACCTAAAGGCTGAAGGTCGACGTAGGCCTTTGGGCGAAGCACTGTTTGTCTGCGAGTGCCGAAAGGCCCTTCGTAACCTTCTTGGGTCCAGTGACCTTTCATGGCCTCGGAAGGAACTGTATCGGGAGCTAGTGGTGGGTTCCGCTTCTGATCCTATCAGCGAGCGGCGCGGCTGGACGGCGGAGGAGATCCGCTCACACTGGAATTGGGCGCCAGGATCGAGCTTCTTGAACAACTCCGAGTTCTCGCTCACCTGGCGACTTGTACGGAATGCATTGCCCCTTCGCGACTTGAACTACAAAGCGGGCCTGGCAGACATACCTGATTGCCCTCGCTGCAGCAGTGGGTTGGAAGAAACGGCTGAGCACGCCTTCTACTACTGCGAGCGAGTCCGCCCGTTTTGGGATCACGTCGGGGAGTGGACGGCTCGCATCGAACCCAAAAAGCTTGTGCTGCTCGACGTTGGTTACGTCGTAGACAACGTTCTTCCTCCGTTTCATGGTGAGAAGCGTGTGGTGTTTCTCGCTGTAGCCCGAATGGTGATTTGGACGACGCGAAACAAGGGATTGTATGACGATGCAAATTTTTCTCATCGTGATCTGGTTTTGTATTTTCGGCATCAGCTGAGGGTCAAAATCAGATGCGATAGAAAACGCTTGGATCGCATAACATTCAGCAAAAGGTGGGTGACTGCAGCGAGCCTGGCCGTACGAAAGGGGGCAACGTTGGAGTCATCCTTCCCTCCTCTGCCGGCCCATGGCGTCTACGGTACGGGTCCTTAGGGACCCCATCCCTGGTAAGTAGAATTGTTTTTCCCCTTGTAACCTAGTTAGCAGTATGTTGTGTGTCATTGTCCCCGTCATCTAGTCGTTAGTTTCTCAAGATCTTCCCCATCCCTATTATTTTTGTACCTCAACCCGAATCCCAGCCCGCTTTTATTGAAGATCTTGAACATTCATATGTAAAAAATCATACTATCTGCTTCTATCGACCCATACCGCGCCCGACCCTTTTTTTTATCTCTGTAGATTAGGATTCCCACCCCACCTAGGGTAGGTCCGGCTTGTTTCCGGTTTCTTTCCCCGGAAAACAGTCGGCCTCCAAATCTTATAGACGGGGGGGATGGGAGGGAAACCAAACGAGGGATTTTTTCCTTGTTTTTCGTGTATATATGTTTTTCGGGGTTTTTTCTCCCATTCCCATCATATCCATTGTAAAAAATCATACATTGTAAATAAAATCATGCATCACTTTCGGGTTTTAAGTAGGACTTTTTCATAGAAAAAATGTGGTATTTTGGTGGTTGCTGCGTGCATGGTGATGGACGAGTGATTATATATTGTATTTTTGAATGGGTCGGCGAATGTGGCTAGCTAGGTTCCCTTAGAAAATATAGTTAAAGCAAGACCGCTCCCTTCCCCTCCCCACAAAACCATAAGGCCTCGTGCCTTCTTGTATCACATACAAGAAATAAAATAAGCCTACGAGTCAGACCAGAAGAGCCGTTCCTATTGTTGAAGTATACCATTACTCTAATTACATTACACTAATCCTAAGTTCTTATTACTAACAGTCTCTCTCTTGTAAATACTCTTTCCTGTAAATAAAACTATTTTCTTCACATATCGTGGTTTGTCTTATTATTACTACTACTTGTGTTCAGCAACCAGAACATAACACATATCAACCTTCGTGGGTTACTTAATACCGAATCAATTATCCTAAAAATACTGCAGGGATACAATTGAAACCATAGCCAGAGGGATTAGAGGGGGATAGGAATTTCCCCAGGATATTAGTCCTAAAGTTAACATGTAAAGGCAACTAAAGGCCGTTCTTGCTTCCAGGCAACAGATCGACACTTCAGGCATTACGTTTCTAGGACTTTCCCCAATGATTTTGAACAATTGTGCAGCCATTTTCTAGAATTGTAGCATTTGTTCCACAGGATATAATGATGGTTAATTTTCACTGGTATAAAACATGAAGTGGCGACTACATATACGTTTTCAGGCTATGTTTGTGCTGACAGTTGAAGCATTGGATCCACTTTGCAACTGTCATAATTTTAATAAAAATACCCCTACTGCTACTGCTACTGTAATGCAGTCCAGCACACAAACTCAATGTATCTAGAACTCCCTTACTAAAATGTTATTGACTAACTACGCCTGAGATGGTGTAAAACAACAATTACAAAAAGAAGTATAAATCTGAGAGTTAAATATAAATACATCTCGGTCTCTTTTCCCCCAAATTATCTCATTGTTAGTCAAGTCTTTCTTTTTTATTTTTATCTTCCTTTTATATGATGTGTCATGAGACGTATAAACGATTCTCTCCTTGCCAAACATCTTCAGTGAAACATGAATTTTAAATCGATTGCTTCTCTTTTGTCCACTCCCGCACCCCTATATATATATATATATATATATATAGCTGTGCCAGAGCACAAACTGTTGAAGAAAGAGAATTTATAAATGGAATATGTGTAGGTTTATGTCTATATTTATGTTCATACAAATCATAAGATATTCACACAAATTTAATAAAATTATATATATATATATATATATGTATGTATATATATGAGCCTCTGAATCAAATGATGCAGGAATATTTGTCCTATATTTGGCCATATTTCTACATTGGGCCTCTATATCTTTCAATCCCATATCACAAACATAAACTGTCTAATAATTTCTGATAAATTGGACGCATTCTAAAATCCCTTCGTTTAATTAAAGTATGTTCCGTTGGGGATGTATAAATAACCTTTATGGAGAGGCTTTTTGATAGAATTATCAAGTCAAAACACGTACTAGATATTGTTTGGGTGCTGTTCTAATTACAAGACATTTTATATAGCAGCTTTGTGTAATATAATGGCCGTGGAATTTCGGTTTCGTGCCGTTGGGTTTAGTTAGGCTGAGAACCTTTCGTCTCCGTGCATGGGTTACTTAGGTGCAACATTAACACTAGTGTTCGAGTGCGCACGGGTGGAGCGGACGTGTCACTCAGAGATGTCACAATAGCTCACATTGGAAGCGGGGTTACGGAATGCGGGTGACGTCACGCACCGGAAGAGGATTTGGGGAGATTTTGAAAAAGTCAGTGAGTTGAGATGAGACCTGCCTCGGGAGAAGACGGTTGGCTTTCGCTTGCTGGCGGAGACCTTTGTGGCAGGTGCCACACGTGGGTGGGAGCAGATGAAAAAGCCAGATTGTGCCTCTCTCTCCTTATGTCGAAGAACCTTTAAACTCAAACGTAATAAAAAAGTATCGTACCTGAACAAAGAAGTCGTAAGTGTTTTTCATGTCTCGAGATTCCTATGTTCTATCTTTATGGACATTCGATGTACCTTTCACATATAGCCATATCATGGCTATGGTACATTTGGAAGAATTCATGTATTGATAAGTCTTTAAAATATATTTTTCACAAGAATACGCAGATTGACGCACAAACATTCAAAATCAGACACAGCCTCACATACGCACACACACACAAACACACACACACAAATCCTCTTCCGGTGCGTGATGTCACCCGTGGTGTAGTCGTTATCGTCGTAGGAAATGAACACGGCGACACGAGTTCAAATCCTGGACGAGACTGATTGCATTTCACATAGCACTAATACCCTTGGGAAAGGTATGAATCCAATTATTCTCCCTCCAGCTATGGGTAAATATTAGGACAGACTAGGTTCTTCAGCCTTGGTGAGGCAACTAGTCTAGGAGAAGGAAAACTCTGAATTCAAACCTGTTAAACTCCGCTTAAAAAATTGACCTTGTGTCATATCCTGCCCGTGCGGAGGGGTTGGTAAATAGTAACACACACACACACACACACAAATATATATATATATATATATATATATATATATATATATATATATATATATAAGGATTTTGTATTAAATAATCAGCGAGGATTGATATGCCAAAAAAGGAAAACACCCAATACAAATCGATATATGGATATACATTGACACATGTACATATGTAGACAAAGACGCACAAGCTCACTCATATATTTGTATATACATACCAATGGCTTAGATTATAAATATACAATGCTAATAATTTTTTTACATTTGACATTTATATTGAAAAAAATGTATATATTAAATTTTAAAACGTACATAATTATACAGAAACTAACAAAAATCGATTAAATATTGTTCTAAACTTGATTGCCACATCTGGCTGCTGTAAATATACATTCATTTAAACAATATTTGTAAATGTCAACGTTTTTGTATGTGTTTATTTTATTTATCAAAGGAAAAGCCATGAACTTATTGCCAAAAAGATTTTCCTTTTGATATCTTATTTCAGGAGCATAGAGTTGTCGAGGCCAAGTAATTTGGAAACAAGCAATAGCTTCATAGGATGAATATATTACTTAAATCGATAGGTTATATATATATATATATATATATATATATATATATATATATATATATATATATATATATATGTGTGTGTGTGTGTGTGTGTGTGTGTGCTGTGTTCATGTATGTATGTATGTATGTATGTATGTATGTATGTATGTATGTATGTATGTAGGGTACTGTATCCATTTGTCTGAAGAATGTTGTCTGATCAAAGTGTCTCCTTTTCGTCTCATATCTATCTATCTATCTATCTATCTTTTTTTTTCATATCACATATCAACACTTTTAATAAAAGTATTATCAAAAATGGTCTAATTAAAAAACA
Source organism: Sepioteuthis lessoniana (assembly GCA_963585895.1). Lineage (NCBI taxonomy): Eukaryota > Metazoa > Mollusca > Cephalopoda > Myopsida > Loliginidae > Sepioteuthis > Sepioteuthis lessoniana. The sequence continues at coordinate 47,320,989 of OY757910.1, read as the reverse complement.
ACTTTAAAACTTTCAAAAAAATGCTCCCTTTCTTAACTATAAAACCTTTTCTTCTGAGGTAAAATGTAATTGAGAACTATAAAAATATTAAATGCATAAAAGAACTATTCTTTTTCAGTATCACTTTAATTCATCCCCCCACCTTCTCTCTCACTCTCTCTTACTTATATATAAATATAAATATACAGACGCCACACACTTGCTCGCATCCCCTCGGGAATCTAACCTGTCTAGACGCACTGAAGAGTTCTAATGGAACGAAACAGTCTGTCTGTGGATGACAATATATATGCTCCCCTACTCCTGTCGGGTTGAGCTCTCTAGCGAAGGAAGTAATGGTTGGCACTAGCGTAAAGCAAAACTCCTCAAATGAATTGAGCTCTCGGTAGCCGTTAAGTGTATATATGTAAACAAAACAAATGTAATATATAAGCATTAACATTTCCGTCGCTTTCGCTTATTTCTTCGTGGCTGAGTGGTAGAATCTTGCATTGGCGTTTCAGTAAGCCAGGTTTCGGTCGTAGCTTTGGGAGTGCTATCATGTCTAGCCACTCTGACGAGTTTTGATAGAACGAAAGTCTATATATAAACTGTGTGACTATAAGCCAGAGTGATATAGAAAGAAAATCACTTTTACGAACACCTTTTTTTATTGTTTTCTTATTAGGAAAAAAATTCAAAGAATTATTTTTCCTTATTATTTGAGAAAAAATCCCTTAAGTGACTATCATTTCCTGCTCACACAATAAGCTCTTTCCACTGCATTTCCTTTGTCTGTATGCGAGGTGTCAGAGCATAAACGTCGGATTTCGGTTTGATTGTTCCTAAATTGTTTTAGGTTTATTAACTTAAAACTGTTCTTTCAAGTGGCCCCTGCAAAAGAAGTCTGGTGCAGTCAAATCAGGTGAATACGAAGGCCAAACAAATCAATCCTATTTTTAATCATTCGTTCAGCGAAAATTTCTTACTGGAGATCCATCATTACCCTAGCAATGTGTGGAGGGGCTCAGTCCTGTTGGAACAATATCCCCTGATTAACTTCGACTTCTGGGCGTAAAAAAACGTCAGTCATGGTCCAATACAAGATCCCGTTAAATCTTTCTGACTGACATTCCTCATTTTCAATGTAATAGAAAGCGATAATTCTTTTAACCATAACTGTTCCAACCAGTTCATTTTGCAGGATGCAGTCGATGATAATGTAAAAACCTGGGATTCTTAGAACCACAAATTTGCTGAATTATTTGTTAATATACCAGTTTAAAATGAAAATGAGCCATATCATATATAATCAAGTTATTCAAAATGTTGTTATTTCTGGCAAAATATTTAAAGCAGATTGCGTACTGCAAGCACGGCAGGGTATCTTGGGGTAGTAAAGTTTGGAATCTTTGAATTTTGTATGGGAACCTTTTAAAATTTTTTTTCAGTATCTTCTGAAGAGATATTCTTGTGATACCTAGTTGAGCATATCGACAGCGGGTAGAATCTGATGGATCTTCAACCCTACTCTGCCGTACAGCTTGCAACGCTGTGTCAGTGCGCACAGTGCGCGTAGGACAACTGCTTGGAAAATTGGCGACGGATGTAGTCCTTTGAAACCCGGCGATTACGTCCTTAATGCTGTTATCGCTTTGGAACACTCTCACATTAAATTTTTTCCAGTGATTTCTCTGATTTCAGATGATTGATATTTCTCTGGAATGGACAGTATATATTGGCATTTTAATCTCCAAAAGATGTTCTTATGACTTCCAGAAAAAGAGAGAAAAAAATGAAAACAAACAAATCATGACTTTTTGGAATATTTCAGTTTTTCAGTAGCCTCCATGTGTGTATTTTTTCCACTAAGATAAATGTAAATCTGTTTGTATGTGCGTGACTATCATAGTGTGCCTTTAATTGTGCGTGTCTTATTTGTTAGTGTCTTTTTTGAGGTTGTTTTATTTTAATGTTTGTGGGGGGAAGGCGTGTGTGCACTCATTGGATTGTTTTTGTTTGGTTTCTGCATATTGAAAAAAACTTCATGTTTTATTTAATTCGAAAAATCATCTGTGTTAGTATTTAACCCATTACGAAGTTTATTGGAGTGCGCGTTTCTTTTATTGTTGGTGCATTATATATATATATATACATATATATACTGAAGGAAAACGAAAAGAGAGATATGTATCAAAGTGTTGCTAGAGAACTGAAAAAAAACTATTTATAGCAATACCAAGCGGTACAGTCACCAAAGATATGGTACAGAGACGGGGGGACTTGAAAATGAGTGGACGAGTGGAGACCATCCATGCAACAGTATTGTTGAGATCACCCAGAATACTTAGAAGTGGCCAAGAAACTTGAGGTGTCTTGCTCTAACTCAAACTCCAATAAAAAACAATCAACTAACGCTGATGCGAAGAATTCTCAAATGAGTGAAATAATGATAACAACGAAACGATCAATCACTTAATAAGCGAATGCTGTAAATTAGCACAGAAGGAGTATAAGGCGTGACACGACTGGGTCGGCAAGATGATGCACTGGGAAATGGGCAAGAAATTGAAATTTGATTATACTAACAAATGGTATATGCCCAACCCAGCACCTGTCGTAGAAAATGACACGCATAAACTCCTATGGGACTTTGATATACAAACGGATCACCGAATCCCGGCCAGAAGACCAGACCTTATAATAATCAACAAAAAAAGAGAATATGCAAATTGTCGATTTTGCTGTCTCGGCAGACCACAGAATAAATCTGAAGGAAAGAGAAAAGAAGGATAAGTACCTCGAACTTGCTAGAGTTTTGAAAAAGCTGTAGAACATGAAAGTAACGATTGTGCCGATTGTGATTGGTGCTTTATGCACAATAACTAAAGAATTATTAAAAGGCCTGGAGGATTTGGAAGTGGGCGGACGGGTAGAGACTATCCAAACGACAGCATTACTGAGAACGTCCAGAATCCTGAGACGACTCCTGGAGACTTGAGGAGACTTGATGTCGGTAAGACTCCAGTGAAAAACCATCAGCTTATACTGATGTGAAAAACTCTAATGAGTAAAATAATAATAATAATAATAATAATAATAATAATAATAATAATAATAAATATGTGTGTGAGATAGATAGATAGATGAAGAGAGACAGAGAAAGGATGAGAGGGAAACCTTGCGTGCGCCTATGTGTATTCGTATTTCTATATATTTTGTTTTTATGATTTTTTGTGAGGGTGTTTTTGGCATTTGAGTGTGTGCATGTGCGTGTGTGTGTGTGTGTGTGTGTGTGTGTGTGTGTGTGTGTGTGTGTGTGTGTGTGTGTGTGTGTGAGTATATTAGCCTCTGCTGGTTTGTCCTATTAAACCTGATGGGATTTTCTTTTTCGTGGAAAAAACACGATAAAATAACTGTTCCAATTTAAATCCTTTACTTTTCGTTCTATTTTTGTTTTTACCATTATCTTTTTTCATTTTCCTTTTGTGGAGCGTTTCGTTAATAAGAATTAAGTCGATGCCAAGACCCTTGAACAATAATCAAGAAACACACTAAAAAAAAGAAGATTTACTTCAAAATGATTTGAAGAAAAAGGAAAGACCCAAATTAAAAGCAAAGAATACAAATAAACTTGAAACACCTTCATTTCTCATACGGAATTCAATGAAAAACTTACTTCACAAACGGCGTGATTTCATCCTAAGCCAAAAATGGGGAAAAAATAAATAGGAATCGATCTCTAATTTAGTCAAACCATGGAATAAATCCAATTCTATCATTAATCAATCACGAAATTGTAACAAGTTTTTCTTCCTAATTTTTTTTTTTTTTTCGCATTTTGACAAACATTAAGCAGAAGTTTAAAAATACTTTTCGGTACTTATTTTGTAAAGTGAGTTAGGCATAAGGACAAAACTATGAGCCATCGAGGAAATTTCAGTCTCAAAAGCTCAGGTTTAAAGACCGGACAGAAGCCATTTTATAGACGCAAGTACCTTTTTACTATAAAATGAATGCGAGTTATTTTCTTGGAACTATAATGGAAATTAAAATGCCAAAAAATAATTCAGTTAATGTATTATGGGTACACTATATTCTAAACAAATAACAACAGTAAGCCAAAAAACACAAGCAAGCCAAAAAAAAAAAAAAAAAAAAACGCTTTAATGATGCAAATGTCTAATTTTATATTTTGGTTTATGCATTTAAAAACAACTTGAAAGATATATTGGTTGGTTTGTTTTACGCCATGTAAACCTTCGTTTGGTTATTTAAAGCATAAATATATTGTTGTTGTTTTTTTTTAATTATATGGTTTTAGATAACTAATTATTTGAATAATTTTATTCAGTTTTGGGCATTACTTCGTAAAATATTATTTATGTTAAATAGCTAAATCATTGTAAAATCTTTATTAGAGATTCAGTCGGTAGATTTTGATAAAAAGAGAAAACTGGTTGTTTGGGTTTATGGCATATCAAACTTTGTCGTTAATTCAATACAAATCCATTTTTTGCAAATACTCAATTCTATTTCAAACCATCCAGTTAAGCATGAGTGCATAGTTTAATTGTCAAAAACATTTCTATTTCAAACTATTCGATAGGGTCAAACAGTTCTAATGCCAACAAATCAGTTCAGGATAAGAACGCAGATTATAGTCAAAACAGTTCTATTTCAAGATGTTCAGTTTAGCATAAGTACACAGTTTAATTGTCTAAAATATTTCGATTTCAAACTATTCCGTTTAGTTAAACAATTCTAATTCAAAGAAATCAGTTCAGCATTAGTACGAAGTTTTATTCTATTTAAATCAATTTTATACTCATAATCAGTTCTATTTCAAATAATTCAATTTAGCATGAGGGCACAATCCAATTGTCAAAATTATTTCTATTTAAAGCTATTCAGTTTATTCAAACAGTTCTAATTTAACCAACCCAGCCCAGTACAAGTATAAATCCCATTTACACAGTTAAATTTCAAAACAATTCTATATTGAACAATTCAGTTTGGCATAAGTACACAGTTTAACTGTCAAAAACATTTCTATCTCAAGCTATTCAGTTTAATCAAACAGTTTTATTTCAAACAATTCAGCTGAGCCAAAGTACAGTTTTAAAGTCAAAAACAGTTCTATTTCAAATAATTCACTTTATTATAAGTACGTAGTTTAGTTCTTTTTGACCCGTTGATAAGAGCCTTTCAGGCGCTACCACTCCGGGCCAGAGTGGACCTGGGAGCAATAGCAATGAATGGGTTTTCCACATTCCCCAAAGTTCCAGCATCACTGGAACCTCACCATTAAATTATTTAGTGTCATATCAGGACAATCCTTGGTGGGGTCTTATCCCTTCGCAGAGGTGCAGTCTCAATCGACTGGGCAGAGTTGATGTCAAATCAGTTTATTTCAGATAGTTCAGTTTAGAATCAGTGCACAGTTAAGATGTTAAAACACTTTTATTTCGAGCAATTCAGTATAGCATAAGTCGCAGTTTCAACGTCAAAACAGTTCTGTTTCAACCTACTGAATTTAGCATAAATACGCAGTTTAAATGCCATAGACAGTAAATTTAGACCATGGTTTAGTTCTGTTTAAACCAATTGATAGGACCCTTATCAGGTGCTACAAGTCTGGGCTAAATTAGACCAGGGAGTGATGCCAATGAAGGGGTACTCGGCATTCCCTAAAACTCCAGCTTTACTGGAACCTCACCATCAGATTGTTTAGTCTCATATCCAGGACACTCATGGAGGTGGGTCTTACCCCTATGCAGAGAAGCAGTCGGTGTATTCTACAGTCTCAGCTTACTGGGAAAACAGAAAACAGATTCGATTTTTTTAAAAATGAATTTAAGCTGAACTGCACATTTAAGAAAAATTGATATAATTTCGTTACTAAATAATTTGAACTATTTGCATTTAAATAAGCTCAAAGTTTTAACTGAACGAGGAGAAATAACTTAAAATGCTATGCTTAATACATAAACATTTTTTTCTTTTCCTGACAACAGCTTTCTGTACCAGATTTTTTAAAAAATCTTATTATTTCAAAAGTCACTTTTACACTTAAACAATCGATTACATTCAATTTCAATTATTTTTTATTTGATGTTTTACATAGTGAGGGGTAATGAATTACAATAATTATTAGGTTAATCCTAATGTTGAATAATATGTCGAAGAAAAATTAAATAACACTTATTACAGAAAAGTTCAAAATGGTTCCTAAAACAATAGTGAGTCACTCGGTGTAAATGATATTTTAAGGATGATGAATAGCTTGGCTTTCGTTTGACGTAAAAGTTACTCTAATGATCCTTGAAGGTTTAGCGATAACATAATTAAGTTATGTTATCGCTAAACTTTCAAGGATCATTAGAGTAAGTAGTCATTAAATGTTCGACTGGACCCTGACTCGGATGATTGGTAATTATCGTATACTACTGCTGGATCTAAGGAATACGTGCATATAAAAATATAATCTTATATTTTTATCTTTTGCAGTGACGCTCGTGTGGAGCAGCAGAGTTATCGGAGAGAGAGTTAATGCACACAAAGAAGTTGTTGGGTGGTGAGACAGCAATTAGTAACTGACTTTAGCCCAAATTCTAATCCTTATATTGTCTTAAAACTCCTACTAGACCCACCTGGCCTTTTCACCCATGCAATTCATTTTTATATTAGCCATGATTTTCACCCACGCAATGCTTGTTCTCCATTGGTCACGGCTTACACCCACGCATTGCTTGTTTTCCAGTAGTCACCTTGTTGATTTTATCAACGGCCAAATGTATCGGTCAACAACGTCCACTGGGTTCATCGCAGATCAAGGACACATAGTACATAATGGAGAACACTGTGTCATCGAAGAAATAAAATATGTGTTCACACAAAAGATGAGTTTTCATTGTTCTGCGTCGCAGCAAAGAAAAACATAAAGCGGTGGAAGGTGACAATAAAAGACGGCACGACGGTACGGCACAAGAGGGTAAATAGAAGAGACACTGCTGGAGACTGAATGAAGCTAGGCGATCGAAATTTTTAGAAGAGGAAGATATATCATTGGATGGCAAAAATATTATTTAGTAACGCTATGTGTTATGATATAACCTTTTTTTTTTGTTATTTTGCTGTTTCTCTATTGTTTTATCATTCTTTTTTCTTGGAGACGAAGACGGATGAATTTATTATAACTTAAGATTTCGCTATCCTTAAAGTGTTCATTGTTAGTATTTCCGTTACTATAAACTAAGAAGTTTTCCGCCTATTCTTCATTCTTCTTTGTAAAATGAAATTACGAAAAGGCCTTTCACTTTTTGATTTAGAAAAAGAATATATATATATATATATATATATATATATATATATATATATATATATATATATATATATTAGTAGGGATGTTTTTCCTCTTTCACCAATATTACGATTCATGAACCTCTGTACGTATTTAAATGATATATGTGACTTGCATCACCGGATAAAATCGAGGAATCTTCCTCATATACAAATTATAAGGCAAATTGCATCTCATGAGTACTATGGGAAAACATGTCTTGAATGATTTGGCTCTATCATTGTAACATTTCTTATTCTCCAGTGTTTTATCTGCTAATCGAATGCAAATCCTATCAGGTAAGCGAATATTAACAGGTTCGTTGAAACGGAAATAGTGAACAGTACAGGAAAGTCAAAAGGATTTTCAAATATATGAACTGAATTTGAAAGTAATTGTGAATTATAAGAAGAACATTGCTTGAATTTTGAAAGTGCTTACTTTTTATTTGCTTTGTTTGGAACTACAGAAAAAAACATTTCTTTAAAATAATGAAATAAAAGCAAAGTTACTACCAATATGGATAAAATCTGTGCCAATTGTATTACATAGTTTTGACTAATTTATTTAACGGCATATCAACTCGTTTGAGTTTAATACTAAAATTTGATTCATTTCTAAATGTTTTTGTTTGAATCATAACTATTTCTTTGACGTTCTATCGCATATTTACATACTTTTAATACAATTATATTTTTGATGCTGAGACCAACTATGAATCAAATGATACATACTGCTATATTTTCCATATAGACGTATTGATTTATTTTGGAGGTTTGACAACTCATCTGCTTATTCAATGTCAACTGATATGGTAATCACATATATTTTACATTTATATTTACGTTTTTTGTATTTTTTTTTTGTGTAGTTGTTGCATGAGAGTTTTCCTTAAACACGCACTTATTATAAAAGTATTCTAATAAAATACAAATGATTTCCACAAAGTTTGGTTTCAAGGATTCCCATCTTATGCAAATATTTTATACATTCTCATTTTATCAAGTAACGACTTCAGTTTAACGATAATAATAATCATTTTTTGCATAGAGTGATATAATTTTAAGTGTCATTATGACACAAAAAAAAAACAAGAAAATCTATTTACAAATATGGAAAGAAACACAGCTGTATAAATAATTCAAGCAACACGCTGCTGATATTGCATACTATGTGACCTGAACATTGCTCATAAAGAGAAACCTCAATAGGGAAATTGAATCTCTTTTAATAGCAATACAAAATAATGGCAAACTATATCTTTGCGAAAATTGATAATACGCAACAGGATAGCAAGTGTAGATTAGTTTTATGGAGACTGTTAGCCACATAATACGAGGCGAATTTAAACCAAAGAAACACATTGCTATGCATATCTTGTAGGGAAAAGTGATTCAGTTTAAATTATCATATTTACCAACCCCTCCGCTCGGGCAGGATATAACACAAGGTCAATTTTTAAGCGGAGTTTAACAGGTTTGAATTCAGAGTTTTCCTTCTCCTATACTAGTTGCCTCACCACGGCTGAAGAACTCAGTCTGCTCTGCTATTTACCCATAGCTGGAGGGAGAATATTTGGATTCATACCTTTTTCAAGGGTATTAGTGCTATGTGAAATGCAATCAGCCTCGTCCAGGATTTGAACTCGCGTTGCCGTGTCCATTTCCTACGACGATAACGATTACACCACGGGCACCTTCAATTCAGTTTAAATTATGCAAGAAATTAAAATTTCACTCAGAAATTATGCCTATACCAAATGGTAAATGAGAAAACAATAATGTCTCTTAGAAAATGAGAAGTATGAAATTTTCTGGGAATTAGAGATACAAATGAATGACTGTAACTTGGTTAGAAAACTACATCTATTGTTAATAAGCAAGAAAAAAATTCATTTAACAGATTTCGTTGTTCAGTGTGACAACAGTTGAGAAAATAAAAGAAAACGAACAGATTAATATATACGTGCATTTGGTAAGGAAGCCGAATAAACTGCGGAACATGAATACCAATTGTTTGTGCAATAATAGCAGTTCCAAAAAGTTTAGAAAAGAGACATGAGGAAATGAAAATAGGAGGAAGAATCGAAACTATCTCAACCTTAACATTTTTAAGATCGAGTTGAATACTCTGAAGTGTCACAAGGATATGAGGAGGCTTACTCTCACTCAGATTTCATTGGAAGTGTGTAATGGCAATGAAGGTGCACTCAAAGCTCCAGAGCTGTGTTCAGGTTAGAGTAAATCCCAGGCACTATTTTATTTTTTCATTCTGAGTCTTGCAGATATAAATGAAAGGACAATAATCACCAGCCCCTTAATAATTGTTCTCTACTTTTTTGGCGCCGTCAGACAATTATCCCAGATAGTCTCGTTCGAAAGGCACTGTCCAGGTATTATGGATATAATATTCACATATTTTCTATTTTACTACATAAAATGTACTTTTTTTTCAAATACTATAGAAAATAGAAAACCCTGATGAATTTTACATTTTGAAAAAAAGTATAGTAATTTTATAATAATCAGCACTAATTATTTTACTGACAAAAATTAACTGAAGATTACTCCAATAAACAAAATAAATAGTTATGAGATACAATTGTTTATTTTTAATTCACTATAATCTGATTAGGAATACAGTTAATGAGAAAACTGTGATTGCTGTAATGGTTTATTAATACTCATTTCTAAAAAAATGAAATAGAGCATCTATTATGTTATTTTTCATTAATTCTGCAACACTAATTTCATTTTTAATCAATCCTGCAACATTGTTGTCATCAAAAATTATACATTGGCAGTAAAACACGCAAACAATACATATAAAATGCATGCATATTAGAATTAATGATCCACTCTAATACTACAACATTTAGTTACGTCTAATCATCCTTGTGAGCGTAAAAGTCTTTTAGAAACCAACAAAATACTCACTAAAAGGGACAAAAAGCACTGGAACTAGTTAATAGAGAAATCAGAGTAAACCCTCAGTCACTCGATCAGCCGCCTCAGCTTAGAATACGCTGACTCTATCAGTTGTTGTGGGATAAATCATTATCATCATCATCATGTCGCGCCGCCAGCACGGATATCCCTGACCCTCTCTCGCCACTTCTCCCTATCATTCATCGCCTCCGGCAGGTCTTCAGGTTTACATCCTGTGTCCTCACATAGTTGCTGTATGTAGGTTCGTGCTGGTTGTCCTGATTTTGCACATCCATATGTGCGGGTCCACAGGAGTACATCGCTTATGAGCTCGTCCTTGCTTCTCCAGCAGTGTCCCGCGTGTCTGGTTCGTCTAACTTGTATAGTTTTCGTGATGGGGGCAAGAGTCCGTATAGTTGGTGTCTCGTGGGGTGTTGTCGCCAGGACTTGTTCAATACTGCTCTCAACATTCTTGTGTAATTTCCGTCTAGTTACCTCTCCAGCCGCTTAGTTAGCGTCCATGTGGTGCATCCATATAGCAGTATCGACACAACCGCTGCCTGGAAGAAACTGCGTTTCATTTTATCGGTTAGGTCCGACTTCCAGATGATCGAGAGCTGTCCATGCCTTCGTCAGTCGTGTGTCGATGTCTTTTTCGGTTGATGAGACACTACTTCCTAGGTAGGTTAATTTGTCTACTAGTTTCAGAGAGGCTCATTCTAGTGTGGCAATATTGCCTGTTTGGTTGTAACGTATATTCAGTTTTGTGTGCATTGAAATGGGGGCCAATTCCAGCTGCGGCTCGTTCCAGACTATGTAGTAGTGTCTCTGCTTGATTAGGCGTATTCGCCAGTAACGCCAAGTCATCAGCGTAGTCGGCGTCCGTGATTGTTTTTGCGCGGTATCTTTTGCTTCCTCTCTTAGTCAGCTCGAAGCCATTTTCTCTGATTTTGTCGATCGAAGTCCTAAGCACATAGTCTAGACAGATGATAAAGAGGTACGGGGCTAGCGTGTCTCCTTGTAGTACTCCTGCAACAATGTCGAAGTATTCCGTGTCTCCATCTGGTGACCGTACTTTCACTTTGGTGTTTCTGTAGAGAATCATTATCGCTGCTACGGTTTCTTTTGGTAGGCCGTATGCTAGTAGGATTTGCTCCATCTTCCCTCTGTGTATGGAATCGAAGGCCTTGGTAAAGTCGACAAATAGTAATGTCGCCTGAAGGTGTTTTGCCCGAACGCCTTCAAGGATTCTACGGATGGTCAGTATTTGTGAGGTTGTGGATCTATTTCTCCGGAAGCCATTTTGGTTTTTCCTAAGGATGTTGTCTATTTGGGGTTCTATGCGGTTTCGTAGTAGGGCATTGTAGATTTTGGCTGTTCCTAAAAAAAGGTGTTTCCTGTCCATGACACTAAACTGCATTTCAGGGCAACAGTCTAGTTCGGCTGATCTGAGGCTAGTGTAGCTGCGCTTCATAGGTATCACACCTACATCCAAATTGACTCATTACGTATGTGTCAGTCTCTAAGTATGAGATTAGTATGCTTGGTACTATACTTCTGTAAAGCATTTTTAGAAATAATTCTTACTTGAAGGTATAATTACTAACTTTTCGTTTTGTTAGATTGGTTGAGGGTTTATAGCATATCAATCACTCCAAGTTGTTTATTGCCAAAACCTGTTTATACATATATAATAAATATCTATGATTTGTAAGCACATTTTGTGGATAGCATTTATAAACGAGAACTGAAATCCTTTTTTTTTCACACAGTAAAATGGTTTTAAATATTTCTATTGAACACAAATTATTCTAATTATTAGTAATAATTTGTTTGCACACAGTTACATGGTTTCAAGCATTGCTATGTAACACTAGCAAATTTACATTAATAATTTGTCTGCAGACATCTACATAAATATACATAGGATTTGTAAGTTACTAGTTTGTTGGTAATTTGATTTTTGAATGTACTATAATTAATTTGTTTGCACATTTGTATTGCTATTGTTTTTACACCTTTAATGGTTTGAATTATTGCTAACACAAATACTTCTATTCAGTATAAAATCATTTATTTTCAGACATTGAAATGGTTACGGGTATTGCTATTTGACACAATTATTCTGTTCACCACTATTCATTCATTCATTTGTATATAGCGATGGAATGCGGAATCGTTGTAAGAGAGTTCGTACTCCAGTCACGCTATTACGTTCACTTCCGGGCAAATACCCTTGGAAAAGGCATGAACCCCATTATCCTCCCAGCAATGGGTTAAATAGTATCACTACTGTTCTTCTAGGAGAATAGCTTTAGCATTAAATAACCAACAAAGGTTGATATGCAATTAAACAAAGAAACCAAACAATATTCACATTCTTCATAGTATTCCTGTGTAATATCAACAATTTAAATTAGGCAAACAGTTAAAGATTTTCAAATATTGCTATTTAACACTTATGATTCTATACAGCATTACTCGTTCGTTGAAACATTTTTAAACAATTCCAAAAATTACAATTTGTCACAGACAATTAAATTAAACTTCAGTCATTTTTGTACACGCAGTTAAATGATCAAAAAGTTTTATTTCCAATAATTTGACTTAACGGAAGTAATTAGTTTGCACAGAGTTTAAATATCAAACAATTCTATTTGACCTCTAGATAATACCTAATCAGGGGTTACCACTCCAGCTTAGAATGGAACTGGGAGCAATCTCAGTGAAAGAGTTCACGGTATTTCCTTGGCTGGAGCCTCATCATCCGGTTGTTTAATGTCATATCCAGGGCGTTCGTTAGAGGGTGCTTCTTCCTCTTCTGCAGAGATACTGCCAGTATATTCTACAGTCCTAGCCGACTGAGTACATGAATCAGGTAAAGGATAAATGATACCAGGTGAAAAGTCAGCGATAATAGATAAGGGTAATCATCATAATGTATATTACGCAATATATGAAGCGAATCTCTAATAATGTAGTTAATGTGGTCAGTCGGGAGTTGGATGATATTAGCAAAAACAAAAATGTAGTCTGCTGGGAGTAATATAACATTAGCAAGAACAAAAATGTTGTCAGTTGGGAGTAGAATGACATTAGCAAAAATAAAATGCTTTAAGGTATAAGATGAATTATGGTTAAAATCTGGCCGATGTAAACCAAACAAAGAAACCCTGATAAGTCAAACCTATAGAATCTATCTTTTCTGACTGAGTTTTGAAAATCGAAAGTATAAAATATAATAATTTGTTGAGGCTAAAGATAATATCGGGCATGCCATTCAACATTTTATGAGGATATGTATTCGAGATGGTAGGGTAAGATTACAAAAAGTGTACAGTTTGGTTCCATAGGCAGCCAGCCCTTCGCGGTACAGAAAACTATTTAAGTGTAGCAAAACAGTTGCGAAACGACCAAGCAACTGGGAAGATATTCACCCGGAAATGATAAATAGATTAAAAGTTAATATTTACATTTCAATATATAAAAAGATGCAAAGAAGTAGTCATAAAATTGTTACACCCGCTTATATTTTTATTTAGTCTAATACCACAATAAATAACTTGCATATTAAAGATTAAAAAAAATAAATGCAATTTGAAAAGAAAATGGCATTATTAATAAAACATGCGGTTATTAACGGTTCATCAGATATAACACATTCTGGGATCCATTTTAAAAATATGTACGGATTTACGTTGCAAATATCAGGCGAAGAGGTTTCGTCTGATATCCATAACTCTCTCTACTATCATGCCATTACGTAGGTTTTATATGTACCCAGATCCTTATTGAATCCATTTTAAAAACCTTAATGTTTACTGGGACCAAGAAGAACTGATTCTTCAAAGAGACCCAGAGTCTTGCTTTGAGATGTAAATGTCTATCTTGTAGACTGCGATATAGATTGTTAAAGATTATTACTATAGAAAAAGTGTCATTTGTTAGCTTAAAAGAGATCGTCACCGTGTTTATATTGGCAGAAATGTTTGCCATTTTAATCAAGAGCCCACGCAGTGCTAGAACTCAACTAGCCTGTATCTTAAAGCTGACTCTTGACCTTATAAGACCCAGGGTTATATTTTGAGTTGATGTTAGAGAATTGCGTTATTGTACATTTATATTCATTTGTTTATATTTTTGTTGTTATGTCAAATATCTCAATCAAATAAAATATTTTCCTTCGGTTGTATGTTTTCTGGTATTCCCCATAAAATATTAATCATTTTAACACAATTACATGGTTTCGAGTAATTATTTCTATTCAATAATATTCATTTGTTTGCTCAAAGTTAGATAATTTCAAATAACTACGACTTTTACATCTGCTGCTGCTGCTAAGAATAATTTGGATAGAATCTCAATGCTGGATATTACACTGTCTAAAAATTTACAAAATACCCGATAAAGTCATGAAGCTAATCGAGAAAACGATAAAAGCTGGAGAGTAGAATTGACTGCGGGAGGAAAAATGTAGCTGAGGTAAAGATTTAGGGCGGTATATTCCAAGGAGACGCGTTATCACCATTACTATTTGTAAATGCGATGATGCCACTGAATCACATTCTCAGGAAATGCACTGCCGGATTCAAACTTAGTAAAAAAAAAAAAAAGATCAGCCGCCTAACGTATATGGACGACCACAAATAGTTTACCAAAAACAACAACAACACCAACAAAAAAAAAAAAGATTCGAAACTATAATACAAACAGAGTGAATATACAGTCAGAACGTAAGGATGGAATGAAGCATAGAAAAATTGGCCGTACTAGTAAAGAAAAGCAGACAGCGATATATTACAAAGGAATCAAACAATCAAATAACGAAAAAATTAGAACGCTCAGAGAAGAGTAAACGTAAAAACACTTGGGAATATTAGAGTCGGTAGTTGTAGTACGTCCCATTAACCGGATGAGTTTGGTACAAGGCATTTTTTAGGTGGCACTGTGCACAGGGCCATAGCCCAATCACGCCCGGCGGCTCCAAAATACCTCGAGCCCCGTCGGCAATCCCCTAAAAAGGGCCGCCTCAGTCACCAGGCAATAAACCTAAACTCTCAAAGGAGGGTTAAAACCTGGAGGGACGGCCCTGAGGCTCGAGGATGCCAGGCAAGGCGCACCTCGACCGACTACCACCGGAACCAGGACACACCCGAACAGATCTGTCTACCGACGAACACGGCCAATTGAAGTGTGTCCCGATAAACGGTTTTGCAACGTGAGTGTTGGGGATATTGGAGTCTAACGTAATCAAACAAGTGGTGATTAAAGAAAAAAAAGAATGCCTCAAGAGAATGAGAAAACTACTCGAAACAAAAAAATATTGCCGTAACCTTATAAAAGCAGTGAATACCTTGGCTGTCCCCCTCGTAAGATACGCGGGACCATTCTTGAAGTGGACCAGGGAAAAACAAATGGACGCGAGAACAAAAAAACTAAGGATGATGCATAAGGTCTGGCATCCAAGAGATGACGTTGACAGATTGTAAGTGTCAAGAAAAGAATGATGAAGAGGTCTTGGCATTACTGAAGATACAACGACTCGAAGACTACATAGAAAAGCGTGGAGGAAGACTGATTACAGCCACCACAAATAATGCCTTCAACATGAGGAACACGAGAACGGAAATAGCCACAAAACAAAAATGGAAACAAAACAATTATATGGACGTTTTAAGCGACTAGCATGCGACATCACACATGAGAAAACGTGGACGTGTCAAAGAAAGGACATTTTTGGGAGAAACTTAATCCCTTCTAATAGCACCTCAAATAAATGCTATAAGGACAAACTATATCGCAGCAAGAATAGATTCGACGCAACAAAACAGTCGGTGAAGGGTATGTGCTGATAGAGACGAATCCATCAATCACATAATAAGTGAATGCAGCAAGCTTGAACTGAGGGGTTATAAGACTAGACATGACCGGTTGGGCAAAGTGATCCACCGGGAATTGGGCAAGAGGTTTAAATGTGAACATGCAAATTATACACACACAAGCAAGAATATGTCCTGGAGAACGAGATTCGCAAAGTTCTCTAGGATTTTAAACTAGAAACGGATACCCTAATCTCGGACAGACGACCAGACGTTGGGATAATCAACGAGAAAAAGAGAAATTGCCGAATTGTAGACTTTGCTGTCCTGGTTGACAATTGAGTAAAATTGAAAAAAATCGAAAAGAATGATAAGTACTTGGATCTTGCCAGGGAAGTAAAAAAACTGTGGAACATGAAAGTGACATTTATACCAGTTGTAATTGGAGTTCTTGGTAAAGTCAGAAAAAGATTGATACAGGGACTGGAGACTTGAAAATAAGAGGAATAGTAGAGACAAATCAAACTACAGTATTCTTGAGATCGAGCAAAATACTGCTGTGCAAACCTCTCAAAGTAGTGAAGGAGATGAAACCATCAATCACATAATAAGCGAATGAAGCAAACTGGCACAGAAGGAGTACAAGGCTAGACATGACTGGGTGAGCAAGGTGATCCACTGGGAAATGTGAAAGAAATTTAAATTCGACCATTCTAACAAATGGTATATGTACAACCCAGCACCTACCCTTGAAAATGACATACACAAACGGATCACCAAATCTCGGTCAGGGGACCAGTACTTATAATAATCAACAAAAGAAAATGAGAGAATCTGCAAAATTGTCGACTTTGCTGTCCCGGCTGATCACAGAATAAAACTGAAAGAATGTGAAAAGAGAGATAAGTACCTCGACCTTGCTAGAGAATTGAAAAAAATGTGAAACATGACGGTGACTGTAATACCGATTGTGATTGGCGCTTTTGGCACGGTAACTAAAGGATTATTAAATGGCCTGGAGGACTTGGAAGTTGGCGGATAAGTGGAGACCATCCAAACAACAGCATTATTGAAAACGGCCAGAATACTTAGAAGAGTCCTGGAGACTTGAAGAGATTGCTGCCTCTCAATCTCCAGTGAAAGACCATCAGCCTACGCTGATATGAAAAACTCTAATGAGTAAATAATAATAATAAAACTACTCATAACAAAGCTATATAAGAGAAATCTCATCGAAGTGATAAATACCAGGGGTGTCCTTCTTGTAAGATATTCGGGACCATAAGTGAAGTGGACGAGGGAAAACTTCAACAAATTGACCAGAGGACAATACAACTAATGACGATGCATAAGATCTTACATCAAAGAGATGACATAGACAGATTATGTGTCAATAAATAAAGGAAGAAGAGGATTCACCAGCTTTTAAGACAATGTTGATCCATTGATAGGACGATACGAAGACTACATTAAAAATGCAAAGACAGCTTACACCGGCGAGAAACAACACAGACAGCACAAGGATCAACAAAATAACACAAACAGGAAAACAGAAATGAGAAGAAAAGCAACTGTATGGATATTTCAAAAGACAAATAAATAACATCTTAGACGAGAAGAGTTGGTCTTGGCGAAGAAAAGGAATCCTTAAGAGAGAAACTGAATCGCTTCTAATCAGAGAAGAAAGCAACTTCGTAGGAACCAACTGTGTCATAAATTGTTAAGACGCAATGGAATTGCAAAAGCAGATTATATTGTGAAAGATATGAAACGATCAATTACATAATAAGTGAATGCAGCAAATTAGCGTAAAATGTGTATAAGACTAGACAACACTGGATGTGGAAGGTAATTTACCCGGGATTGTGCAAGGGGTTTACATTTAAACATATGAACAAATTATATATGCATAACCCAGAATCCATCCTTGAGAATGAGACGCACAAACTTTTCTGGAATTTAGTGATACCAACAAATCAACTAATCTCAGTCAAAGACATGACCTAGAGATAGTCCACGACAAAAAAAAAAAAAAAAAAAAAGAGAACCAGTCGAATAGTGGATTTTGAGTCGCAGCAGACCACAGAATAAAATCAAAAGATGAGAAAAGAGAGATAAAAACCAAAATCTTGCCAGAAAACCAAAAATAAATTATCTAATATGAAGGAGAAATGATATACCGATTGTAATTTGCGTCATCGGACGAATCTCCAACTGATTGGAAAGGGCATGCAAGAACTGGAAATAAGAGCACAAGTGGAGACTATGCAAACCAAAGTTTTATGAAGATCGACCATAATACTGAGAAGAGTCCTGGAGACATGAGGAGACTTGCTGTCAGACAAATTCGAGTGGAAGATCATCAGCGAACGCCGGTGTGAAAAATTCTCAAAGGAGTATTTTAAATAAAATAATCTACCGTTCTGATCGACCATAGAAAAGAAAGCAAATCCTTTGACCTTGAGAGAGAACTAAAAAAATCTGTGGAACTTGAGATTGACAAATAATTTAATTTTGTATGGTATCAAATAATTCTGTCTAATTCTAATAATTTTCAAACATATTTATTTATACACAATTTTATGGTCCTACGTACATATTTCTATTTAATAATATTCATTACTTTGCACAACGTTAAATGATTTCAAATAACTACTACTACTACTACTACTACTACTACTACTCATAAGTATAAATATGATGTTAATCCTTGGTAAGCATAGCCCAGTAGGCTAGGGCCGTAGAATAAACCGACTGCCTCTCTGCGGATGAGTAAAACTCCAATTCAACGAGTGTCCTGAATATGGCATTAAACTATCAGGTGGTGAGGCCACAGTCCTGGGCTTTGGGAAAATGGAGTACCCTTTCATTCCCATTGCTCCATGATCCCCACTGACCCGGAATGGTTGCACGTAATTGAGTCCTATCTATTTAAATAGAACTACTTGACCATTTAACTGTACGTAAAAAATTACTGATGTTTAATTTAATTGTTATTGATACATTGCAATAATTAAAAACCAATTTACTGCGTGCAAATAAAACTATTTGTGTGAAATACAGGGAACGATTTAACTGCGTGCTAACGAATGTGTAGTGTTGAAAAGAACTATTAATTCTATTTACCAACACCTCCGCTCGGGCAGGATATGACACAAGGTCAATTTTTAAGTGGAGTTTAACAGGTTTGAATTCAGAGTTTTCCTTCTCCTAGACTAGTTGTCTCACCAAGGCTGAAGAAATCAGTCTGTCCTACTATTTACCCATAGCTGGAGGGGGAATAATTGGATTCATACCTTTTCCAAGGGTATTAGTGCTATGTGAAATGCAATCAGTCTCGTCCAGGGTTTGAACTCGTGTTGCCGTGTCCATTTCCTACGACGAAAACCATTAACCACGGGCACCTCCTGAAAAGAACTATTAATGTCAAATCGTAAACCTTGAAACTATTTAACTGTGTTTCTCAACTGAATTATTGCTAGTACATTATGGCGCCATTCGATGTGCAAATGAATGATATTAAATAGAATTATTCGATTTAAAAAGTTTGTAACTAATTAATTATGTGCAAACAATCGTAATACTTGTATGGAAATAAATTAGCTCTGATTCACAGAAATAAGATTACCGACAAACTATTGACTTACACCTCATATGTATGACCATTTAACAAATGAGCTCTATCTCGTATAAAGATGTTATACACAAACTATGCATCTATAAATCTTATATAATATGATTAAAGAGGTTTTGACATTAAATAACCTGCCACGGACGATATGGCATAAATTCCAACCAATAAACCAACCAACCTGATATATATCATTTACCCGGAACTTCATACCATTTTCACATGGTCTTTTACATTTTAACTCTTAACTTTATTTATTTCAATATTCACAATAAATGACTGGATTATCAAGAGAAAAAAAATAACAAAATATCCCCTGATGAAAGAAGCCGCTTTTTATATAGATTATCTATCTTTCGATCAAGATTACCATTACTGCAAATGGACGATGCACGGAGCGGGAGAATACAACTCCCCTGTTTCTTGACTTTATGTCTGCAAAATTTTGAGATTTTAACAGCATTTCTTTCGTTTGGTAGGATTAATTTTCTTGTCTTTTTTTTTAGTTTCTGTAAATATTCTTAAATATTTAGGTTTATATTGTAATTCTAAATGACCCCATGTAATGATTTATTTGCTATGAGGAAATACTTTTTTTATAATACATTTCATAATTTAATAACTTGACCAACTCTCTTTGAATCATAGATTTGACTCCATGTGTAAAAACAATTCGAAATTTACTGTTTATTGAATAAAAGTTTTTATATTACAGCTTTAACAAAATGCATTTTTTAATTGATTTTACTTTTAGAAAAATTATATATATATATATATATATATATATATATATATATGAGGTCCCTTAATTTAAAAGAAAACCGTTTAAGTTTTTCTTTTCTTTTTGACTGGGGTGAGTTCTATTAGTATACAAATTTAATCCCTACGATATTTGATACCTCCATAGAGCAGAGATAGGATCGGTGTAATGTATCATGGTCAAGTCATGTTGGCGCCCGTTTCTAATGGTTAAACGAAACGAACCTATGAAACAAAGTAAACATAAAGCTACTAGCAGAAAAAAGAAAAAAGAAACAGTGAATTATCATGCAGTTCGTGTTTCTCAAACGTTGTAAAATTATAAAGTTTCCTATGAGGAATATAAAGGCCAGTCCCATCACAGAAGAATTCGAGAGTAGTTTAAGACCGACATAGAAGAGGAATTCCGGGCCAAAGGGTCAGAGTCACGATTTTTACCCCCTGAATACGAAAAGAAACAATAAGTTGCGAGGAAGTATACGTTAGACAGCTCATCGGAGCCCCTGGATTTTCCAGCATCCACTACGATAGCAATATTGTCTCATCCACTAATTCTGGTGACAGTGACCACTTTTACGCCCTCATATGTGCATTTTTGTGTACCTAAGGCCGCCATTGGGACGGTGGAATAAATGTTTTGAAAGTAGCACCGAAGAAAATATGTAGACTAAACGACATAACAATGCTAACTACTCGAGATGGCGCAGAAAAAACGAAACAAACACAAAAATACAGCCAAAAGCAAAATTATCAAAGTAAAAGAAAACTGGAAAAAGAAAGGAAAAACACAAAAACAAAAGTGCAATCGAGCAGTGTAGATAAAAAAATAAGAGAAAACAATTAAACATAAACCAGGAGAAGAAAAAATGCATAGAAATAAGCGTGTGACCAAGCACATCATGAAAAACAAATCGAAAAAAGGCTTAACGAAATTAGAGAGAGACAGAGAGAGATCAGGAAATTGAAGAACATTAAGACAAAATTTTTTCATGGAATGCAAAAGAAAAGTGCAAGAAAAATTATAGCTTTAATCTTTTTTTTTTTAATAAAAAATTAATGATGTATTTACAAATAGAATAAAGATGAAAAATTTAAGAAATGCAATCGTGACTGTTTAAAGATGTTCGGCTGTGTCCCATGCCTGAATTGTTTGATGCCGCGAAATAAGTAACGAATACGCAAAAATGCGTGGGATATCAGAAGCGGAACAACTCTTAAGTAAGTTTGATGGCTACTATGAGGTTTTGAGCCAGAAAATACGGAAAAATATTTCCCAATGATTAAGGCCAGTGAGAATGAAATATATTAAGTTTCACTTCTCTCTAAAGGTGGGAGTGTTTACAAATACTTACATGAAATAATACGGAAGAAATGGGTACTACTATCATGAATACAACTATCATGGGTGTATTGGATAAATATTTATTTAGTTTTTGATAATGCAACTCACAACACGAAGATTGGAATATTCCAGAAAAAACAGGATCAAAATCACACTTACATAGAAGTTATACTCTTATATTTCTAAACCAATCACCGAAGGACACATAGAATAGAATATTCTAGAAAACGCAGATCAAAAACAAACTTGTAGAAAAATTTGTCCGCATTTAAGTACAAGCTCATCTTCTCTCTTTAATTCGAACACAGTCACACGTATACGCACATTCAATTTGACTGGGGTCACTCGTGGTTTACACACGCACGCATATAAAAACATTTTTATAGAATCACTGCCATCGTCGAGTTGATATAATATATAAAACTGTTTATATTTTTATGTTCTTGTTTTTTCTCAAATTTCTCGTGTCTATGTTGCTTGGACAAATTTGTTTTGTAATATTGTGGAGCAAACAACCGAAGCTTTACTTTTCGGGGAACTCCAAGAAAACTATCCCTCCACTGGTGCAACAAGATCATTTGCTCGGGAAATATAACGAGATAGACTCAACCCACATGAATTTCCCATCCAACTTGAGGATGTTAGGCAGAGTAGACATGAGGAAGGTATCCTACAGCGGGTGGAGAAACCATAGAGTTATGCGGATAAGTGGGATCTGATAACTATAGGTCAGATTTTCAATTTTTGGATTCACGATTTCAAGGAATCCCGGAGTAAAACATTCTGAATTAAGAGAGGAGCCACCAACCTTTGAGAGTGCTTACCAAAAAAGCACTTGTGGAAGTGGCGAATTAAGGTTAATGTCCCCACTCTTGGATGTCGATAATCAGCCGAGGAGATCTGCTTTCGCGACAGATGAAGATGCAAACTCCGATATCATGGAATAAGTATTGCCAGCATAGCCGGCCCTGGGTTAGAGAGAGCCCTACAGTTGAGTAGCGGAACGGCTAGTCATCAGGATGTAATAGAGATTGACATTGAATGCTGTAATTGTAAAAAAGTAGTTACATCTGAAAGGAGTGGAAACGGATTAACGCAAACCGCCGTGATCCATGCGAAATGAGACGTATATTACGAAAGTATGTGAGTGGAAGATGCTAGACGGCAATTAAACAAGAATGCTACGTGCAATCTTAAACAAGTCCTGGCGGCAACACCCCACAAGACACCGACTGTACGGCCACCTGCCCCCTATCACGAAAACTATTCAAGTTAGACGAACCAGACATGCAGGACACTGCTGGAGAAGCAGGGACGAACTCATAAGTGATGTACTCTTATGGACCCCCACACATGGCCGTGCAAAAGCAGGACGACCAGCACGAACATACATTCAGCAGCTATGTGAGGATACAGGATGTTTTCCTGAAGACCTACCTAGGGCGATGAACGATAGGGAGGAGTGGCGAGAGAGGGTCGGGGATATCCGTACTACCAGCGCGATATGATTATGATGAATAAGGGCATACCGAATTCAGTTGCAGTTACAATATTTACAGGGGCCAAATAGACACAAGAGCAAAAGTCTACGTAATTAATAGCATTGTATACCGAGCTCTAAACCTAGAATCGCATGAATAAACAAAAAGACACATTTACACACAGTTGATGTCTCTATCCTAAAAACGGAAATAATTGCCAATCTACGTGTTAGAATAAGTAAGCACCTTACCCTGCATTATTTTCTGTTGTAAAATAAGGATAAATAGAGACATTATGTTAGGGCTTGATTCATTTTGCAACAACTAAGATCGTATTTACTTAATTTAGGGGCTCCTAGAAAAAACAATAAGTACGTAGTTTTAGAAGAAAATAAGCATATTCCATCAATAGTTAGATTAGGTGACTAGTTCTGAAACCCTAACATATACACATGTTCGTGGGAAAGACTCGAATTGCGAAGGGATACTGAGACACTGACTGAACAGAACAGATAACCTCCGGCTATTTAAGTAAACTATATATGTGTAGCTAACGCAGTCGTCATGTCAGATAAATCAGAAAAAAGTGTCAATATTCATTATAAACAGCACCCATCAAGAGATAACTTAAATATGAGGCTGTCCCATTGCTAAGTTTAAAATCACTACTGGTATTAACAAAATAACTTGGGCAATGTACAAAGCACCGTATTACGGATGAGCAATTAGGTAAAGTTGAAGTACCTTTAGAATTTATGGATCAAGTAATGGCACTATTAAAGAAAAATAGGGATTTGTTTGCTTTTGAAGATAAGGATTTAGGAAGTACAGAAACAGTAAGAAAGGCAATTGATACGGATGAGGGAAAGAACAGTTGTGTCACAATACAATCCGAGAGACGAGGCAATTAATGAAAATCTCGACGCAGGAATCGTAGGACGTTTGAAGATTTCAAATAGTTTTAGTTGAGAAAAGAGATGGTAGCAAGGGATTCTGTCCAGGTTTTAGAGTCCTGAACAAAATTACTAAAATTAACACCCACTCCTGGTTATTGATGAAATGTTAGCATGCTTAGGGTCAGTAACATATTTTTCAAAATTAGATTTTAAATCCAGTTATTGGCAAGTAGAGTTTAGTGAAGATGATAAGGGAAAAATATATTTTACAAGATACCGGGAACTCTCTCTCTCTCTCTCTCTCTCTCTCTCTCTCTCTCTCTCTCTCTCTCTCTCTCTCTCTTAACATTATACCTTCTGGGCTTGCGTTTGGAGTATTCTGGGAGTTGATATCTGTAGTTTTTGAAAGACAACGAACTGGTGTATTTCGATGACATTTTAGTATTTTGGACATGATGGAGAGTCACCTGAAATACATACAGAAAGCTCTAAGTTGTTTGCCAATACTTAGATTAAAGCCAGCAAAATCAAAGTTCTTATAGGAAAAGTTTCAGTCTATAAGATTTAGGATTTGTTGTTTTGTAGTAAGGGAATACATATGGTTAAAGCAATACATTTTGTGACTAACCAGAATACCATTAGATATGTGACGGTTATTTATCGGAATGTCTTCGTATTATAGGAGGTTCACTCCAGATTTTTCCAGTGGGACTATAGATGCCAGATAGCTTTAGACCACCCAAAGAAAATTATTTCGGACATGATTTCTTTAGCATACCTAACTCCAATAAGGAGTATGAATTATACACCGATGCGTCTTATTTTCCCATTGGTACTTTCTTACAGCAGCATATTTACGATGAAGTAAAAGGCAGAGAAATTCTGAGGCCTTTCTATTTCCTATTGACCAAACATGGTGGTCAGCGGTAGAAAAAAAGCAGATGCCAAACTTTAGTCGTTACAAATGTTCCACTACAGCTTACATAGTGTTACTTTTAAAATATACATAGACAATAAGCCATTGTATCACTATTGTATCAAAAAGATTTTTCGGCCTAGTTGTGACCCCACAACGGTAAAAAGTTGACGAATACAAAACTCTGTGAAACTCCACAAAGGTTTATTTACAACTAGGTTTGGTTTCTTTTGTTTAAAGGCATATCAGCCCTTGTGGGTAATTGAATACCAAATTTATCCATTTAGAAGAACAGTAGTGGTATTATTTCACACATTGATAGGAGGATAAGCCGGTTCGTTCCTTACCCGAGGGTATTTGTCCAAAAGTGAACGTAATAACGCGACTGGAGTTCGAACTCACTTATTGCGATTCAGCGGTACAGCGCTTTAACCATTACACAAAGAAGACACACCCCTTTACAACTAGGTCGCAAGTAGTCATTGGGAGAAAGACAGACAGAATAGAAACTAAGACAATGGCGTCAGCTTGACTAAAAAAGCAAATTATCCTGATGAGAAAAATAAGAGCAGATATGGACCTTGAATTTTTTCCTGATTCTAACATACTTGTCCGCTTGGTCTAACACCCGGTTTGGAGCACTCTCCTAATTTGGACCTCGTAAACTCACATCTCCTTACATCTTTGCCGCTGCTATTCTATAGACGTCTTTACTTTATTATATATCGCCGTCAACACCCGAAAGGACACAAGTCATCTCCTCACTTCCACCTGTCGTGTCGGGCAGGAGGGATATCCACTTCCCCTCACTTCCGTGTGTGTGTACAAGAATTTTAGACCTCCTGCTTTCCTTAGTCATTTTCAATTACCTGAGTGCCTAGGCCTTCCTATTCCAAGACTATTGTTGTTTTATATATTTATTTAATGTTCTATTAACCGTTCATTTATGTCACACACTACAGTACTTACTGAACTCAGTCATGCAGGATAGAGAAATACAGGTGAAGGTTTTCAGCATATCACGGTACATTGCTGGCATAGAATGTCTTTCGAGCATGCGTAACATGCGAGGAAAAATTGTACACCAATCCAGGAAGGTTGGAAACCGTAAGTGATCTATGATAGAACCTTTAAATTTAGTGCTTTAATTTCAATCCTTTTGAACCCCGGAATTTTGGTTATATAAAAATGAAGTCCCTCAACCAGTATCGCCAGATATCTATAAGATAACAGGACAGGATGCAGGTCTTAATATTTTTGAGTTTATAAAAAGAAAAAGAGAGTAAACTGGAACAAAAGAAATTCATAATTAAGGACGATATTTTCTATACTTTGTCTTTACCTGGCGATGATCCGGAGGTGAAATAATAATAATCTTGTCACATTTAAAGAAACGAGTGCTCATACAGTAACAAAATTAAAACTGACATGTGGGTACGGAAAAGACTTTCCAAGCAATAAAAGAGACATATATTTGGTTATGAGTTATGAAAGAAGTCTTTGATAACGGGAATAGGTATATTCCATGTTAAACAAAAAAAGCTTATGTACACTCAGACCATGTATGCAAAAATCGATTTAACCCCATTTCTTTTCTCAAAAATCGTGGTAGATGTTTGCAGGCATAAAGACATATTCGGGAAATCAATTTAGCATTCAAAGATTTTTATTGTGGATGACCTGATTTTTTCTGTTGCTGAATGAGAAAGCGGACAACGTCAGTTACTAATTAGTAGAAGTGATATTTCCTAAATTTGGTGTCCGACCATGGATAGCATCTAATAATGGTTCAAAGAACATGAGTAAAATGATCAAGAAAACCATGAGTTGAACTTACATCATTAGACAAATTATTTTTACCACCACCAGAGTTGCGGTAAGGTAGATAGATTATATAGAATCATCATCCTCATCATGTCGTGCCGCTAGCACGGATATCCCTGAGCCTCTCTTGCCACTTCTTCCTATCATTCATCGCTTTTGGTAGGTCTTCGGTGTTACATCCTGTATCCTCACATAACTACTGTATGAATGTTCGAGCTGGTCGTCCTGCTTTTGCTTGGCCATATGCGGGGGTCCATAGGAGTACATCACTGATCAGTTCGTCCTTGCTTCTCCAGCAGTGTCCTGCGTGTCTGGTTCGTCTAACTTGTATAGTTTTCATGATGGGAGGCAAGTGGCCGTACAGTTGGTGTCTTGTGGGGTGTTGTCGCCAGGAATTGTTCAATATTGCTCTCAACATTCTTGTGTAATTGCCGTCTAGTTTCTTCTTCAGCCGTTTAGTTAGCGTCCAATTAGTGCATCCATAGAACCATATTTTAGCTAAGAAAATCGGGAGTAATGAGCATTCATGAGATCTTTACATCAATAAGACGCTTGAAGCCCTTCAATATGACTAGAGATTTACAAATTTCTCACCGTCTTATTTACTTTATGGCATGGATGTTATCCTCCTACATGAAATTATGATAAAGTTCCACCGTTTGCACTATGGAAATGAGCAAAATAAAGAAAGCAAAACAACATGAAGCGGATAGGTGACATAGCAAAACCAAGGATGTAAATTTTAAAGTTTGAGATATCGTCTAAAACAGGAATCAACAAAAACGTAGAAAATCGATAAAAAGTTTTAAAAAATTACATAATCGTAGAAAAAACTTGACCAGAATAGAATTGAAGATCCGTTAACGAATTCGGTATTAAAAGCACATGCCAAAAATCTAAGTGAAACAAACATTAACACATAAAATGTAATTGATATTGGATTTACAGAACGATATACTACACTAGCCGCACTAAGAGATTCTGAATATTCATACGATAGTTAAGACAAGAAAGAAAATAATTATACAAATTTTAAATGCCATCGTTTGCTATAGAACTTCTTGAAAGAGAGTGATATTCCAATCATTAAATGTCAAATGCTCACGAGAGAAAGTCATACGGATGACACTAACAGTGACAAAGAATATATCCAATCGTACCACAAGAGTAACGATACCATTTAATAGCAATAGCAGTTTTCAAGGCATGGACAATACTTGAGGACATCAAAGTGAATATAAGAAACTCTGTCATAATAGTAAATAAAGAATCAAAAAGCTGAAAAATCCTGCAGAAACGAGGAAAATATACTGAAAGCAATGTGAGTAACAGGTTTTGAAAGAAACTGTCCCAATCAAATAGGAAATCAGGTACAATTATGAGACAATAGTAGCGAGGAAGAAAACATAGTGTCTAAACTCAAACAAAAGGAAAGCCTCTTAAGAACGTTATTTGCGGGCGGAAACAATAGAGTCGTAACAAAATTAAAGGAAGTTCATTGCGATGAACTGGATGACTGGCATGGAAAATGTCAGAAAAAGATGACTAAGTAGGAACAGATGAATAAATTAATTGATATTATAGAAGGTATGCTTTAAAGGCTTAAGGAAGAATTTTCGGTGCTAGGGTCACAAAAAAAGGAAAAAATGAAAAAGGAACAATAATGACAAGAATTAATGGTTAAAATTCAGACATAACAGACCACGGCGATATTGCTTCTTATAGGCGGGTGATCAGATTACATTGTCCGTGATATCTCTGTTAATACTGAAAAGTGAGGGAAATTCCTCAAGCCATTGAAGTAAGTTGACACGTTTCACAGGGAAGTAAAAAAACTGATCATCGACAAGCAATTTCTATAATGATACCTTTCTTTTTAGGTGAAAGATCATTTCGGCCGAAACTCAAGCTGCTCCATCTCAAAAAAGTAATATGCCGTTGTGAAAGAATAAAACTTTTGTCTCCAGATTGTGGAAAGTAAATCATGAAATTAGATTAATAAAGCACCGATGCATGAATGTGAGGAGAGGAGAAATAAAGAAGTGCGTCACTAACCCTCAATAATTTTATCACCAATTATGTCATCAATCAGCTCTCATTTAATTCTGTGAATTTTTTTAGTGTATTGTTCTGTTGTAATTTACATGCAAAGAAAACAAAACATTTGACATGCTTTTAATTTGTTTCCCCACACGCTGTAAAAGTCTGAGATAATTTGTACCAGGATTGGTCAAGTTATTAGATGACGAAATGAGATCATTTTTCTGAAACACCCTGTATAAATTAAATAAAATAAACTGAATATATACATTATGGTAAGTTTATTTTAAAATGTTTACTGTTTATTTTTCTAGTTTGCTTCTTTTCTATTTATTGTAGTGTATTATAAAATCAATGACGAAACAAGAGAATGTAACATTCTTTACCAGAAAATAGGAAATATTTTTTTTAATTCCCAGAGAAGCACGAGCATTATGGTTAAATTGGGAAAATGTTGATTTTATGCTGTGGCAATTATTAGTTTATTCTTGCAGAAATGATTTGCAATGAATAAGATGCATTTGATTAACATATTTTCCTCAAGGTCAAAGAGAGCACATTCGAAAAAATAATAGATAACAAGAACATTCTTTTTTTTTTTAATGTAACTTCAGAACATGTTATATATCAAGAAAGGTGAACCAAAACATAGAAAATATTTTGTATATACTTTATATCTATCGAGTTACTTACAGTCATTATAAAAGTCAAAGACAGCGTAATTTCTAATCGTATATTTACTTGAAAAAAAATTGTTAATATTTTTTAAAGATCCAAATTGCATTAATTTCTGGTGATAAAAAATCACAGTTCAATGAAGACTAGGTTTAATAGATACCGTTGTCTTTCACTTTTGAGAATAATTGGTTATGTTTAGTTAATGGAATTAAATAGAGGAGGGCGTTTTTTTTCTTCAGTTCTTTATATGATGTTACATCAAGCCTGATAAAAAGCAGGAAACAGATTGTAAGTTCAAAACTTGGGTCTTTTAAAAGATTCTACGCGGATTGAAATGGTTTCTCAACTTATATGTTTTCCTTTTGGTTTATTAGTTCAGAACAGGCATAATCACGTGATCCATTATTCTAGTTATTTAAATTTGAATTTTTCTTTTGAAAAGCCTCCATATGATAATGCCCATATCATTCAGTCTTTTCTTCTTTCTTTCTTTCTTTCTTTCAACATTTAATTCACGGTTTCTTCTATTTCA
Organism: Sepioteuthis lessoniana; assembly: GCA_963585895.1. Taxonomy (NCBI): domain Eukaryota; kingdom Metazoa; phylum Mollusca; class Cephalopoda; order Myopsida; family Loliginidae; genus Sepioteuthis; species Sepioteuthis lessoniana. Next base: position 47,290,823 of record OY757910.1, on the reverse strand, counting down.
TTTTCTTTCAGGGTTTTTATCGCTTTCTTTCTCTCAATTTATTATTTTTTCTTTTCATTTTTTTTGTTTGTTTTGTTTTATCTTTTTTACTTTCTTTTTCTTTTTTGTCTATCTCTTCATTTATTTTACTCATTTCTATATCTTCCACGTTTTCTTATTTTTTTCCACTGGCTTTTTCTCTCTTTCTTTGTCATTTCTTCATTAGTTTTCTTTTTGTTCCGTTCTATCTAACTTTTTTTTCAGCGTTATAAACGGCATGGAAATCCGCTTTTGTAAATTATAGCTTGCACAATTCCCTGCTAAATAACGGATTTCAAATGCCTTGCCATGATTTTATATTTGGATTTCCACGAGATAAGCGCATTAATCATCACGCTAAATTAGTTATCTCTTTTTTATCTACATATACAGACAAAGATCTCAAACGGTTATTTGATATGAATATTACAAATCTAAAAATGCAATACTGGCTTCTGAGTATTTATCCACATGACTCCTATTTCCATACAAACTGATTTGAGCTTACTTAAAACATTAGGATGATAGAATACTATTCAATCCATGCATCAATTGGTTATTTCTCCATTGAATCAGAATACAAAAACTGCACTCTTCACACACGTGAGTGAGTGTGTGTGTGTATGTATGTGTGCGTGTGTGTGCGTACAAGTTCAGTGAAGATGGGTAGTGAACTGAATAAAACACAAAACTATTGTAGCGTATTGACCTTTGATCCAGCCGTCAATCAAAGAACAGGTGAATCCGGTCGAAGATATCAGGGTATAATATTGACTGTGGACAGGTTGAATTGGGTGCAGATGTGACGCCCACAAGAAGCAAGTGGATGTCAAACAATGATATAACCCGGTGCGACAGGAAGTACAGTTAGTTTGGAGTCAGTTAGTTGGAGATAAGATGCTTTAGAGAGAACCAGCACCCAGCAGAGGGCTATGGGCCCTCAGGACCTCCGACTGAGCAGCCCAGCAGAACGAGAAAGAAGTGCTGCTAAAGGCAGAGGAATTTTGGGGTCAATATTTTGCAGTTTGTTCAGTCTCCAACTCACCTCTCAAACATAACCCTTTCGCAACCATTTCGAATATAGTGTGAGAGGTATCTTTTTCTAGAGAAGGGTGTTCGTTCGTCATTATTGTGTTGACTATGCTTCCGCATGCATCTGTATATGTTACACTACAAATTTAATAGATTATATCTATTTAACTTGAATCTTTTTTGCTTTTGCCTTGGTTTTATGACATATAAATTATTGTGGGTTATTTAAAGCTAAATCCTGGTTACACACACACACACACACACACAAATATATATATATTTATATATAATTTGTAAACACAATTTGAAGATAACATTCATAAACGAGCCAGAGCTATTTTTGTGCACAGTTAAATGTGCAATATAATTAGGGACGCCGAGTGATTGTTAGAGGTATAAGTTGTTTCCTTGCAAGACTTTGGGTTTCTCCAAATCAAGAGATTAGCAGACGTCCAAGATAAAATTAGAAATGTATCAGCAACAAATCGGCCGCTGGTTGTGATTGGCTAAAAAAACTCATACGAAAGAGCCGTTAAAGTTGACGTGGGATAGATAACCAGAAAAGAGAGTCAGTTGGGGACAAGCCAAGATGGTGTGAAACGGCCGAAAATGTCGGTACACATTTTGAGTTAGCTCTGTGAAGAGGTCCCACACCACAGCAAAGCTGTGAAGACAGAACCAGCAAGCAAGCATGTGTAAGAACTTCAAGAGAAAATGAGAAAGATAACATTTGGTTTTGTGGCCTGCTCTCTCTCCCATCACGAAGTTTTATCTCTGTCAACTGAAGCAGTTGACTGATTTTTCATACACTCTTTCTCTCTTCTCGACGACTTCTCAAAGGTGTCATCATCATCATCATCATCATGTCGTGCTGGTAGCACGGATATCCCTGACCCTCTCTCGCCACTTTTCCCTATCGTTCATCGCCTCAGGTAGGTCTTCTGGACAAAATCCCGTATCCTCACATAGTTGCTGAATGTATATTCGTGCTGGTCGTCGTGCTTTTGCACGGCCATGTGTGGGGGTCCATAAGAGTACATCACTTATGAGTTCGTCCCTGCTTCTCCAGCAGTGTCCTGCATGTCTGGTTCATCAAACTTGAATAGTTTTCGTGATAGGAGGCAGGTGGCTGTACAGTTGGAGTCTTGTGGGGTGTTGCCGCCAGGACGTGTTCAATATTACTCCCAGCATTCCTGTGTAGTTGCCGTCTAGCTTCTCCCGCCGTTTTGTTAGAGTCCACGTAGTGCATCCATATAGCAGTATCGATGCGACCTCTGCCTGGAAGAAACTGCGTTTCATTTTATCGGTTAGGTTTGATTTCCATATAATCGATAGCCTAGATACACGCACACCGAAGATATCAAATATCACGAAACTGGCAATGGATGGACGCTCGTCACTGTATCGGCACGGAAAAACTTCTCAGAGGTATAGAAGCAATTAAACTTTTTTATTAGCGAAGCAGGACGGTGTTTTGGGGGTTCGTCACTTTTTCACACTCGAGGTTACAAAATTGGGCCAACTAACAGTTAGTGCTACACGCATAAACCCGTTAGAACCGAGGTGGTACAAAAATCTATGAAATACCATAGCGCTAAATGTGTCTACTGAAAACCTTGATGGTGAAAGCATCTATTTAGTGACATAATATTACAAACATCTAATCGAGAACAGTAGCGTTACAAACGCCTAACCGTACCGTTAAAGATGCTTTTATGTGTTCTATTCGACCAATAGAAAGTAATTTATCAGGTGCTACAACTCCGGGGCAGTGTAGAACTTTGAGCAATGGCAATGAAGTGGTACTCCATATTCCCCAAATCTCCTAGGCAGTAACCTCCCCATCAGATGTTTTAATGTAATTTCCTGGACAATCGTTTGGGGGTGGTTACCTCCTCTACATTAATTAAAATAAAACAATAAGCAAAAAAGAAAGTACCCTATAAACGCAGTGAGTCACATAGTCATACATATATACATTCATACATAGGGTGTCTTCTTAGTTTCAAGTGTGACCACCTATTGAGTTTTGAGATTCCTTTTTCTTTTCCGCCCCACCTTTTTTAGGATCTATGCACCCGTGGGTGTCTTTTCAAGTCTATCAAATAGCGGCAAATTTTACCATAACCTGGGCATAGTCGGTTTATTAGACTCACATGAATGTCATGATACAGAGCAGTATGTTGAATATATTTGCGCATTTTGGTTTTAAGACCATCAAGGAAGACAGAGAATTTTCCTCATAGCTGGTTCAATGAAGAGCAATCCAGCTACTGGATCGTGCATCCCTACGCTCGTTTTCAGATTGATTTCTAAACCAAAGGATTTAAATGCATGCACAAAACGGTTCAAGAACGTTACATTTCATCTTCAGAACGTGTGACAATTTCACGCAGTCATTTGCATGCAGCAACTCCCTCATCAGAGATGCGGGGACCTTTGTGTATGCTAAAAGGTCTACAGATATTGTAAACATAACAGACGTTCGATATCTGACGTAGATACCATCCGGATTTTTATAGAAAGGTTCAAGAAAAACTTGGCTATACTATATATCTGCAAAGGGATAAGACTCCCCCAACAGGTGTCCTTCATATAACACACAAACAAGTATACACACACACACACACACACACACACCCACAGACACACACAGACACACAAATACACACACACACGCGCGCGCGCGCATGTATATATATATATATATATATATGTGTGTGTGTGTGTGTGTGTGTGTGTTCCTTATTTAGTTTTCTATATTTAAAAATAAAGATGGTCAGTGTCGGATAAGAGCGTATGAAGATCGAAGTTGAATGTAAGCATAAGCGAAAAACTGAAGTAAGCAACGGCTACCTTAACTTAGATCTATGTCTATCTGTTGTTCTATCTATCTGTACCTCTGTCTGTCCGTCTCTCTCTCTCTCACTCACTCTCTCTCTCTCTCTCTCTCTCTCTCTCTGGATGAGGATATGTGTGAATACTTTTGTCATCATTTTATGCAAACGAGCATAGAATGTTTTTATCCCTTTCATTTTCATTGGTTTTGCTTTATTTGATAACTCATACACCCTGATGAAGCTCCGGAAACCGAAGCGTTAACGTTGGAAAACAATTCAGTAAATAAAATCATCATCTGCAGATATGTGTTTTTTTAATCCCTGTACATGTTTAATTATATATATACACACACACACACATATATATATATATATATATATATATATGTGTGTGTGTGTGTGTGTGTGTGTGTGTGTGTGTGTGTGTGTGAAATTTTCATTTTACAAAACAATCCAAACCTTGAGCTTAAATTTCTTGTTATAATGTCCCCGTTTATACATATATAGCGCCGGATTTTCTAGTCATGATAATTCGATTTATAATAAATAATTCCTCTATTTAAATTCTTTTAAATTGAGGAATTATGTATTATAAATCGATTTATAATTATATTATATCTATTTCCTTGACTATGAGGATATCATTACGTGGATGCGTATCTTCAGATTAGAAAGATGGAGGCCTGTAGAGTAGAGATGTAAATAAAATACACATGAGGTTAAGTGGTCGTGCATTTATCTTAACGAGTTAATTTTGTATCGTTTGTCAGGGATGAGGACCAATGGCTAAATGGTTTCAGCTTTGCATGCTGTGGTCACTGGTTCTATATCCAGTGGGAGAGATCATGGTATATCCTGGTGTTGAGACCTAAAAATATCGAAACAGCTGTCAAGTGGTTTTGTATGTCACACGCAGTGTTTGCCGGGTTTTCTGGTCATGGAAATTCAGTTTATAATGTATAATTCCTAAATTTAAAAAAAAGTGTATATATATATATATATATATATATATATATATATATATGTAAATATATAAAGATTGCTGGTAACTAGTCGCTCTGTCAAAACATTTATAATGATTATTGCTTCTGAGATATTTGGCAAAATTCACTGCTCTCTTTTTGTTTTATTATGGTGCTAGTCTAAGAAAAGATTGAAAATATTTTTTCAAGTTGAAGACATTTCCACGTACCTAGTGCTTATGACTGTGAATCAAGGAAGATAGATAAAAAAAAAACAATGTTTACACTGAATCCTCCTCGTCTCAAGTACTTTAAATGAATAACTTGAAGGAAAAATCTATACCATCTAATTTTCTGTTGCTCTCTTACCGGGTACTATAAACCTTCATAATCTTTCTATATTTACAAGCAAAATTTGTAAAACGGAACAGAAATGGAGAGGGACAAAGACAGAGAAAGAAAGAAAAGAAAAGATAACGGGAGAATGAGACAAATGCTAAAAGAGAATCTGAGAGAAAGAGAAAGAAAAAAAGACTGAGAGATACTGAGCGAGATACTCGGAGAGATAGAGAAAGCAGATTAAGTGTGACGAAGAAAGAAAGACTGAGAATAAGATAAAGTCTAAGAAGCTAAGAGTGAAACGGAGATAGAGATCGAGAGAGAGACTCATAGAGTAATAATTAAAAAGAGTAATACAAAGAGAGAAAGGTTATCAGGTAAATTAACTGCCAAAGAGAGAGAGAGAGCGAGACAAATTGAGAGAGACTACGAGGGAGACAGAGACTAATAAAGGGAGAGACTAAGTAAGTGGGAGACACTAATGGACAGACGAAAACAGAGAGTAAGAGAGAAATAAACTGATGATAATGAAAGAGAACGAGAGATAAAAACTGAGAGATATTAGAGAGAGCGAAAGCGAGAGAGGAGAGAGGAGAGAGAGAGAGAGAGAGACTCTTCAAATATATTTTATTTTGTATTCCTCGATGGTCTCCAGTCATTACCTATATTGCCAGTCATTCGTTTGGTTACGTGACCATTTCCTTTTAAGTCTTTAATATCTTGTCGATTCAGCATTGTCTAAAAATGTCAGACGGAGAATAAGATTGCTGTGTTTACTTGACAGCGAAGCATTCATTATTTCTCAAAAGGAATCTCCTTGCTGAGATCGGTCAGTAGGGAACGTAGACAGCTGAAATAGTTTCTGTTGATCAGCTGCAACCAAGCGTGAAAAGTTCTTTTCTATTTAAGATGATTTTGTTTACGGCACTCTGAGATAAGATTTTCCGCATCAGAATCAATTCGTAAAACGAGAACACATTACTATAAGTAAAGAAAAGCAATATCTCTATTCCTCTTGATTGCTTTTTTTTGTCATATATGTTCTAAATTTTAGATATACGTTAATGACAAGAAAATCTCGAGTTAAACCCTTTACAAGTTTACACAAGTGTGAGTCAAAAGTCTTACCTTATTTCGGTAGCATAAGATACAATTCAGTTGTTTTGGGTTCTTTTACCAGAAATGAGAAGTCAACGAACCAGAATGAACTGTGAGATGCCGAGCTCACCTGATATTCTCCGTATGCTACTGTAGGGATTTTAGAACAAAGGCTTAGAAACCTCAGTTTTAGTTCTGGTTGTCCGTGCCACATCGTTGAGTGTCTACCGTGGTATTATGGCCCAGTTGAAGTTGTTACCGTGGCATTATGGCCTAGTTCGACCTCATTAAAAATAAGTTCCTGAATTCGACTATATTGCACGTTCATTGTCCTGCTTTTTAATCACACGCGGACAAAAGCCAGGTACAAATTTCTTGGGCTCCAACTAACACGATGCAACTAATCACTGCAGGTACCAACCGGGATTTGAATTGCTTCGGTCACGTGATTCACAAAGCGCTAATTAGCACGCACAAAAATATTGGAAAACTTTAAACTCACCCTAGAAATTTACTCACTCTAGATATATGCGAATATACTTAAGGTTTATAACTGATTAAATCCAATGGGAATATCCGGAATCTTTAGTATCAAATTTAATCACATATTTTTCAAATCTTATTGGAAGAAGGTGTTATGTTAATTAGAAAGTTCAACTCCACATTGAATCTTATGACAGTCCTTTATTTCTATTTTGTCAGTAAAAAAGTAAATAAAAACTATGGCATTTCTGTCTTATAATGGCAGTTTAACCCGTAAGTGGGGGTTAGAAGTCGGAAGAGTCAGACTCTTTTCAAAAGTGGGTGTTTGGGGTATGACTCTAAACTACATTTGATTGTGAGGCTCCACTTCCGGTAAACTGGGGCGTGTGGAGATTCTCTTCATTTACACCAGTTCCAGTTCCACTCTGATCTGAATGCTGTTACCTATTAGAGTCCCATCTTTTTGGTCAAAAAGAACCATTTAAAAATATTTTGTATTCGATAGGGTCGTGTGTAAAAAGCCTCTTAAGAAACAACTACTCATGAAATGTAAAATCATAGCTTTAATGAAGTTGATTCCGTAACGTTTAGGCATAAAACTACCCTTGATGGGTTGAAATATCATAATCATCAATCATTACATTTGTTACATTTATTCTATTGCATTTACATGCAACAATTCACTGATATTTAGAAACGATGGATTGATTGTTGGATGGATGAATTATAACAGCATCACAAACCGTATTTGGTTATTTTGCCAAGATTTTATGGAGTCCCATTCAGAGTACGTTATATATTCGTAATTTCTTGCGTAGTTTTTTTTTTTCTTAAAGGAGTTTTGCATACCGTTTTATAATATCCTGTACGTCAAACTAATGCAAATGCTTTATACAAAGTAATACGGTTTCAAGTAACTGATGATAATCAATATTAAACAATTATAGTTGAAAATAACTATTCTTAAACAGTTAATGCTACTAAGTATGCCTATCTAATCCAAATATTTTTGAATAGATTTTTTAAAACCATTGATTTTACACTAACAATTAATCCTAATCTTAGTCAGAATGTTCCCAGACTGAAGTTTCACAATTAGATGCAATTTGATTTCGTACCCAAGATTCCGCTTTTGTGGGGAAATTATCTGCATTTGCTTAAGTCAGAGTATTTAAAGCTCAATCGAATTTTTCCAATTTCCATCATAGTTTGTGTTAAATAATTATATTCAATATTTTATCCTGTAATTGTTTTAAAACTGTTTTTTTTTTCGAACACCTCTGTTGAGAAAGGAAATCGACCAGTTCTATGACAACTCATGAAAATCAAATGTCTTTTGGCTTTCGTCATATAGTTTGAGTTTCAAGTAATTTTATATAAATTATTTTTTCGTATGCAACATAAGCCAGGCAGACTCTTTTTTTCGTTGATAATCATAAAAAGACATTGAAGAAAATAAACAAGATATTTTTTTTTTCATTTTAGAAACATTAAGAATGAGTGTTAAAAGAAAAAATTAATTTGAATATTTCATCATCATAATGAAGGAATGCCGACTGCATGGATTCCTTGGACTCTATATAACAATCCGTCCCTTCAGCCATCGTCCATGACAGTTCTTATCAACGGTACCTTGTCTACTATACGCCGCTTATGAGTTTGTGCTCATCATGTCTTGCTTGTCTTATTTGAATGGTTTATGTGCTGGCATGTAAATGGCTTCAGAGATGCTGTTTTGTAGGGTGATGTTTCCTTGATTATTTAAAAACAAAATGTGTTCCATAGTCAGATATACGGATGTGGGAAATAGACATACGGAATCCGAAATACACGACATTCACGAAATTGGTTCATGTACCAAACGTTATTACATTTGAGTTAAAAGTTATTCGAAATGGGGAGTGAGAGACACAATCTTTCTATGCTGACTGCTTTTACATCGTCAACTCTCAACCTAACCAACGCGTGGCGCCCGTAGCGCACAAATTCGTCTGGCCTCGCCCAGGTCTGAATCTCGACTCTCTCGTTCGGAGGCAGGAACTCAACTAACTGCTTTTTCTCAAATCCCAAAATCCTCAGCCCACGCTTCCGAGCATGACGTTATTCACCTCCCTAGTCCTATTTTCTATCTGGGAATGTTATTTCGACATTTGTGAATGATGCATCCTCCCTGCGCGCGGGTGAACTCCTACGTTAATGTTGCACCTAACTAACCCATGCACTAAGCGAAAGGTACTCATCCTAACTAAACCGAAAGGCAAGATATATAAAACGAAATCCTCCGCTATTATATTACAAACGTAGCTCATTGTGTTGTTTCCATCAAGTTATTTTACCGAGTGCTTTGTAAGCGTCCAAGGGGTCCTGCAAAATAATCGTACAGACAGAGATGACAAACGTTGTAAGTGGCCGAGTCTAATAGTGAAACTCGTTTGCATTAACCCAATTGTTTTAGAACTTTTGATTGATGATATTTACCCAAATTTCATGACAGAAATCTAATGGACATGATATAAAAGTGACTTGTCAATAAATTGTGAAAAAGAGAAAAAGGTAGATATCGCGCAGTAATCAGACGCAGAAAAGATTGTTCAGCAAGCGAAACGAACATCAAATATTCGTATTGATTGATTAATTTTAGTAGCTTGCGAAGTCATACAGAGCCAAATTCTGCCTGAAGGTTAGGGAATTACGTTCATTGCATTTTTGTATTTACCTTTCGGTGTAGTTGTTGCACAAGGATTTTTTTTTGTCCTCGGTCCTCATAAATAATTCGCATGCAGTCATGATTTAAAGTATAACTATCTTTTACGACAAATAATAGTACCGGGCATTTGTCGAAATGGTTAGAGTGTTTGCCCATCAAGCGGAAGACCGGGGTTCAATCCCAGGTTGAGTCATACCAAAGACTAAAAAAATGGTACTTGATGCCGCCTTGCTTAACATTCAGCACTATAAGGTATTGATCAAGAGTAAAGTGGAGAAATCTAAGGAATTGATTTGCGCCCTTCCCTTTCACCTTGATGTAGTAGCTATTGAAAATGGAACATCCGGGTCGCTCTCAACTAAGGTCGCCAACTTTACGTACAACATACTTAACGACTAATGAAGGGGTGACTCCACCCAAACCTTATCTTTAGAACTTAGGTCTTAGCATAAGATGCAGTATAGTGTCATGCTTTAGAAACTTCAACTACCATTATGCAGAGGAAATATTCGTACGGTATCATCCATAACTAAGCAAACATCTAATATTTTCATATCAATCAAGCGAGCGAGGGAGAGAGAGAGAGAGAGTGAGAGAGAGAGAGAGAGAGAGAGAGAGGTATAGTTACAGTGATAGTCATATGATTTGTCACCCTTTTAAGTACTTATGTATATTGAAAGGGGAAGCCTTTAATCCAGCAGGGCAGGGAAGAAAGAAAAGTGGATTATCTCAGAAGAAAGAGAAAACTTGTCTTTCATCAAATAAATACCCGGGAAGTCATCTTAATAAGATACTAAGGACTATTTTAAAAATCTATAAGGGAGAAACGCTGAAGCACAAACCATAGGACCTTAAAATTGATCATATTGCACAAGGCGCTCCACCTTAGAGATGGCATAAAAGACTGAGTGTCAAGAAAAGAAACAGGAGGAGTTCTTACCAGCACTGATGAATGTAGATACATCAATAAAAGACCTCAAGAACTACATTGAAATTGTAAACAACGACAAATTACAACACTCTCTAAAAGCATTGGGACCATTAGTACTGAGAGAAAAGCAGCAAAAACTATTAAACTGAAGGAAAACAACTATATGGATCTTAAAATCGACAAACATGATATTGCTCACAAGAAGATATTGACACGGCTATGAAAAGGAAATCTCGTGAGAGAAACTGAATTTCTAATTAAAGCACAAAGCACTGCCAAAACTACCAATTATATCAAATCGAAAGTTGATACAGAACAGCAAGTGTAGATTAAGTGAAAAAAGAGAATGAGAGGCATAGACTACTCCGAATCTTTCAGATACTTAATTCTGTAAGGACGACCACATTCTCATTATGTCACGCTGCTAGCATAGATATTCCAGAACCTCTCTCACCACCCGTCCTTATCTTCCATCACAAGTCCCCAAGGCTACATACTGTATCGGCACAGAGCTGTTGTAGATAGGTTCTAGCTGGTTCTCTAACCTTTGCTCGTCAAGGTGAGAGGGTCCACAGGAGTAAATCGTTTATGAGTTAATCCTTACTTCTCCAGCAGTGCCCTGCGTGTCTGGTTCGTCTTGATAGGATAGTTTTCAATTTGGGTGGTTGTTTGTTTCTAATTTGTCAGTGGTTAAACAATTTAACAGTAATATCAGTTAAAAGCTAATCTCTGGACCTAGAAAAATCTTGATAACAAATGACTATGTAAGCCGAACGTTTTTTTTGTAGTTATAACTTAGTAAATTCTAAACTGGATTATATATACATTATAACAAATATTGGCATCAACAGAGCGACTGTTTCATTGTATCACAATTCTTCTATGTGGCTAGACACGCTGGGTGCTTCAATCTGGTATCGAAATCCGCCTATCCTTACGATAGACCGATAACATAACTCTCAGCCATTTCGTGACATAACGCATATGTATTAACTTTATGTTTGTTCACATTTTGCGCTCTCGAATACTGGAATATTCAATTCGTTTGAAGAGCTTATATATATATATATATATATACTGTGACCCGCTCAAGTGTCCTCTTAATTTTAACATTAACAACAATTGGATGCAAAGAAAATTTAAAAAAATAGAGTAAAATATGGGAACAGGAAAAACATAACAGAAAGACACAATGGATAAATAAAAAGAAAAAAAATAACTGCGAAAACTCGAAGGCCCAAAGATAGACTTAAACCTGAAATATCTCAGAGCAAAACTGGAAAAAAAGTACCAAATTATAACATGCCAGGCCATGGTAGCACACATAGGGCCTGGTTTTAAAAATTCACGTCCATCCACGACAGACTAAATCTTGGAGTGTGTAGATGGCGAGAAAAAGCTAATATACCCAAATGGATGACTAATAGAAAAACCTTCCTGATCCAGAAAGACTCCCAAACCGAACCATCCCCATCCACTATAGACTTGTATTTCTATGATGTGAAAAATTCTAACAACATAGATTAGGGAAGAGATCTATTATTCACTTGAATGCCATCGACGGTTTCCCGAAGAAGTGAAAGGGTACCAGAGGGGAAGAAGGGAAACAGCTGACTTCGGTACTTATATTAAGATATCCTAAAAGTGAGGATAGCGAGACAGAACAGTGCAGATATATCATGAATCAATATAAAAATGTCTACGAAATGCTCCGACAAAACTGAATGATAGAAATCTAAAATGAACAAGTCATAAGATAATCCACAGGAGCCATGAAAAACTGGAAATTGGAATTAACCTTGGGAGAGTAAACTTTGGCAGAGGTTAAAAGACATGTTCCAGAGAGATGTTCATTCAGCTGTATTATTTATTATTATATTGTATTATTTATTATAACAATGATGCTATTCAGTTACATACTTAAGAAGTGCATTGGGGGCTACAGATTTACAAAATCACAAGAAGAGATTAATTACCTTATGAACAGAGACGACACTAAGGTATTTGAAAATATGAATAAGAAATGGATAGTATGATCCAAAAAAATAAAAAATATAAAGCCAGGATATAGGAATGGAATTTAGTATAGGAAAATGTGCCATGCTCATTATATTAAATAGAAAAAAAGCAAGTAATGAATGGAAAGGTACTGCCCAATGAAGAAAGAATCTGAACGCTTGGAGAAAATTAAAATTTAAAGTACTTGGGGATATTGGAAGAGGACACCATCAAACAAGCGGAAATGAAAGAAAAAAAAAGACAACCACCGACGAACAAGAAAATTCCTCGAAAGCTGGTTCTGCAGCAGGAACCTTATTACAGAAAGGAACACTTCAGCTATCACGCTTGTGAGCAAAGGCTAGCAGTTTTCATTGAACCAAGTGATTCAATGACAGTATAGTCCACTGACCTCCTCATTCTTTAAATACCGACAACAAAATAACCTTGTGTCAAACATGCCCGGTGGGAGAAATGGTTAAATATCTACAAGTGCTGTGAATAACTAAGAAGGAGTGAAATAATCATAATATAAGAAAAGGTTGGAACGATAAAATTGTCATCCTAAAGAAAGCAACACTACAGCTTTATTTTAAAACTTTTATTGAAAAAATCAATTCAGGTAACTTAATTATGTAGTTGAGCTGACATCTATTCAATATAGCCGCTTTCAGCCTCAATCACCGCCTCGATACGGATCCCGAACTGGGAGCATGCCTTTTCCACAAGCGCCGGCGGGAGCTCGGCGGATGGCTGCGATCAGGCTGGCTTTGGTGTTGTGGGAGGTCATGTTGGTGGTGTTCTCGACGTATGACCAAACGAAGTAGTCCAGCGGGTTCAGGTCGAGGGAGGAGGGGGGCCAGTGAGAGAAGGGTACAAAGTCGTAGTAATTCTTTCTGAAGCCAAGCCTGGCTCTCTTTGGACTTGTGGGCCGGCGCCGAGTCCTGCTGCCACACTCAGGGTCTGCCACCGGCCACCTGATTTCACCAGGGGATCACCACACTCTTCAGCACATCCAGGTACACTTTAGTGTTGGCTTTCAAGCCGACTTCAAAGATGTGAGGTGGTATGACGGGGCCCTCACTTGAAACCACACTAAAACCATAACGGTAGCCGGAAACTTTGTTTTCATCACCCTGGGAACGTCCCTGTTATTCGCGGCAATCCATATTTGCATTTTGATAGTGCTGGCAATGGTTCTGTTTTCATAACTTGGATCGGTAGAGAGCATGACTTATACAGCAGTGCATCTCCGAACTCGCACGTTGATCATTGTGTCACTTTCAGACATGATAGAAGGCTCTTATCGCTCTTGGGATTTGTACACAACTGGTCAATTAGTAGATGGTCTGAAACAAAAAAACAAAAAAAAACGGTTTTCATTTAACGGAAATGGAATCATGTCGTCTTTTCTAGGGTGACAATTTTATCGTTCCACTCTGTAAGAAGGAGTGAAATAATTATAATATAACTAAATTCCGCAAACACGTCAACGAGGGAAGCCAGAAAAATTTCAGTGAATTTCCATTTATAAATTGAATTGCATAATGCTTTATTATCTGAGACTATTTTAACGACATTTTTTTAACAAAAATAGGACTTCGGTGTGACACTTCTACTGCATTACTGTCATTATTTAACAAAGCCGATCATGGTATATGAGCAAAAGTATGGAGGACTTTGTGAGAATGATTTGCTAGTCTCTTACTAACTATCATGTCCTTAGAAAGACATAAGCACTTAGTGAAATGCAACCACTAATTCTTTGATTTGAACTCGGTTCACCTGATACATTTCTTACGTCCATTACCATAACGCAAAAATTCAAGTAGTGTGCATATATAGTGAAAATCGAGCTCACAATTCAGAAATAACTCATCTCTAGTTATAGCTTGCAAATTGGTATACCACAAAGTATTAAAAGAGTTTGCCACGCTGTCTCTAGCGCAATATTGTATCCAATTATAAACACAATAATCAACGTGATTTTCCACATTTTTCTTTTCTCGTCTGAGATATAATCTATCTCTTTCGATTTCTCTTGTCAGTTGTATCTAACAGTAATGCCAAGGATCTGTCATTAATTCTGTCTTTGTTTACGATAATTACATCTCTTCTCTGGATTGCATGATGCAACTAAATTTCCAAATCCGCAGCAATTTGCCTTTTTCATTCGGCACTTTATGCTCATACAATTATACATATTCCCAATTTATTCCTTGGAAATCCACTATTCAATACTTAATTATGTTTAGATTTTTCTTGTTTTTAAATGGTATATCAACATTCAGAAGTTATTTGAGGCCAAAATAACCCATGTAGAAGAACAGAAGCCATAATGTTTAAGACATAGAGGAAGGGAGGTATGAAATGTTTCACGCCGTTTCCAAGGGTATTAGACCAAAAGTGAACGTAACAGCCAGATTGAAGTTCAAAATCGCTTTCAAAGATGTAGCAATCAAGAACGTTAATCATTTTGCTATGTGGTCTCACCCAGACACTTGATTTTGATGTATTTGCGCTTATGTAGAGCCTACAAACAACAAGGGGAGGTGTCCTCGTGGTGTAATGGTTAAAGCGATGGACTGCGGAATTGTAGTACGCGAGTTCGTACTCCAGTTGCGCTATTACGTTCACTTTCAGGCAAATACCCTTGGGAAAGGTACGAACCCCCTTATCCTCCCAGATATGGGTTAAATAGTACCACTACTGTTCTTCTAGGAGAATGACTTTGGCATTAAATAACCTGCAAAGGTTGATATGCCATTAAACAAAGAATCCAAACCTACAAACAACAACATTTACGCCATTTACCTTAATGCCGACCTATCTTCTCTGTTCTTAAGTAAAACACCTCGATGATATTCATATAGTACTTTTTCTCAATAAAACTTTAAATAGTGGGAATGTTGTCATGATTTTCAAGGGAGACAACATAGTTATACTCTTGTATGCAGAGTGAACGGATGTCATATTCTAATCACTAAGATATTCATCGTTGACATTATTGAAAGTGTCCAAAGCACTCTCTGATTTATCGATACTGTTTTACAAATAAAGTTTAATTCCCAGTAGGGTTAACATTCTTTAAGTCCTTGATGGAAGTTGAATTATTTCTTTTTTTATTCTGTCAATATATACTTCGAATCTCCAAAAGATAATTAAAAACATGTTAATATTTCTACGGGAGTCTCTTTAATTGAAAAGCAAAGGTAATATTGCAGAGACCACTGGTCCAATAATATATGTTAGCAGATATGACAAACTAAAGGATATTTCTAATTCATAATATCCTAAAGGAACCTCACCACCGGTGATATATTAAGATTTTGTATTCTTATATATATATATATATATATATATATATATATATATATATATATAATAACATCAATGGTATAATAAATAAGAATAATATAGCTAAACTAAGTAAAGAGAAAAATAAGATGATTGCTAAATGTAATTGTAGGAATAAGGTTAGATGCCCGCTGGAGGGCAAATGTAAACAAGAATGTGTGGTGTATAACGTGGAAGTATATAGTGATCCGGGTAAAGATAGAAATAAAAAGGTATATTTTGGGTCGACGCAAGGGGAATTTAAGACTAGGTACTATAACCATAAAACGAGTTTCTCCAACGAGAAGTATAGGCATAGTACCACGTTATCTAGTTATGTGTGGGAGGTCAAGGATAAAAAAGGAATAGATCCGATACTGAAATGGGAAGTAATAAAGAAATGCCGTAAATATAGGGCTGGCGATAGGGATCGTTTGCTTTGCGTGGAGGAAAAATTAGCAATAGCGACTTGTAAAAGTAGGGATATGTTAAACCAAAGGTCGGAGGTGTTAAATAGTTGTAGGCACAAAAGGGCTTGGTTGCTCTATAATTAGGGATAGGTTTCGGGGTATTTATACCGGAGTTTGTTTTTTTTTAATAAAAGTAAGGTTTTTTGTTCATTTTATTTGTTTCTTTTTTTATGTAAAATTTAAGCTAGGTGGGTTTTTGGTAATATAAAAAACGGCGTTTTCTCCTTTATCATTGGTCGGTATAGGCCTTCCTGATGATCCGTTAAGGTGAAACTTTTGTAGGCGATTTCCGACTCGCGATTTAAGTTATTTATATATATATATATATATATATATATATATATATATATATATATAATGCCCGCTTAAAAATAGTCATACACAGTCTACAATTCCTACAATTTGGAAACAAACCAACAACGACCTAAAAATGTTCACTAGACATAACTTCTACGAAATGATTCGCCAAAATTTGTGAGGTAATAGGAATATATATATTAATGAATATATCACTCTATAATTTAGAGATTATTCATTTAAAACGGTGTACGTATGTACATATATACATGTCATTATTTAACAACGCACCACGTTGCAGAAATGTACTGTAGTTTTTCATTTAATTCGTTGGATTCAAGAGCGGTCATACAATTCCTTCGAATGAGAAGTGAATTTTGCCTTGGGACATGATAGCGGAAAAATTTAATAGTAACCATTACTAAACTCAATAATTTCGGATTTTGGTTTGGCCACCGGTCTCTTCTCGCATGATCAGAGGAAAGAGAATCTAATTCAGAGGGTAACAAAATGCATTAGACGGGAAAAACGCGCCGTGAATACTGTAGCTTGTTGGCGTGTACAATGAATAAGTTATAAATTTACTGTGAACAACGTTTGCGCATAGATTTCTGCGCACAGCATCTGATTTCCGGTTTTATAGTGAGCACTATCTGTGCAGCATGAAATTGTTCAGCACAAAATCGTTTAGGCAGTACGGTGGGTGTCTTTTATTAATCCAAATAACATGGATTTAGCCATGTCTTCCATTTTCTTATGAGAGGAAGCAAATATTTGAATGTAAATAGCTCATAAATTGGAACCTATTCTCATGTCTATATCTTCAGATTATGAGCCATTCTATCTATCAATCTGCGGAAGGTAACATTTGCAAATAAAATATATTGTAAAGGAATATATGCATGCCTACAAAAGTTCCGTATATTATTTTGGCCTATTCGAAAAGGTGCGTTCACAAACATACAAACGAATCCACCTATCTATCAAATTATGAGGAAGCCACTGTAGCGTAGTGCCTCATGTACTCAACTGTGACATCATAGTACGCGAGTTTGACCGGCATTCACACAATGATATTAATTCAGACTATTACCTTTCGGAAAATTAGGAAGACTTTTATGCCTCTGACAATTGGTTAAATTGGGGTACTACTGTTATTTTATAAGGAAGGTTTCAGCATTAAATAACTTATAAAGGCTGATATGACATTTAACAAATAAAGGAAAACTAACCTCTATATGGCTCTTTATCTAGCTCCCCGTCTCTCTTTTTCTCACCCCCTCTCTCCCTCTTTCTCTCTCTCCCTCTCTCTCTCTATATATATATATGCACTTATATATACAAAAACATGTACATACACACACACACACACACACACATATATATATATATATATATATATACCCACATGTACAAAGAGACAGACAAAGAGAAATACATTTTTGTTATGATTATATTGAAAAAACAACATCCATATACATATATTATAATTTATAATCAGAAAATCTTATATTGAAGCACATATATATATATATATATATATATATATATATATATATATATATATATATATATATATATATATCTATATAATATATATATTATATATATTATATATATACTATATATATATATTATATATATATAGAGAGAGAGACGGACAGAGACAGAGACAGAGAGACTGAGACAGAGAGAGCGACAGACACAGAGAGAGCGACAGATAGAGAGAGAGAGAGAGACAGACAGACAGAGACAGAGAATCCAATATATTGACCTCCGGCATATCAACATTTGTAACGGAATCTTCCTGAAAGCATGAAGCTACTGAGTTTAGCTATCCTTTTATATTGATTTACACGAGAAATACGATTGGTGTTAGAAAGAACAGTTTCCGATTATTCGCGCGGGCACACACACACACACACACACACTCTCTTTTTCTCTCTCTCTCTCTCTCTCTCTCTCTCTCTCTTCAGAATTTTGATAAAATTTGACTCAATGACACTCACCCAAGAGAAACGGAAGACATGTAAACAGAAACTATTTTAGTTATTGCTCAAGAATTATGGCCTATAGGAATTTACTAGGAATTTGTTGTCGCAAGTCAGTACCCTGATTTGCTAACTTTAGTACTTCCCAACTTTATATCCTGAGAATATATCTGGCTCATATATGGTGCCCCTGTCGACTGATACACAATATTAAAGACCATAAAACATTGGGGAAATAACTATTTTTGTTTTCGTTTGGATGGGTGTTGTGAATTAAAAATTAATCCTCCAAAAAAAGTAAAATAAAAAAAGGATTCAGTAAAATATTAAAATATAGTGAAAACGGAAGTAAATCCTGGTTGTTTTTAGAAGCAATAGAGAGAGAGAGAAAAAAGGAGTTTTAGCTCTATTTGACAGCATGGGAAGTGACATCATCAGTAAAATTCATTTTTCAAATTTTGTGAATTAAATCAATTATCTTTCCTGCAGAAAGAATTTAAGGGCCTGCATTCATATCTTATTTTGTGAAACTGCTACTGAAACTGATATACCTCATGAAAACATCAAACTGGTTACAACCTTTTAACCAGTGGATATTGTGATACACTGGATTTATATTAGAAAAATGATTAAAAAAAAAACGAAAACTTGATCGCTTCATAGAGAGTTATGAGCTGAAACTCTTAAAAATAGTTAATATTTCAAAAATAATAATTATTAAAAAAAATCTAGATTGGTGCTTCGTTTACAAGTCGTTCTAATTTTTTTTTATAGATATTTTGTTCAATTTATGATAATGAACATAAAAGCTGGCGACCATAGCCGAGGGTGACCGGACGGCTCCCTTTTTGATAGCTACTACACCAAGGTGTAAGGGAGGGCGCTACTCCTTTCCCTGGATTGCTCCACTTTACCCTTGATCCGTACCTTAAAAATCTGAGTGTTAAGCCAGGAGACATCAACTAACATTTTTGAGTCTTTGGTATGACTCGACCTGGGATTGAACCCAGGTCTCCCGGGCCATTGGTGAACACTCTGACCGCTAGGCCAATGTCAGGTTACAATTGTAATTGTTGTTCATCTAAAAATGCCAACAATTATTAAGCCAAATCATTTCGTCATTTTTGAAAGACTTATAACTATGAAAGTACGTCGAAGAGAGGAAAATATTTATTTCGGTATCAGTCGATATAGGCATTCTCTTTCTGTAACATACCCATAATACGATATGTGAAATATACATATATGTAAAACGTTCATATGCATAGGAATCCCGAAACATTGACGACTTTCTTTAGTTCAGGTATGAAACTTTTCTTACCTTCTTGACTTTTAGGTTTTTCGACATGAGAAGAGAGAGACACCGAATCTCTGCTATGCTGACTGTTCCATGTGACCCAACAACGCGCGGGTATCCCGTAGACCATAACTGGACTGGCCTCGCTCAGGTCCAAAAATCAACTTGCTTCGTCTAGCGTCGGATCTTAACTCACTGACCCAACAAACGCGCGAGCACCCTGCAGTCCCAACTGGACGCGGCTCGGTTCGGATCTCAACTAACTGCTTTTTTCAAAAATCACCCAAAATCCTCAGCCCATCGCTTCCGGGCATAACGTCATTCACATCCCGAGTCACATTTCCTATCCGGGGTTTTTATTATAACAGCTGTGATTGTCACATCCTCCCTGTGCGAGCGTGAACACCTGCCCTCAATGTGTGCCCCTACCCGTGCTCTAAGCCAAATAGTTCTAAGCCTAACTAAACTGAAAGATAAGATATAACCAACGAAAAATGATAGTATAAAAAATCCTTCCGCAATTATATAACATTTCAGCCAAATATTTTTTCGCATGTAAATATAAAATATTGTAAAACTGGCTAATCAAGCAACCAATATGAAAAGACTTCTGAGACATTTTTAAAACTGCTGGCCTATTTTCAACTTTTGTGCTTGTCAAAACTGGGTATTATAATCTAAACAATCATCAAAACTGAAATGTTTACCTCATGGAATTGCAACATTTTTTAAAAAATTATATGGAATAACCGTAATATGTTTAATACAAGCATATATTTGAATAGATTTGCGGCAACAGTCGGCTTCACTTTTTTCTGATAATCAGGAGATTATGATTACTTTTCTACCACGAAATCTTTGTGAAAATGCGAAATTGTAGGTCGCGATAAATATGATTGAATTTAAATTTGTTAATGTAATGACTGCCAAACAAACTTTTGCTGTCCAGTTTATTTTTAAATATTGGATAGTATAATATTATCTATGAATACATGCAGATGGGTGTGTGTGTGTGTGTGTGTGTGAGTGAGTGCTTAGTGTAACGTTTATAGGCGTAAATTTCAGATCCTGGAAGAGGATTTGGGCTTTTCACTTTCTGCTAAAACCTTAGAGAAGACTTGAATCAATCAGTTCATCCCAAATATGTGTACATTTTACAGGCAAGTGTCTTTTTTTTTTTTTTTTTTTTTAGTCGTGATCAAGCAACCATTCAAGAAGAAGGCAACCAAACATTCATCATCATCATCATATCTCACCATCAGCACGGCTATCCCTGACACTTTCTCGCCACCCTTCTTTATCGTCTATTCCTTCCTGCAGGTCTTCAGAGCTACATCCTGTATCGGTAGAGAGTTGCTGTATGTAGTTTCTTGCTGGTCGTCCTACTTTTGATCTTCCATGTGAAGGGGTCCACAGGAGTACGTCACTTATGAGTTTGTCTTTACTTCTCCAGCAGTATCCCGTATGCATTATTCGTCTAGCTTGAATAGTTTTCGTGATAAGTGGTAAGTGGCCGTACAGCCGCTGCTTTGTGGGGTGTTGCCACCAGGACTTGTTCAATATTGCTTGCAGCATTCTTGCGTAGTTGCCGTCAAGCTTTTTCTCTATACGTTTAGTTAGCGTCCATGTAGTGCATCTATACAGCAGTATCGGCACGACTGCTGCTTGGAAGAAACTGCGTTTTATTTTATTGGTCAGTTCTGACTTCCATATGACCGATAGTTAATCTATAGCTGGCCATACTTTCATAGTCGCGTGTTGATGTATGTCTTGGTTGATGAGACACTGCTTCCGAGGTTGGTGAACGTGTCTACTAGTTTCAGAGAGCAACTGTTTAGTGTGGAGATGTCACCTGTTTGATTAAAGCTCATATATTCCTTCTTGTGTCCATTGACATGTACACCTATGCCTGCAGCAGCTCGTTCCAGACTACGTAGCAGGGTTTTGGCTTGGGGTTTGCATTCGCCAGACGTGCTATGTCATCGGAGTAGTCCACGTCCGTAATTTTTTGTGCGGGGTACCTCTGCTTCTTTTCTTTGTCGGCTTGAAACTGTTCTTTTATTTTATCAATATATTGTCGAAGCACGTAGTGTGGACAGATGATAAAGAGGTATGGGGCTAATGTGTCTTCTTGCAGTACACCTGATACAATATCGAAGTATTCTGAGTCTCCATCCGGGTAACGGACTTTGACTTTTGTGTTTCTATATAGCTTCGTCATGGTTGCGGCGGTTTCTTTGAGTAGGCCGTATGAGAGAAAAATTTGCTCTATCTTTCCTCTGTGTATGGATTTAAAGGCCTTGGTAAAGTCGACTAATAATGTTGTTGCCTGTAGGTTTTTTGCACGTACTCCTTTAAAAATTCGACGGATAACAAACATTTATGACGTCGTGGATCTATTTCTCCGGAAGCCATTTTTGGTTCTTTCGAAGTATGTTCTCAATTTTGGGTTCTATGTGGTTGCGTAGTTGAGCATTGTACATCTTGGCCGCAATGGATGTAAGGGTTTTACCTCGGTAGTTATTGGCAAATCCGAAGTAGTCTTTTTTAAGGAAGGAAAGGATGCATTCCTTCACTCATCTGCCTATTGAGTTTGGATTATAATCAGCATTACAGTGTCGGAGCTGTATGTCACCGAATTGCCTGACCTTCCATACTCCTGGGCGTATTTCATCAAGCCCTGCTGCTTTTCTATGTTTAATTTTAATTAGTACCGAGTCGAGTTCTTGCGTAAACAGTCTTAGTTTGATGTCTAATTGTTTACTTATAATTTTAGTGATTGGTTTATGTGTAACTTTCGGAGGGTTTCCGAGTAAATTCTCGAAATGTTGTTTCCATTGGTGTATTAGTTCTTGTTGACTAGAAGATTTCAGTTCATCATTTGCTGTGCTCTTCCTTCTGTTCTCTTCGTTTACCGTTTGCCATGCTATCCTAGATTGTCTATCTTCAACCAGGTCTCTAATCTTATCGATCTGATTTTGTATGTATTCTGTTTTACTTTTAGGTATATGTTAGCTAATTCATTTTGTGCCTTTTTAAGTTTCAAGGCATTGAAATTGGTTGAGTTCTTCCTATTGCATTTGGATGCAGTTTTCACGTCTGCACACATTTTCCTAACCCACTAATGTCTTTCTTGGGGCTCTAAGTTTAGTTCTTTGTTTAGTTGGTATGCATTCTGCTGCCGATTCTAAGTGGGCATTGATGAAATTTTCACATTCGTCATTCGAAGTATGTGTTTCTGTCTTCTCCTGTTGTGCATCGAATTTGTTTCTAAGTGATAACGAATATCCATCTTTAATAAGTCTGTTATTAAGTAGGACCAGTCACAGTGTACAGTGGTTATCGTTCGGGTCGAATTCTTTCGTAGGCTCAGAGGTATTTTTGCCGTGACAATTCGGTGATCAGAGGATACACCCTCAAATGAGGCGTATGCCTCGCAATTCAATGCGCTATTATTCCGTTTCTTATTTATAAATATTTTGTCTACCAGTGCGTTAGTAATAATTGCGTATGTGTGGGTCAATAGTTGTCCCTTCCTTTTCTGAAAGTTTGTATTGAGGCATGTTAATCTATTTTCTAGCGTGAAATCTGTTAACGACCTAGCATTACTCGTTATAAAAATGGTAATTGTGTCAGATAGTACCCATAGCCTAGGCTTTGGCTAAATGCATACAGACGCGTGTATGTGTGAGTTCATCCACTTTTATTCATGTGTGTGTGTATGTGTGTGCGAACATGTTTGTGTGTGTAAGTGTATGAAATACGGTTTAAAGTTAAAATATTCACAGTATTGTACTATATCTTTTCAATGATATAAATTACTTCCTTCATGAAAGGATAATTCACTCAACAGTATAGACTGGAATTATCCCTCTTTATCCCCCCGAAACAAACAAATACATGCACTCACACACACTCTCTCACACACACACATATATAATTTAGTGCTGTCTGTGCTTATCCATCAATCTAAAGCATATCGTCTGATCAGACTACCTTCTTCACACTAATGCCTTTGCCACATCAACACTGCATTAATTTTTCATATGGCTCGTCAACTCTTTTAAAATTGTTTTGGAAAATATTTTAGATCTTAAAAATCTCGAAAAAGTTTTTTAAAAATACTTCCTTTCTTTCCGCCAAACTTTTTCTCCTGTCGATGAATGGTCGAAACTAGTTGAAAAACGTCAAAAATTAAACTCCACAAAAGTGGTATTCTTATTTATATTATCCCTTTTGCTCTCTCACACACACACACACACACACACACACACATATATATATATACATGCATGTATATATATTGAAGCAGATAAAAACCTTTATGATATGTTTGCAAACAATCTATACCTGTTCACCAACATTGTCAATCATCTGATGAAAATGTGCATTTTATCAGCTCAAATTTTGTAATAACTACTATTGTATAGAAGAATCCACTTCTTTTGAATCTCTCAAGGAAGATTCAATGAATGCGTCTATAGGGATATGGAGCAAGTTGGACGTATTTAAAGAGTTAATAATGGCATTATTTGCCTTGGCCTTATAGCCTACCTACTTTCCAAGTTTATACACTATTTCTCTCTCAATATATATATATATATATATATATATGAATGAATGAATGAATGCCTGCAGAGTCAAAAAAAAATCTACCAAGGTTTCTACTAAATGGATTATCAGGAAATTTCTGACCAAAGGAGGCTTGACCCAAACTACATTTTATTGACTAAAAAAACGCGAGAAATAACAAAATAGCATAAAAGATGTTATGTTTTCTAGAGGTGCTTTTATATTTCGCTCTACTTAGTGTATTGAGCATTCATACGTTTATCTTAAGTAATTATGTCGTTGTTATTTTTTTCTTTTGGTTTGATATGTGTTATTGGTTGATTATTTTCATGTAGTACGTATGATTTTTACTCTTCCTTTTTATGCAATTTTTCCCGGATACCAATTTGTGTAATATTTATTTTCTTATTTGCAAATTGTACTATCTAGGGTTTTTCACATCATCAAAATTATTAAATCCTGGCAGCAACAGCCCACAAGGCATCAACTATACGGCTACCTGCCTCCCATCACGAAAACTATACAAGTTAGATAAACCAGACACGCAGGACACTGCTGGAGAAGCAAGGACGAACTCATCAGTGATGTACTCCTATGGACCCCTGCATATGGCCAAGCAATTGCTGGACGACCAGCTCGAACATACATATAGCAGCTATGTGAGGATACGGGATGTAGCCCTGAAGACCTGCCTGAAGTGTCGAATGATAGGGAGAAGTGGCGAGATAGGGTCAGGGATATCTGTGCTAGCAGCACGACATGATGATGATGATGATATATATATATATATATATATACACACTCACATATATATATATATATATATATATGTGCGTGTGTGTGTGTCTGTGTGTGTGTCTGCGAGTGTGTGTGTGTGTGTGTGTGTGTGTGTGTGTGTGTGTGTGTGAATATTTAGAGGTGAAACATTCAGCATGCGTATTTTTTTTTTAGATAATGTCCACGAAAGGGCCAATTTAGTCGCGAAATGTCTTGTAGGCCAGTGTGTTTCTGCTAATATCTACACTTTGCAGCCATGCAAAGGCCCCATTACATTTCATTCGTATTCTCTCCTCTTTTATACAAACGCACTGGTATGATCCTGTCCACTAACATCATAATCGAGAAATACTCGACAACCTGCATAGTACATTAGGCAATGTGACTCACTGATACGAGTAACAGTTACCGACCATAAATGTTATTTCTTCCAATATCTAACGATCGACGTGACTCATATATTCGTGTTTAAGCCGTTTAAATTTATTTGCACCGTGAAAGTTCCCCAAATAATTTCGTAATTCAGAAGTCATTTCACGCTTGACTCGAGTAGTGGCAATTTTACTTTTGTCCAGCTTTATGCACTTGACGGCAAACGAGAAGAAATTGGAAATATCAAGCAAATAATGTTTGCACTGCTCTTGATTTAACTGGTATTAATGATACTAGCACACAAAAAAAATTGCAAGTTTATCTAGTTTTCTAAACTTAGGGTTCATACACTTGTTTTTTTTTTTTTCTTATTTCTTTCTCTTCGTTATGTGTCTAATTATTTTCGGACGAGACATAGCATCGTGTACTGACATCCCATTGCAGATGATTTATATAAAAAAACAAAAGCTAAATGGTAAACGTTGACAAATTATTCATATTCAATAGCGACGACTAATAGTTTCGGATTACTAATGAAATCACATAATAAAATCGCCCTGAGGATGGTTTAATCAAAAATTGGAAAAAAAAAAAGAAGAAAAGTAAAGAAAGGAGAAAATGAAAACTTGAACGCGAATGTTGCCATATTGATCACATTCAAATTAATAGATTCTCAGAATCAGATTTATTTCCATTTTGCTCATATCTTGTCTACAGAACACACACACGCGCGCGCACGCACACACACACACACACACACACACACATATATATATATATATATATATATATATATATATATATATATATATTAGGGATCAAATGAGACTAATTGGGAGTCCTGTGGCCTAATTTATAAAGTGCTTGACAAAGGCCTCGAAGTAAGCGAGATCGAAATTTAGTCTAGCCATTTTATTCACCGTCAGACTAATAAATACCCTTAGGCAAGCCTTTTTATCTGCCCAAGTATGTATTATATAGCATCACTTCCGTTATTCTGTAAGGAAGCCCACAAAGGCTGATATGCAATAAATCAATGAAGTTAAATCAAACCAAACGATTAATGCGTTCCTAACCAGAGAATTAAAAATAGAGAAAGAAAAGGACTTTATACTGAGAAGTTGGCACTTAAGGTATTAGTTGTTGTTTCTAATTCTGATATATCTTCTTCTTGGCCGCTTTTTCTGTCTATGTTAGAGAGACCATTGTACCCTGCACTACAAAAGTATACAGTATATTATATACTTTTTTCTAGGACTATTAGAAATGAAATGGAGGTGTCCGTGGTGAAATTGTTATCGTCGCAGGATATGGACACGGCGACACGAGTTCAAATCCTGGACCTGACTGATTGCATTTCACGTAGCACTAATACTCTTGGGAAAGGTATGAATCCAAATATTCTCCCTCTAGCTATGGGTAAATAGTAGGGCAGACTAGGTTCTTCAGCCTTGGTGAGGCAACTAGTCCAGGAGAAGGAAAACTCTGAACTAAAACCTGTTAAACTCCGCTTAAAAATTGACCTTGTGATATGTCCTGCCCGGGCGGAGGGGTTGGTAAATATGATTAGAAATGGAATGGAAAAGATTTCCATCTGTAATTTAAACTCTAATTCCATTTATTAGGATAACAAGCACTTTTCTAACTGCAGTCTCTCAGTTACTTCCCTCTCACTCTCCTTGTCTCATTCCCTCTCTTTGACACACACACACACACACACACTCTCTCTCTTTCTCTTCCTCTCTTTCTCTCTCTCTTTATATATATATATATATATATATATAAGAGTAAAAGAAATAAAATATGTAATTCTAAAACTGAAAGAAAAGTTATAAACAGCAGAGCAGACTAGATTCTTTAACTTTGGTTAGGCAACACCTTTTAGAGAATGAAAATACTGAATTCAACCTAGCTTTACATAGTTTAGTTTGAGTAAATACATTTGATTTGCGTATGAAAATATTCGTATATCATCTGAGAGAAAAAAACAACAACGAATAACTCATTGAAAACAGAACATACGTATATTTTAATGAAAAAAAAAAAAATCAAATTGTGCATGTACCTTGTAAATAGCCTCAAAGAAGAAAACAAAGTTATCATATTTGAGCAGAAGAAATTATTTCCTTCGTTATGCAACTCGCTTGTTGTTTCAGTGACCTTTTGTTGAATTCCAAAAGTTGAAATGAGTGTTTAATTTATTGTCACTTTTTAATTCAATTTCCAATGTCTACAATACACGCTTCTTCGCAAAAGTCATCACCTCAGAGAGACCATGGGATGGTGATTTTAATTTAGTTTGAAATCGATGTTGATAGCCTCTAGGAATTTTCAGTTGACTCATTATATCTCCTACTATTAACTTATACATCTGGTATAAGTGTTAAGCTATTTCAAGGAGAGGAAGAGATGTATATTTTGTGAGATAATCGCAAATTAAAACTTTTCACATTTCTTTATGAATGTCTATGTGTTTACAAGCAACTGCATCACTATGTGTATATGGGTTCACGCGAAATTTAAAATGTATGCATTAAACCTCTAAAACGAGTGGTATGCAATAGATGCACACACACACACACACACACACACACACACACACACACACACACACACACACACACACACACACACACATTTATACATCCGTGTTTGTGAGAGCATATGTGCTTGTGTGATTTTGTGTGCGGTGGATGTTTACCCAATGCCTCAGCAATTGACAAGATGTGTCAGGAGTTCATTTCTTTTATTAGAATAAAGCTGTTATAAATTCTGAGCGCCAAGTGTGTTATAGTTATCGTCGGAGGAAACAGGCACGTTGACACGAGTTAAAATCCTAGACGAGGCTGATTTCATTTTACATAGCACTACTATTTCTGGGAAATACATTAAGCTAATTATCCTCCCTCAAGTCATGGGTAAATAGTAGGACAGATGGGGCTCTTTAGGCTTAATTGGGTAACCTGTCAAAGAACAAGAAAAGTCCTGAATTAAAACCTGTTAAACTCCACTTAAAAATTGACCCTGTATCACATCCTACCCATGCGGAGGGTTGGTAAGTACATAAAGATCAGACCATTTGCTTTTGGGAAGGTCAGCACGCATTCATGCCCGGAGGTTAGTTGGCTATTTAAATCTTGGTCTCAGGAAAGCATTCCTACCAAGATTTAATCACATTGCAGGGTTGAGTTTATTGATTTACGTCTAAGGCTCTCCTTAAGGGGAATGCTAACTGAAACAACCTTTTTTTTCATCCGTCGCGATTTTTTACCGATTACTGGGTTTGGGAGAGAAGATATTCATTGATCCCTTCTCAAAAAATATTGTGCTAAGTGAAACGAAAACTGTATCCTCCATGATCTTACCTGCTGTGTTGCTGATTCTTTTCTCCGTGACGATAACCGTTACAATTGGCATGGTTATCATTTAATTGTGCGCACACAAATGACTTATCTCTACTTGAATTGCTAGTGATACACAGCAATACGAGGAACCATTTAAATGTGTGCAAACGAATAAATAATGTTGGATAACATTAGCGTTAAATAGCAATACTTGCTTGAAACCATTTAACTGTCAGAAAAATTAGGTCTGACTCATTGAAAAATGTAATCAACTAATGGTGTTTTCAAATTATATATATTTAATGATTATATGTATAAAGAAGATTTTATATTTAATAAAATACAATAGTAGATATGCCATTAAACCAAGTCAAACCATACAGTTGTGTTATTGCATCCACTTTTGAACAAATACCTTTGGTAAAGTCATTCATCCTCTCATCTCCCCACAGGCATAGCTTATATAATACTGCTATTGTTCTTCTACAAAGGGAGTTTGGGCATTGAATAACCCATGGAGAAGGATATGCCTTTAAAATCCAAACCAAACTTATGGCACGCAAGCTGTACATTTCCATGTCATTGAATTTAGAATGATTTTATGGCATGGCTCTGAAATGCTAGATTAACGAACATGCAGTTGTTTTCATGTTTTGAAATTATTTGGTTTATTTTCATGTTCTGTTGGTGTCAAATCGAGTTTGGGCAGATCTGCGGAACTTGATTTGACAACAAAACCTCGACACCTGTTTGCTATTGAAAAGATAGAAAAACGAAACACTAAGAAGGAATATGACGTTGAATTCCAGTCAGACAGGGAATCACAAACTGATGTTATATATCATGTATTTCGTGGAGTCTTATGGATAACATTAAAGATTTCCGCACCACGTGAAAATAATACCAAATTAATTTTAGCTCCCTCAGTCCACTTAGATTCTGGTTTATCCATGTTAGGATAATTTTAAATCAATGCATATTCTTTTGAACTATATAAGGTTTTATTTTTTAGAAGTATCATCATCATTATGGTTGTTTTATAGCAAAGATCCCCTTGTCTCTGCCTCTGTCTCTGTCACCACCCATCCCTATCAATCTTTTTTCATGGAAGTTCTCTAGACGACATCCACCCTCCGCTTATGACTAATGAATGTCAGTTTTTGCTTGTCAGCCAATAATGATATGTCCAAGTGTAGGACTCCATCGGGGAATCTTGCTAATCTATTCATCTAACTTCTCCAGTGTCCAGCTGATAAGGAAAATTGCCGTATTTTTTTTTTTTGTTAGGTGCGACTTCTAGGATGTGTTAAAAAAACGCAGAATCATTGTATAGTCGCTATTAAGCTCTTTCAAGTTGCTATTCATTAACGCCAAGTGATGCAAACCTAAGATCGTAGTGACTCAGACGCAGCTTGGAAGTATTGCCATTTTATTTTATCAGAGACATCATATGATCGTTAACTTGACAATAGCAGCCTATGCCTTTAAAATGCGTACATTGTCATCGTTTTCTGTGGATGATATATTGCTACCAAGGTATGTGAAATTGTCTTCTGATTCTTCTAATTCCGGAGACTTTCAAGTTAATTAAGGGATGACACCATCTAATTTAAATTGTCACCACTCGTTTAATGTTGTCGTAATCAAAACGAGTGGACAACACCGTGATATGCGCTGATAAATCTGTACATTATGATAGGAGATATAAATCTCAGAAGAAATATCTATTTTGAAATTAAATCTCTTATCAAAGAAGAGTATTTCGATTCAGCAATGGATAGTAATGATATAAGTCAAATCTTTTTTCAGTGAGCAAATGTTGAGCACTCTGGCGAAGGAATTGTCGGCCGCCCCAAGTGTAATGCAAAGCTCTTCGTAAGAATTGAGCACTCTGGTAGCCGATAAGGTATAAAAAATGTAAACAAAGGCTGCTGCTGTTGTTGCTAAAATAAATACCTTAAAATTCCCTTAGCCAACGTAGTCCGCTTGGTGGCCGACAGGTCCGAAGCTTAGTCTCTCGTAAAGTTGGACGGGTTTCGATCTCGGCTTCGAGCGTCCTGCGTGTCTAGCCACACTGAAGAGTTCTGATTGAACGAAATAGTCTGTCTGTGGATGACAATATATATATATATATATATATATATATATATATATATAATATATATTACATTACATGCTAATGAGAACACTGCATTAAAATATAATCGATGCAGATTTGGAAAATATGTGTACATTTTCTCTTTATGCTACCGTGGAACTTAAATTAATGGAAATCGAGAGTAGATGATCTGAATAGTTCAGTTTATATATATATATATATATATATATATAATGTCAAAAAAATTAAATACAAGTTTTGTTATTCAGTGCTTATCATTGGTGATAGAGTAACTCCCTGTTTGATTGTGGACTAATGGTTATAATCACTTTTTAAAATCGTCTGAGATAGATTTAAGAAAACATTGAAATTAATGGACATCACAAGCCGTTCAGCATGACACTCAGTTTTACGATGTTAAAATCGATTATACGATGTTGATGGTAATTATTTTTTAATAATTTCGACTCATCTGACCTACGATTTTCCAACCGTAGAATAGACAATTATGCAAAAAAAAAAAAAAAGTTTTGATAAGCGTAAAGTTATTTTAAATGGTTTGAAAAAGTGAATTTAATAATTGGTCTATATTCGAGTTTACTCACACACACACACACACACACACACACACATATATATATATATATATATATATATATATATATATATATATGTGTGTGTGTGTGTGTGTGTATGAGTGAGTGTGCGAATGTAATACGTGTTATATGTGAGGTGTGAGCCTAGAAATCTGTGTCAATGTGTGATATGTGTGTGAGTTTTTTTCATGAAAAAGCGTTTATCTGAAAACTTACGAAAAGCAACCATGCTTCCCTTTTGTTTGAATAAATATTTGAAAAATGCATATGAATGTATATATATATATATATATATATATATATATATATATATATGTGTGTGTGTGTGTGTGTGTGTGTGTGTGAATAAAGGTAATGATGAAAATTATATTGAAAATATTTTTAAACATTTTCAGGAACCGAGGAAAATATATTTACCCACGTAGAATCTTAGCGTCAAAATTAACGTAAGTTTACCGGCAACACTTGCATTAATTCTTTTCCATTGACTACACATTTTTCCCAATTCGCTGAACGTTTTGAAAAAAAAGCAACATTTGTAATGCATTTTTAAAATAATACCATTTGTAATACATTCCTATGGTAAAATCATTTACAATGTAACTCTATGGTAAAAAAAAATTTAAAACATTAGGTCAATTTCTATGATAAGATCATTTATAAGATAAGATCATTTATATGGTAAGATCATTGGTAAAATCAAAAATATGTGCTAGTCAAAAACATTGACATAACTTTCAGGTAAAATTATGTAAGCTTGTTTTTAGTCAGAAACGCGAGGCAATTTATTGCTTTTTTAAAGCTGGCCAATGCAGTAATGTCGAGTAATGATAGATGTTGATTATCCTCTTTGATTGTATTATGTTCCACAAAAAATTATACAATTTTCTAGTCTACATCTGTCTTCACACACACACACACACACACACACACACACACATATATATATATATATATATATATATATATATATATATATATATATATATATATATATACGTGATGCATTCAATAAGTTTCCAGACTTTTTTTTTGTATGGGCATTTAAAATTGTCGTAGACTCTTGAAAATTCAGTATGTTATTACTATACATCTTAAGAGATGACTGACCAATTTCAAATGAACAACAGGAATTGGAATACATCCTACTAAAGCCTGATTTTCACACCTGGGGAATTTCAAAAATGCAATCTGGATATGAGGACATTTAGAAGAACGATATGCTATAAAATTCTGTTTTAAACGTGGAAAAAAGGCCAGAGAACCGTATGAAATGCTTCAGACTGCTTTTCGACCATCTTGCATGAATCGAGCATCAGTGTTTGAGTGGCATAAGAGATTCAATGAAGGAAGGGAGTCTGTGAGGGATAATGAGAGCTGTGGGAGGAGTAAAGAAGTCAATACACCAGAGTTGATTGGCCATAGGGTTAGGGTTAAGGTTACTATGTTGAGATTTTAAGGGAGTTTAGGAAGAGATTCGGTCGGTAGGGGCCAGTACTCTTCAAATCGGGTCAGGGGCATTTCCACCAGGAAAATTCACCAGTTCACAACTCCATCTTTCTCACAGATTATTTGACCAAGATGGGCATCAAGACAGTTTCTCACCCTCCCTATAATCCAGACCTTGCTCACTGTGTCTTTTGCTTATTCCCTAAGCTCAGAGGCTGTCGTTTTGAGACAATTGAGGAAAGGAAAGAGGCTGTGACGAAGGTCATTTACACGCTCACACAAGAGGACTTCCATGGGGACTTCCAGAAAGTGTGGGAACGGTACACCAAGTGCATTGCAGCCGGAGGAGATTACTTCGAAGGGGACTAGAGTTTCATGTATGTACTGTCAATAACGGTGCCCATACGAAAATAGTCTGGAAATGTATTTAATGATCCTCGTATATATATATATATATATATATATATATATATATATATATATATATATATATATATATTGTCTACTGTGGCAGCAACGTAATATTCAAGCAGGCTTTGTTAAAGACAACAAAATATTTCTTCTTCATGATTTCCAAGTGATAGACGTTTAAAACTTCTTGTTGGTTTTTGTATATCGGGATCAAGATGGTGGAAAAAGTGTCCCATATTGTTTACTCAAGCGCTTTTTGCCATGTCGCTGAATGGGCCAACTATAAGATTGCTGCCAAATGAATAAAACTCACAGCCAAAAAACAAACATCATGACCAATAATTAACCTGAAGATGACCAGTGACATGGCCGTAAGGGCTTGGGTAAAAATTTGGGGAACTTTCTTTTTGATCTTGATCCCAAGATACGAAAAACTATAAGATAACTTGAACATCTACACTTGAAAATCATAAAAAATAAATATTCTGTGGTTTATAACTAGGCCAGCTTGAAATATATATATATATATATATATATAGAGAGAGAGAGAGACAGAGAGACAGAGAGACAGAGAGAGAGAGGGATAACCAGCCCTGTTTAATAATATATATATATATATATATATATATATATATATATATATATATATATATATATATTAAAACAAAGGTAGTGATGAATGAAAAATAGTTTTTCAAAGTATTATTTATTTATTCATTTAAAAAATCGACAGCAATGTATTCAATCATATTGTATCTTAGTGTCGATATATCATACGTGTGCTCTGAAAACCTTTTGCATGTTTCAAAGTCTTTACAAATATTTTGATTGATTTTACTGTTTTGATATATTTCTATCACCAGTCACTCCTACTTTGCCCTAAGCGGGAAAAATGTTCGATACACTTCAAGTGTTGTTTGTTCAAACTTACACCTCACGTTTTCCTTTCCTCCACTGGCAGCACATTTTACATTGATAGGTAATCATACTATTCATCTCCTTGCCTATGTTAGTGTCTATTTTTAAAGTTGTTTTCCTACTCTGTGAAAGCCAAAGCTCTGTGTACCTTGTATGAAAGTTTTCCTTGTCTATAAAGTATGTATTGAAAGTAGAATTATTCACTAGTAACAAAGCTCTGAGGGAAGTGTTTACTGTCTTGAAGTGCGAAAATGTGGAAAGTGCTGGACTGCGACATCGTAGTAAGCGAGTTCGAACTCTATTCGCTATACTTATTTCACTTTTGGAATTATAACCGTGCGAGAGGATTGAACCTCCTTATCCCCTCGACCATGGGTTAAAAAAAATGTACCACGATAGCTATTCGACGAGGATGACTTTGGAATCAAATAACCTACGAAAGTTGAAGTGCCATTAAACATAAAAGAATAAATAAAGAACCAGCTATTATAAAGGTGTAAAAGGAGTGATGAATGATCTGTACATGTCTTCTCTCAAATAATAGAGTTTTGTATATTTAACAAGTTGGTATCCCCTTTTGCATTAATTTTTCATTGAAAATATTTGTCTAAATGAAATAGTTTTTCAATCTGAATTAATCATCAAAAATTACGTTTATATAAGAAGAAGAAGAAGAAGAAGAAGAAGAAGAAGAAGAAGAAGAAGAATATTGCGTCAATTTGTTCTAATAGGGACAAAAAATATAAATTGATGAATCACACTCGAATCACCTAATCTATATGTGATTGCTTCACAAACTCGACTCCTTCCCAGCCTTCAAATGTACTAGTATATATATTTAAGAGTTTGCCTACTTACCGACCAATTCTTGATATTCTGTATATAACCTCATGAATTTGATATTGATCTTGGAAGGGTTCTAGACTCTCGAATGCACACACACACACACACACACACACACACACACACACACACACACACACACACATATGAGGAGGCATTCTGTAAAAATATTCAATTTACGTGAGGAGCTGAAAATGTGCAGCATTGCTTACAGTTGCATTTATCAACGAAATCAATAATGTTGGGTACTTTCATGTCATAAAATCTTCCAGAATGACCTTCTTTACTGACCGCTGTTACCGGAACATTTCCTTAATCAGTGAGTCAGTGTGTTTCTTTATCATGGACTAACTTTTCAACTCAAGCCCGTTGTGGAAAACCGATGTTTAGATCATTCAGCGATAGTTTTGGCTAAAACATTTTTCTCTATAGAAAACACTCATTTTTTTCTGTCTTTTTCACATGGTCTATACTTCATATCCACAAATAAACTGATAACAGAATATTTCCCAAATCTGTAGCAGTCTGATTTGCCACCATTTTGAATAACCTTCACACAATTATTTTCTATAAATTTAAATAATTTTATGGAACAAATTCTGAAAAGAAACAAACATATATTGTCTTTTTTTTCAAAACGATTCTCTTTTTTATTAAATAACATTCACACAAACATATATATATATATATATATATATATATATATATATATATATATATATATATTCACTCTAGTTGATCTATAAAGATAAGACAAATAATCTTCCTTATTTACTAATCTACATTTAGAAAAGAAGCTCCGGTTTATGAGGCAATATGGGCGGAAGTATCAGTTCACTCCTTTGGTGACGTAAGCATTAGTTTCTTTTCATTTAGTAAATCATCCAAGGTGATATATTGGCTTCGGGAAATTTCAGTATAACGTATCACTACTTCATTCATGAGGAAGAAAATAGCAAAAAATTTATTTCTGTTTAATGTTTGTATGCCAAACTTTCAGAGTGTACATGTACGCGTACATCAGTAAATAAACTAATTGAAAATAACACTAATTAAACGAAATCAATGATAAATACGAGCTTTTAAATACTGAAAATTGAAGGATAGTTTTGAAGTCTACTGTTTTTTTTTAAAATTGCAAACAAAAGCACTTTCTTTGAAAAAAAGATGACGAAAAAGATCCTCAATTTGCAAGGTAAAATCAATAATATATCCTAAATAGCTTGTTGATCTGGACATAAATTGGTTTATCAGGTTGCTATGTAAAAATAGGGCAGTTTTTGGTTTAATACATTGGAAATTAAAATGCATAGATGTATGTGGTTAGCTCTTGCCACTTAAAACAGCAATAAGCAATTACCTAATTCGATTCAGTCTCATTAATAGTACACAAAAAATTTATACAAGGCGTTGATATCAGATAATGATAAGGTAAATAGTAAAAGACAAAGAGGGAAAGATTCGAGGTTATACTAAAAGATATGAAATAAAAGGACGCACTCCGTCGTTTTCATAGATTCTGTAAAACAATCGCAGAACAATCTACTTGGAAAATGGGAATTTCGGTTGGCTGGAAAACGATTCAAGGTCCTATAATATAGGAACAAGAAAATTACAACTTCACGTATCTTTCCCATACCATGAGACCTGTTATTGCGCTCGAGACAACAATTATGTTTCTACTGCCACATTTATCTCTACTTTTGTTGTAGGAATTTAAAATCTGTAGGAAAATATAAAAGCCCTCTTTCAAACTACACGTATGTTATCCCATAAAAAAGCTTTGCTGTCATTTTTTTGTTTTCTTAGCTAGCGACTCATCACATCCTTAATCTGAGACCGAAAACTAACATTGGAAATTTTCTGTAAAGATGTTTTCGATAAATTATATATATATATATATATATATATATATATATATATATATGGAAGGTTTCGAACGATATTTATTGATATACAGTCGAGCTTTGAATGAAAAGTTGACACATTTAAAAATACCGGTTATTCTTGAACACTCTTATTCTAGTGTGTTTTCCACTATTTGTAACCATTCTGAAACGAATTTTTCTAATTTGAGAAATTGAGTCGTCATCCTTAGTTTAATTTTGTAGGTTTTGTTATATAGCATATCCACATCTAAGGGCTATTTTATACAAAATTCCGTATGTGTATATACATATTTACTAACCCCTCCGATCGGGCAGGATATGACACAAGGTCAATTTTTAAGCAAAGTTTAACAGGTTTTGAAATCAGAGTTTTCCTTCTCCTAGACACAGTCTTCCCTACTATTTACCCATAGCTGGAGGAAGAAAAATTGGATTCATACCTTTCCCAAGGGTATTAGTGCTATGTGAAATGGAATCAGCCTCGTCCAGACTTTGAACTCGTGTCGCCGTGTCCATTTCCTATGACGGTAACCAATGCACCACGGGCACCTTCTAAATGTATGTGTATATATAATATCCGCAAGTGAACATTTAGTTGGTAACATTTGTAAAATTTTAAAGTAAATTGTCACTTGTTAGCATTGATACCAAATAAGCTTCATCTCATTTGTTTGTCCAGAGTTAAATGGTTTTAATTATGATGCATTCACACCTTATTTAATTCAAGTCATTGGTTTTTCATACAGTTATATGATTTTGTAGAAATAGGGATTATTAAATAGTTATCTGTCTCATTGATGTGACCCTAAAAATATATTAATATTCTGAATCGGTATTCCACACTCCTCTTACCTTCAGGACTGGAGCATTCCCATCCAATCTTTTAGTGTCATATCTTGGACACTCGTTGTGGTTGGGGTCTTACTTTCCTGCCGATTTGCAGTCAGTGAGTTCTACAGCCCCATCCCACTGAGTTGGAAGTGCCCGTGGTGTAATGGTTATCGTGGTAGGAAATGGACACGGCGACACGAGTTCAAATCTTGGACGAGACTGATTGCATTTCCCATAGCACTAATACCCTTGTGAAAGGTATGAATCCAAATATTGACCCTCCAGCTATGGGTAAATAGTAGGGCAGACTAGGTTTTTCAGCCTTGGTGAGGCAAGTCTGAATTCAAACCTGTTCAACTCCGCTTAAAAATTGACCTTGCGTCATATCCTGCCCGAGCGGACGGGTTGGGTAAGTATGATCCCACTGAGTTTTTAATATAATATTAACTAGATACAAAGGGGTTTCGGTAAAAACTGACGATCAAAAAGTATATAATATTGATACTCACTGTAGACTTTCGTGACGTTTCCAGTAGTCATTATATAGTTAAACAATTACCTTAAGTAAGGTGTTCACCCTCGATTGTATCTTTTTATCACAATACTATTGATATATAGCGGGCAAAGGTGTAAATGATTGAATGTAACACCGATGTACGAATTAATGTGATTTATTTTTTTAAGTTAAGGGAAAATTTAGACAAAAAACCGAACTAACAAAGCCTTTTCTTGTTTGAAAAGTTTATATTAGTCTGAGCGAAATTTTAAAAGGAAGAAAAGGAAGATTCCTGCATGAAATGAAGCACTTTCGTTTGGCCTAAATCTAAATGGATATATTTTGTGCGTGTTAAATCTCTTTGTATGAGTTTGTCACTTTGTCAGAGAGAAATATATTTTTGTGCGAAAAATGAATGCGGCAGTTGCTAAAATTTTCATCTGAATAAGGAGAGATTAATTAGCTGTACACACATTTTTTTATGAATAAACATTCATTAAATTAAAGATAAATAAGTGATTTTGAAATGAAATGCAATCTTCAAAGAAAAGAATGTTAAATTTCCATTCAAAATATATGAACCGAGCGTCTTTTGAGTCAGCTGCAGAATAAATCCCTGAAATATGCTAATATGACTGTTTCGTCGCTATTTATAAGTTTGAGATCGGCCCAAAAATAGATTAAAAAGTTAATGATTTATCTATGCCTCTAATTGGTTAAAATGTATTTTTAGAACTTTAGGAGAGAAAAGATTTCGTAAATTTCTTTTAGATTTGATCCGTCAAAATTTCCGCCGTACGGTAAATATTTTCGTTTGCGAATCTCAAAGAAATTAAAATCGAGTGGGTAAGCACCGATTCGTAATTAATGCAAAAGTACTGGTACAATAAGTCTGGCTTATCAAACCTTTTTTTTGGGGGGGGGGACAAAAATTAACAATTTCTTTTCATGGAAATCAGTTTATTCCATGTATCTATACATGTATTTGAGGGGAAGTTTATCACAATCATGAATCCTTTCACGTCAGTCAATACTGGCGCCACCATGTGTAGGATTCTATCACCGTACATCGCATATACGTTCGCTTTTACTTCTTCAGCAATCCTCCACATGTTTTCTGTGTCTTGGTTTGATGTTTATGAGATGGGGTGCAAGTTGCAACTCAGTTGCTGTTTTGTGGGATTTCGCTTCCAAAATGTGTTTAGATCAATTTGTAGCATTGTTGTATTGCTAGAATCTAGCTTTTTCTCAAGACTTTTCGTTAGGCAGTGCATTCTTACAGTAGTACTGACCCAGCTCCTGCTTGAAAAGCATCCTATATATATATATATATATATATATATATATATATATATATATATATATATATATATATATAACCATAAAAATGCTCTTCCTCCCAAGCATAATAGTTCTATCATTTGCTTGTTTAATTGTTGTTGCGTTTTGTATTATATTGCCAAACCTATCTTAAAACTGGATGCTAGGATCAAGCCACATGTACCTGCTAAAATACGAAATCTTATATATCTCAAAGTGGACTTTCTGAATGATTCTTTCGGGTCTTCCACTGCAGATAGGAAAAAAATTGTAAGTGCACGAATAAATTTAAAACACTTCATTTCAAACTACACGTATG
Organism: Sepioteuthis lessoniana; assembly: GCA_963585895.1. Classification (NCBI taxonomy): domain Eukaryota; kingdom Metazoa; phylum Mollusca; class Cephalopoda; order Myopsida; family Loliginidae; genus Sepioteuthis; species Sepioteuthis lessoniana. Next base: position 47,250,789 of record OY757910.1, on the reverse strand, counting down.
TTATCCCATAAAAATTTCATTAAACAATTTGAAAAACGATTTTTAATACGCCAAGGCAGCAAAATAAAAGGAATGTTTGCTAGGACTAAAATATATTTTCTGTAAATTCACCCCATCCTTTTCTATTATCATTCTCTATTCTCTTTATTCTCAATTCTTCATTTTAATCACCTCAAAAATAGCTCTGATAGTGTAATGCGAAACCGGTTAGCTAGCTTTTTGATTTTTACTTTTTAATTGTCAACATGATTAATAAATATGAACTTTTAATAGCTATTAATTAATTTTGTACCTTTGAGAGAGTCTTTATATATATATTTAATTCATGGAATTTAGACTATGACCCTGGGTTTCATGGGGTATTTTTCAAAACAAAAATCATCAGGCAGTTAACAAAAAGAAATGAATCGAAAATCGAATAAACACAGTTAAAAAACCGTTGGGATTTTGTAGGAATCTTTTCGTATGATTGTAAGAGTTTGAGAGTGTGAGTGTGCGTGGATGTGTGTGAGTGTGTGCCTGTGTTTGTGTGGGTTATAGTTGCGTATTATTGTGTGTATGTGTGGGTGGTATATAGTTTTTGCGAATAATTAAATATATACATCTAATATATATTTATTTATCATTGTTATATAATAGCTTTATCCAAGATATTGAGCACTCTCCATATTATATTACACTTGGTTCGACACAACCCCACAAAGTAATTTAGTGGCAACCAACACTGTTATAATATATATATATATATATATATATATATATATATATATATATATATATATATATATATATATATATATATATATATATATTAAAGACCATAATTAGACAAGTCCCGAAAGCATTAAATTTGCGAATAAGAGATTTATCAACAAATGAGAAAATATTCCAAGAGAGTAGTAAGATATATATGGATACCCTAAAAAATAGCGGGTATAAGGAAAATTTTAGCTATAAAGAAGAGAATATATCTAATGATAGTAAGAAAGAAAAAAATAAGGAATATGGGCATAAAAATAGAAAAAGAAAAATTATATGGTTCAACCCCCCATTTTGTAGACTAGCTAGTATAAATATAGGTAAATATTTTTTGAAACTAATAGATAAGCACTTCAAACATGATAATATACTACATAAAATATTTAATAGAAAAACGTTAAAAACGAGTTACTCCTGCACGAAAATTTTCTTTCAAATAATCAATAACCATAATAAAGAGATAATTAAGGAACTTCAGGACCGAACACATAACAAAAACAATAATAATAATAATAATAATAATAATAATAATAATAATAATAGTAAACAAAACGAATGTAATTGTCAAACTCGAAACAATTGCCCTATGAATGGATTATGTACCTTAAATAAAGTAGTGCATCAAGGAATCATTTACCCAAAAAGAGAATACTATGGATAGAAAAACTTATATCGGAATTTCCTCCACGAAATGGAAAATTAGATACGCAAATCACAAATATTCCTTCTCCCACGAACATCTGAAACACCAAACAGCCCTATCTAAACAATTCTGGAGTTTGAAAAATAGAAGGATAACCCCTGAAATTCAATGGTCTATATTTAAAAAGTCAAATACTCCAAAATGTTTTGATGGTAGATGTAACTTATGCTTAGAGGAAAGATACAAATAATGACATATCCGGGCCCCGAAAAATTGTAAAAATAAGAGATGTGAATTAATAGCTAGATGTAGACATAAGACTAAATTTAAACTATAGACTAATTATCATGAATAAAGGTTTTAAAAAAACATAAGATTAAAATGAGAAATAAGGGAAAAGATCAAAAATTAAAAAAAATTAAATTAAATTAAATTTTAAAAAATAAAGAAATGTGAAAAAACTTATCTTGTATTCATACACGGGAAAAAAATAGGCAACTGAGGAAATAGGCTTGAAATTAACATGAGTAATAATGTTTCCTTTCGATAAAGTTATTATGAAAAATATATATGAAAAAGTTAATTATCTAATACAGTAAGAAATTATGGAGTCTTATATTAAAAAAATAAAAAGAATAAAAATAAAAATAAAAAAAATAAAAAAGTTAAATTACTATAATTCCAACCTGAAATAAAATAAAATAAAATAAAATAAAATAAAAAAAATAAATAAATAAAATAAAAAGACGGAAGTGAGCAAAAACGAGGAGATAACTCTCCACCCCTCTTCTAACCCTTCCCCTCCCGTATCTATTCTGAATTATTTTATCCATAAGATCTGAAGAAGTCCTGCTAAATTTTCTTCGTGTTTTTGGTTTATATCAAGAACACATAACAGGATGGAAATAAATTGATAATCCTAATGTGACCGGTTTCGTTTTTTCTTAATGAATTATATATATATATATATATAATGCCAAAAGCAAGCGTTAGCAATAAAATTACATACTTCAGATGCTCTCAAGCAGACTATTGTAAGCAATAAAAGACAACCATTACACCTTCTTATCATTGTTACTAAAAGTTTCATTGGCTACAAATCAACACCGTCATCAGTATTAATATTTTACTTTTTTGTAATGAAAAAAAAGAATGTCAGTAATCTGTTTTTTTTTTAATATTTTAAAACACACTCGTACATACACACACATACATATATATGAGTGTGGAGTGATGTACATGTATACATGTACACACTCAAATATAAGTAAATGAGCACTCTCCTATTGATCTCTCTCTCTATTTATATATATATATATATATGTATGTATGTGTGTGTGTGTGTGTGTGTGTGAATATATGTGTCTTTGAGTGTACACGTTCACGTACATGGGTGCTTAAGTGAAGTTTTCTTAACACACAAACTTGCACATTAGCATGAATTTAGGATGAGATGGTCGTCTCACCTTATATCTAGCACTTAACATTCACTACAAATTGGATCTTTGATTCTTTCAAATTCTCATTATATTTACTGAAACTCTGTCTTTCATTTCTCCAACACAAGTTTATACAATCCTTGCTCTACAGAACTCAAGCGTTAATTTTTTTTTCTTTATCTTTTCTTTCTAGTTTACCAACGGATGAAATAACATAACATTTTCCAGGTCATAATCACGTTTAATCAGGCTGTCAAATTTGCCTATCCTCTTCACTGCTGAAATGGATTTCCTTCTCACAGAATTTCTTTCGTTACTGGTTCTATCTTCAATTAAACAGTTCCACTATTGTCTAAGATCTTATAGGCAGTATCAGCTTTCTTTTTTAACTTTGAAGAATTAGAATGACGACACTCCTTCAAAAGGAAGTAAAATAACTTACAAAGATAATCATTGCTTGAAACATGTCTCATTCTTTAGAAGCCAAAGCTTGAAATGCTTTGCCCAGAAAAAAAAAAATATGCAGGTCGGCTATCGATTGCAGAAGTCAATTTTCCCAACCCATCAATCATGATCAGGATGTGACACAAGGTCTATTTTTAAGCGGAGTAAAGCTGATTTGAAATCAGGATTTTTTGACTGATCACTTTACCAAGGCTAATGGAACCCAATCTGTCCTATTTTTCAGCTATAGCTAAAGAGAAAACAAATAGGTCCTCATTTTCACAAGGACATTAAAGCAGAGATAAATACCACAGTTTTGTACACTATTTGAATTCAGCCGATTCTATTTGCTACAACGATCGCTGGTAAATAAAGAGGGTCGTGGAGGTGCCCGTGGTGTAATTATTATCCTCGTAGGAAATGGACACGTTGACACGAGTTCAAATCCTGGACTAGATTGACAGCATTTCCCATAGCACTATTACCCTTGGGAAAGGTATGAATCCAATTATTCTCCCTCCAGCTATGGGTAAATAGTAGGACAGACTGGCTTCTTCAGCCTTGGTGAGGCAACAAGTCTAGGAGAAGGAAAACCCTGAATTCCAACCTGTTAAACTCCGCTTAAAAATTGACCTTGTGTCATATCCTGCCCGAGCGTAGGGGTTGGTAAATATGGTTAAATAAAGAGGGTCATAAATAGAAGTCGTTTGCACACTTATGAATTGATAGTAAAATTTAACAAGCTAGTGTCGTAGATTGATATCTACTGCGTAAGGAGTTCGATGACTGGAGCCACAATTAAACTTGCCTAAGTTTTTAGAGGAGATTACGAGGAAATGATATAACGAGGTAGTACAGTAAAAGTGATATACGGATTTAGATAATCACTGTGGCATATACATGGCCTTCTTTCAAACCATAAAGATAAAATTTAGTGAATAGTTACAGATAATATATTTTGCATAATTAATTTTACAAATTCTTGTCCATTCGACTATGGCTTTAGAATACGCTGACTGCATAGTACTGCCATGCAACTGGTATTCTAGATATGACACTATCAAAGGGGGAGGTTCCGGCTCAGTAGTTTTAGGAAGTGTTGTATACCCCTTCATTGGCCTTACTCTAGGATTCACCCAGCTCGGAAACAGTGGAACCCGTTTAGATCAAGTTGGACTGTTAAATCATTTACTCAGCTTAAAACCATTTAATACTGTGCAAATAAAACTATTAATTATAAATTTAATTACCATGACCAGAAAAAAGATTTTCTGGTCATGGTAATTCAATTTATAAAATAATTCCTCTACTAAAAAAGAAAATGTACATCTACTTCTTTGCCCATGAGGTTACGATTACAATGATGCGTATCTCCAATCCTGTTGAGAAGAGGTGGCCCTGCAGGAGACCATGATCTCTGTAAGAGCACAGATGTAACTTACAAGGCATATTGGGTTGGTTGGCCGCGCAATAACCATGATTAATTAATTTGGAATCGCTTGTGTGCGATGCAGATCAATAGCTCAGTATTGAATTTTGGTTCTGTATTCGGTGGACGCTGGTTCAATCTCCAGAGGTGGGGATCACTGTATACACTGCTCAGTTGTTCAGTGGTGTCCATATGTGGTGTGCGTATGTTTGCAATATTTTCTGGTCATGGTAAGTCCATTTATAATATAATTACTCAACTTAAAAGGGAAATGTGAAACTATAAATGTCAGATAGTATTACTTGAAAACATTTACCTGTGCGCAAAAAGAAAGGAACTCATGCTCATTCATAAATGATACCTACAAGCTATTCGTTTATAAATCATTTATATTTTATATATATTTATGGACAGGATTCGACATAAAATAGCCGAAAGGGTTGATATAACCTGAATCAAACCAACTAACCATTTTCGAAATTTATTACATTGAATCTATCGAATCAAACATAAATATTTTGCACTCCAAAAACGAATATACCCCAGCGAAAGTTTTCCATGGCAATATATTGTGTACCAATCTATATTTTTTGTTTGGAGTCCTTTTGATAAAGACTCCATTAATCTATTCAAATTGTTACTAGAATATTTTTATAGCCCAACATTTTGCTGTCTGTCAGTTCTTTTATTTGTCTGTTGACATATTTCTACTTACCCCAGTGTTTAATACCATATTTGGTGGTCTATGTGAGGCAATATAGATTACATTTAAGCATTGCTTTGTCATTTTATTGAGGTTACTAAATATAACATACACACACACACATATATATATATATATATAAATATATATATATATATATGTATGTTGTATTTCGCTCTGGCCAAACAAATGACAACACAATAATAACGACACAATAATAACGACAAGCGACACAGTCTTTTAGAAAAAGATACCTCTCACTTTATTTGGAAGGTTTGTGTGTGAGAGGGAGTTGGAGAACGAACAGAACTGCAACATATTGACCCCCACTTTACTGGCCATAACCGCGTTTCTTTTCCATTCTCCTGGGCTGCTCAACCGGGGGCCTGAGGACCAAGCCTCTCTGGGATATGTCCTCATTCCAACAACGGGTCTGTTCTCCAACTCGTCTGATCCCCAACTGCAACTGCTCAATCGGGGGCCTTAGGGCCCACTCTGCTGGGTGCTGGCTTTCTCTACCGCATCTTGTCTCCAACTGATCTGGTCTCCAAACTAACTGACTTCTTGTCTTCACCGAGTTATATAATAGTTCAACGCCCCCTTTTCTTGTGGGCGTCACAATTGCACTCATTCAACCCATCCCCGGTCAAGGTTATAATTCTGATATTCCTCGACCGGATCCACCTGTTATTTACATAGGTGCATTTCCTATTTTGACAACCCGGCCGGGTCCTAGGTCAACACACACACACACACACACACACACACACACACACACACACACACACACACACATATATATATATATATATATATATATATAATTCAAATTTAAAAGTAAAAACTTTCTTTAATTCGTAAATTTTTTTACCGTGCCTTATGTCCGAAAATCACAATATATTTTAATTAACATCATCATCCTCATCTCCAAACAAAAACGTCCTGTCGATGGCAAAGTTTTCTTTCATCACTTTCTTTCTTTCTTTCCTTCTTTCTTTCTCTCTCTCTCTCTCTCTCTCTCTCTTTCTCTTTCTCTCTCTCTCTCTATATATATATAATTCATTCAACCCTCCAAATAGGACTTTTACATTGCATCCATTGTCGGCACTGAGCTGATGTACGAACGTCTTTGTGGGTTCGCAAACACTGGTGTGTCCGTGAGTAGAAAGAAAACAACGCTTATAAGTTTATTTTGACTTCTCCAATAATATCCAGCATATTCTCGTTAATCTTAATTGGATGGTTGGTGATAAATTCCTTATTCAGAAATTAAAGTTGTTGATCCTCACCAAAGCATCCGAGCATAAATGTACTTACTCAACACCTTCGGTATGAGGACGATTCGACACGCAGTCAATTCTTAAACGTCGTATAATTGGTAGGAATTTAGCCCTTTTCTTCTCAACGGATTGACATACCAAATTTTGAGAGCTCAGCAGTACTATTCAGACATCGCTGAGGAAAGAACCGACGTGTTCTTGCTTTTCCAGAACTAAATGCAAACTGCTTACTCCAGGATTAGGTTCGTATCCTCGAGTCTAGAAACTTTGATTATAACCGTTACTCCTCGATCACCTCCTATGCAAGTATGCATATGGACGACAAATCTCTGAACTTACGGAATAAAATCCGTATTACCACCTAACTGTGCAATCTTTTCCATGAACGGGTTATTCGTCCTTCTTGTCGCCTGACAAGAAGTAGTTTTCCCCCGACATGTGTTTACCAATAAATCTGGGATGGTCCCATGGATGGCAATGGCCGATATCTGGTAGTTTTAGCAATATTGACACATTAGAATATCTCTTATCAGTTGGAAGCGAAATAACAACCGGTTTCAATCATTCTTCGGCAGAAATTGTTGTGTTCATTTTGACATTTTTGAATCACTTACACTCTGAAATAATTCTTTTTTCCTGTCCTTTTGTCAGAGCTTGAAATACACTGAGCGTATCCCAGCTGACGGGTTAGAACTTCTAAGAAAAATAGGTGTACTACTTATACCACTAAACAAGACCTGATTGTGAGATTTCTCCTCTGGATATCTAAGGAGTTAGGAGTGCTCCTTTATTTCCATTACGTCCTGGTCACAAATTGTATATTTTAGCGCCCTATCTCTCGGTCTAATAGATCTATTGAGAATTATTCTTGACGCCGTATAATTCGATTTATAATATAAATAGTTATTTGAAGCTATACATATATTTGCAAAGGATTATTATGTTACCTTAGGAGATATAATAATGTGCGAAAATACCTGTTATTAAAGAGAAATTATTTCTCAAAAACATGTCATTATTTTTATTAGATAGGAATTCTTGAAATCGTATAACTTTGCGTAAAATTATGTAATATGTGGGAATATACTGAATCATACAGCCCTGTCGGTCGGGGCAGTAGAATACGCCTACAGTATCTCTACACAGGCAAAGGACTGGACTCCTTCGAGTGTCCTGCAAATGATATTAAACCATCATATATTGAAACTACACTCCTGGAATTTGGGGAATGAAGAATGCCTTTTTATTATCATTAATCCCAGGTAAGCTCTGAAACGAATTGTCCAGCTATGGGTCAGTTAGAACTATAAAACAATTTACTCTACTTAAAACCGTTTAACTGTGTGCAAAAAAGGGTTCATAATAACTTGAATTATCATTATCAGATCCCAACACTTGAAACTATTGTACTGTGTGATAACAATAAATAGCAATACTTGAATCTACTTAACTGTGAGCAAATAAATGAGCTCTGCCTTGTTTAAAATATTATCTACAAACTATCAGTTTACAATCGTTCAGGGTTTTCGAACTATTGTCTTCATCTTTTATGTCATATTCACAACATTTTCGCCGATATGTCCTCCGGCCTTCGTCAGGTGTTTGTCGAACTTGAGAGCTTGCACGGAACATCGAATATGAGCTGAGGTAAAAAAACCTACATATTAGTAGTAATCATAGTGATGTGAGAACATTAAGTTTATTGGTCCCAAAAATTCACTCTGAACTGTCCAGCAGAGACAATCATCTGGAGTTTGCAGGTTCAATCCTGACTGCAGGCGAATGACAATACAGAAATACTTAGTACTTATAGCCGGTTATGTTTAACGGAATTAGAACAAGCGACCCCCGTGGATTAAATAAAGGACGTGGTTCGAAGTTCCCGTTGAATCCCTAGTTCGACAAACACCTGGGGAAAGCCGGAGGACATATTGGCCGAAACGCTGTGAATATAACAATTAAGCTGAAGTCAATTGTTTGAAAATCCTGAACGATAAAAATCAACAAGCTCCGTCTCAAAAATTCAAACAAATAATATCAGTTTACAAATCATCAATTTAATATATATGTATAAACATGGTTTTATATTTAATAACTTACAAGACCAACCATAAATGTGTCGAAAATATAACAAACAACTACCCAAATGTATATATGAATGTACAATGGATGTGATTCCTGACCTTTAGATGTATAAATAACACAGTTTTGGTTAACCTGTAGTCTGAATGAAAATAATCACTCAATTAATTAGCTATTCTTCTTTTTAAGAGTCTGAGTAAAGGCAATATGTTATCTTGCAATATGTTGACGTAATCTTCACCATTCATGATTTGCTCAATTAGGTGCATCTTACTTGGTTCATTAGAGTTTATGCAAAACAACGTTCCAAGATTGCCCGCACCATGCTTAACTAATGAGCACAACCATTTCACTTTTTACACCTCTCCATGATGCTGTCAAACTTGTTTAATTTGACTATAGTATAAAGTCCCGGAAATTAAATTGCTATATTAATGCTGATGAGTAAACTTTAAACGGACCTCTTTGTGTAGAATATAGTTGACGTTTCCACCGTGGTTAACATTTTCCTTTGATGACTTTTGTGGTTTTCCTTTGATAACCACCCCATTATATATATATATATATATATATATATGTATTTTTTTTATTTTAGCCATAAGATATGAAAAAGTCCTGTTAATTTTTTTCTTGTTTTTTGATTTTATCAAAAACACATAACAGGATAGAAATAAATTCATAATCCTAATGTGACCAGTTTGTGTTTTTTTTCTTACTGAAATTATTGCTCTGTGATGTCTGTTACATTGAGCTCTTTACCAGGAAAATTTAAATGTTCACTTTTGAATAGTTTTCTTGTCCTGATGGAATCACTCCCAACTCCGGTTTAACTAGACCAAATAATATATATATATATATATATATATATATATATATATGTGTGTGTGTGTGTGTGTGTGTGTGTGTGTGTGTGTGTTTCTCAATATCGATAATAGAGAATATGTCGATATAAGAATAATAGCCAGAGAGCCAGTGGTGCTTCGTGACAGTTTCTCGTCTAGAATTTTATATAACCTTCAAGTGCTGTTGCCTCCGTGTCGACGCAAATAAAACTTAAATAAAACATTATTTTCAAGCAGACCTGTTTGACCAAAATCAGTGCTTCCACTTTTACTTAGAGTAATCTGGGAATAAAAAATAATCAAGACGCGACTCCCTACACTTCAGAGCTCTTGAATCGGACTTTAACAATTTGAAGAAGTTTAGATTTGTATCCAGAACACAAAACCTCTATTCAGAAAAGTTTAATAAAAAGAATATATTCGATAAGAAAAGTACCGAATAATACCCATTTTGATTAGATAATGTTCAATTCGAAATAATGTCAACATTGTCTTATGTCTAGAAGAAATGGAAATTTAAAGAAAAGATGTTCATAGGCGATACCGTAAATGAAATATCTACTGATGTATATATATATATATATATATATATATATATATATATATATATATATATATATGTGTGTGTGTGTGTGTGTGTGTGGTATATCAGTTGTTTTTATGACACCAAATAACGAAACAGTTCTAAAAATCTAAAAATTAGATGCACTTGATGTAAACTGACCATTTTCATGATCATTTTTTAAAATATTATGATCCGTTAAAACATTTGTTTACGACAGTGAGCACCAGGCTGAAAAAGTGCTGACATTGTAAAATGTTATCATGCGTCCTTTTACAGACCGATTGATTTTATTTTGGTATAAGCAAAAGCAACGTCAAAATGATTTTTCTTTAAGCAGAAATCCATCCGTTTGAAGTGTTAAGAAGTGTTAAGAAATAAAATACTGTTCATAGTACAAAATAAAATTATCCCAAAAACTAAAAAACCAGGAGGAAGAAATAAATTTTAAAAAATACAATAATAACGCAACAAAAGAAAAGAAATTAGTAACATATAAACAAAGTGATAACGATATACTATTAGTGACTCTGGAATCCTTTTAACATTATTTTTCCCAGGGGCTGCCGGAACAGCTATCATATATTATGGAAAATATTTAGAATTTCAAATATAAATATTTATATTCACATATCACTGCTTTCATTTTCTGTGACTTATGTGACTTATTAAATAGGATCTCCTTCCTTAAGCAACATATATATATATATATATATATATATATATATATATATATATATATATCAATCATCTACCTCAGATCGGGCTTATAGCATAGATCTCTCTGAATTTCATCCCTGTCGTTCATTGTTCCTGACGGTTGCTCTTGACTGCATCCAGTGTCCACAGCGAACTGATAGGTTGTTTTCTCGATGGAGTACTTTTTTTGAAATCCATATTAAAACGTCACTAATGAATTCGTGTGACGAACTAGGCATGCTGGACACTGCTGGAGAAGTAGAGACGAGCTCACAAGTGATGTACTCCTATGGACACCTTCACATGCCTGTGCAAAAACAGGGTAGCAATCTCAAACGTACATACAGCAGCTCTGTGAGGATATGGGGTGTAGCCCTAGGGAACTACCGGAAGCGATGAAGGATATCTGTGCTGGTGACACGACAAGATGATGAGATAAGATGATTGAGTTTGTCTTTATCTTTCTGGGGTGTTCAGCATGTATTTTTTAAAATCTTACTTGGATGGTTTATGAAATGGTCGTACAACTGCTGTTTGTTTAAGGTGCTGTATCCAGTTTTTCACAAAATAGTACGTAGTATTCTCATACTGTTTACATCTAGTTTTTTTTTTTCTGCATGCTTTTTTTTTTATTATTATTGGTGATTCCATTGTGTTGTACCGACACAGATATAGCTTGGAAGAAATCTTGTTTTATTTCATATATTTATTTATATTTCAATGAGATGAGGATGAGTCCATGCATTCCCTATACATGTATTGATATCGCTTTCAGTAGATAACTTATTGCTGTGGATTTATTATGACTGGACAATAAATTGCATAGTTTTACCGCTTAATGTGGAGATGGCCCTTTCTGGGTTAAATCTCATGAAGTCTGTCTTACTTGAGTTCACGTAGAAGCCAATGTATCTTGCCATTGGCTACAGGTTGCAGGCTGTGCAGCATGGATTCAGCAAAGGTTGGTCTCTTTGCTTGAAGTGCTGAATCATCAGCGTAGTCTGCGTGTCACCGTTTCAGCGGAGTATCTTTTCCTTATTTATATATTATGGAAAACGATTTTGTTTTATTACATCAATCGACGTTCGAAGGAAGTAATCTTAGCAGATGATAAACTCAGAATCTGCTTATGAATCTCATTGAAAGACTCCAGTAACAGTTTATTATAATTATTCATGAAGAATACTCAATATCGAGGATATCCCATATGTAGATCTATTTAGGAAAGTATAGGTCTAGATACTCCCGATGTTTGTATCAGCCCGATACAGAGTGTGATAAAAGGTTGTTGACTGTGTTTACGGTATCCAAAACACACAGACACACACACACGCGCACACACACACACATATATATAAATGTATATATATATATATATATGATTGTAACTGTGTATATATATATATATATATATATGTGTGTGTGTGTGTGTGTGTGTGTGTGTGTGTGTGTGTGTGTGTAAAATGAAGGGATGTCAAAGATCGAGGGCAATCGCAGAAAGAAATTACAGCCTGGGTGTAGTCCCAGACGAGAAAGAAGATTCGGAAAGGAGTTTGTCACAAACTAAAGAACACACAGACCAATTGAGGTGTACACAAGTAATCGCTAACACATGGTGGCGGGAAGTCGCTGATGAGAATGAAATCGCAGACGAGCGCAATTCACTTGCCAGAACGATATAACATTCTTGATGGAGTCAAAAACTTGGAGACCGTTGAAGGGGTAGCGGTGGGCAGCGAGAAAGACAAGAGAGGTTAAAGGAGAGATTACACGGAAATGACAGTTCAATAAATAGCCTAGTTAGTCTTCCTTAAGTTACATTTTTCAACCGCAAAATTATGATAGTTATTTTCGAAGCTTTGATTAATTCTGGGACATGGCTAGAATAATGTGGTTCCCAGTGAGAATTGAACTCGCTAACAGTGATATGCCAACCGATTCTGCTAACCATTATACAACAGGAGGCGCCCAACGAAAAATAATCATACAATCGTAAGTTCATTTTAGGTAACAGAAACTATGGTATTCCACGTTTTCTACGACTGTTGGGTAATTGAAGTACATTTGTTTTTGTTTAAAAAGAACTTTGCTTGTATTGTTTGGCTTAAATTGATATATTCAGCCTCAATAAATAGATGAGAATATTAATATATATAGGAGATGAGAATGAAAAGTTACGGGACAGATGTTACAAAAGCAATTTATTTCAATTCCAAACATCAAACAATATGGTTTAACCCTTAAAGCAACCCCTCTTAAGTCTAACGCATTTCTGATTCTTTTTTGGCATGCTTCTATGCACTGCTGGAAGTATTCTTCAAGGATGTCTAATCGCTCTTTCGTAATAGGTATCTTGAAGGCCTGCGTGCGTTTAAAATGGGTCCGTATGATAGTCACCATAAGCTCGGAGAAAATAAAAGTTCATAAATGGCTAGATTAAGAGAATACATGGGATGTTATAGTTAGGTGATAATCCGCTCGGCCAGAAAATACCGGGTGCTCAGCTCACCCAGTCCCGTTACTTTTCGGACGTTTCTTAATCTTTAGTGATAATCTCCAAAAAATCTGTCATTCTTCATGTCCAATTGACAAACGTTCTTTCAAACAGACACCTGACAATAGCTATAATTCACCTGACTTTCTCGCTGGAAGTAGGTCTCAGTCCTGCTTATTGAAGATTTCCCGCTGCAGGAGCCATCTTCCTTCTCTTCGCATTCCATTTTTTAACATCTCATAAACACGCGTTTACGACATGGTGTTATGTCCATGCATTTTCTGAAAGATTTCAAATGATTGAGAAGGAGTTTTCTCCAAATAGACAAAAAAAAGGTCATGTTTATTTGTCCCTCCCTGCTCGTAGCTAAGCAACCTGAAAGTGAGAAGGTGGAAACAAAAGAATTATTAAAATGCAATGATTATAGATAGCTGATTTTTCAGTTCTATTCTCCCAACATATATTAGATAATCACAGTAATAACTTATCCCTCTTTCTCCACTAGTTCACTCAACTCACTGTTTACCTAATTTTTCAGACAGACATCGTATTAATGGATGATGACCTTGTGGAAGGATTGTGATGTATACAATGTTGCCATTGTTATTGCTGGGTATCACCCAGCTTTTCCCACTCAATGAACTAGTCCATCTGCCATATATAGTTGTAGCTACTAATACCAGGGCAGACTAGAAGATGAAGAGCAGCTTCTTATAGGAATGGTATTAGAGCGTTGGAGACTGAAGATCGCACTAGACCACCTTACTTGTTACCGTAATAACGGAAGCCAATACTATCGTTGGACTATATCTTTATTCTGTATTCATTAATCCTATGTTCTTGTCTACAAATAGTCTCTCTATCGTATACACTTTTTTCCTGAGAATATATCTCTATTTCCTCTCATATCGTGGTTTGTCATTTATTTAATATTACAAGCGTTCACTTACCAGAACGTAACAGTTATAAAGTTGGATTCTCACCAGAGGCCGTGGATTTTTGATTTGTTTTAAACTGAATTTGGCAAAGTAAAATGTAGACTTGCATTCATGTCTCACTGGAAACAAATATTTCCTGTTGATGACCGAGGTTAACAAGCAAATAGTGTTCCAAGGGTTAAACAGATCATTACATGATCCAAAAAAAAATTATTTTTTACAGTCATATTACAAATTCTCCTTTAAGTTTCTATCTAGAACTGGGACAATAAACATTAACCTCTGTATAATATTCATTTGATCATAAATCCTGAAAAATCGGTTGCATATATATATATATATATATATATATATTCACACAATGGTGTAATTGTTACCGTTGTTCAAATCCTGGACGCGTCTATTATCATTAGTACTTGGCTAATGCTTTTTAGAAAGTAATGGATCAAACTATTTTCCCTCCAGCTTGGCATAAATAACAAGGAAGCCTGAGATCTTATCTAAACCCGTCTTAGAGAAGAAAAACTTTTCATTGAAACTTCTTTAACTCCACTTGAAAATTGACCTTGAGTTACATCTTGAATTATGAACCCAATTTTCATTTAGATACGTTGTATCCATTATAATAGATGAGTTTTGTTAATCGTTTTGACGTTTTTGATCATCTAATTTTTCGAATGATATATAATTGTGTTTATAACTTTATCAAAATATGTGTTTCTTCAGTTTTGATATTTTGGAATTATATACTTGACATTAATATCCTTATATTTCCTTCATAATATATATATATATATATATATATATATATATATATATATATATATATATCTGATAAATGTCAAGAAGAAATAATGAAAATCCGACCGAAAATTTTATAATTTTTATTTCGTTAAATTGAGTAAAAGTTTGCTAAAAAACAAAAGAACTAAATATTATCTTGTAAGCAAACATGAAATCATTTAGAGGGTAGATAATTTTAATAGACATATTGAGGCCTCATGCAATGAATAATTGAATTAACTGTTGGCTTCAAATAAAGAGTCATATTTTGTGCCTTTAAAAACGTGTTTGTACCGAAGTGCTGAGGAGAAATGTATTTATGCCTTAACGTACGTGGATCATTAAATAAGTTTCCAGACTTTTTTCGTATGGGCACTTTTATTGATAGTACACACATGAAACTCTAGTCCCCTTCGAAGTAATCGCATCCGGCTGCAATGCATTTGTTGTACCGTTCCAACAACTTCTGGAAGACCCCATGGAAGTCCTCTTGTGTGAGCGTGTTAATGACCTTTCATATCCTCATTTGTCTCATAACGACAGCTTAAGGAATAACCAAAAGTCACAGGGAGCAAGGTCTGGACTAAAGGGAGGGTTAGAAACTGTCTTGATGCCCATCGTGGTCAAATAGTCTGTGACTAGGATGGAGTTGTGGACTGGTGACTTGTCCTGGTGGAAATGCCACAGAGCCGATTTGAAGAGTGCTGGTCTATTCCGAAGGAAATCTCTTCCTGATGTCCCTTAAAACCTCAACATAGTATTCCTTGTTGACAGTTTGTCCAGTGGGAACCCAGTGCATGTAGATCGTACCAGTGCTGTCAATAAAAGGGATCATCAAAAGTTTGTGGGTGGATTTTTCTCTGTCTGGCCTTCTTGGGTCTGGCAGAGCCAGCATGCTTCCACTGGGAACTCTGTCTCTTTGTCCCTGGGTCATAGCAGTAGATCCAGCTTTCATCACATGGCATTTTTTGTAAGTTTCAAACAGAATTTGACTGCATATCGTCCTTCTAAAGTCCAGATTGCATCTACGAAATTCACCAGCAGTGACAATCAGGCTTTAGTATGGTGTATTTCAATTCCTGCTGCTGCTTTTCATTTGAACCTGAAATCATAAACGTTAATCAGTCATCTCATAAGATGTATAGCAATAACATCCTGAAATCTCAAGAGTCTACGACAATTTTATATGCCTGTACAAAAAAGTCTCGAAACTTATTGAATGTTCCACGTATTTTTGAACTGCTGCTGATATAATGAATACAGGCAACTAATGAATATCTTTATCTCAGACATAAATATAAACAAACATTCGTTTAATTTAAGAAAAATTAACGAGTTTAATCAAATGCATTCTTAAAAGAAAAAAAAAGATAGATTTTCACTCAAAAGAAATGAACTGAAATTTATTTGCGTAATCAATAATTCATTTGTTTCAGTTAGTTCACAATTCTATACTTACCGAAGTAATATTTATTTCTTGGCTTGTTTATATTATTTTGGAAGGCCTGAAATTAGATTAAAAAAACTGATGATATATCTATGCATGTAATTGGCTAAGGCATTGAATTTTTAGTATTTTTGGAGGGATAAAGTTAAAGTTATATTGGGTTCTCATTCTTCATTTTTTTGTTTTTTGGTGGCAAGTCAAATATTGTCATCTGAGAAATATCTTTATTTTTAAATAATTGAATTTAAAAAGGTAGTACAAATGTACCGATTGATTAATAAATTCAAAAATACATTATAATTTGACTTTCATTTGTAAATTCTGCAAAATATTAAAAAAACATGCTAGCTCAGCCATTCCATTGATGTTTTGTCCTGTCAGCTGTGTCTCTAGAATATACCGACTGTACCACTACAGAGGGGTAGCCCCCTCCAACAAATTTCCTGGATATGACACTAAAAATCTGATGGTGAGATGCCAGCTTTAGAGAATGCGGGACACTCCTCATTGCCATCGTTCCCAGGTACAATCTGACCTGGGTTGGTATAACCTGATAGGGCCCTATGTATGGGTTAAATAGAACTAAACTGCGTTCTTATGCTAAAGTGAATTTGTATGCTAAACTGAATTGTTTAAAAGAGAACTGTTTTTTATATTGAAACTGTACTTACGCTAAATTGAAATGTTTAATATAGAACTGTTTTGACATTTAATTTTGAGTAAACCAAATCTATACCTATACTAAAGTAAATTGGGTGAATTATAATCGTTTTACTTGACTCAATAGCCCGAAATAGAAACATTTTTGACAATTAAACTGTGAACACATGCTAAACGGATTTGTTTGAAATAGAACTGATTATTTGTAGAAAACTGGATTCGGAATTCTGTAACCTACAAAGGTTGATGTGCCATAAAACCCAAACAACCAATCAACCATTGATTTCAAAATCTTAGTTGCCTAGAAATAGTTGAATAAACAATGATACATATAACACAATGTACTGACTGTCTCCCTTGCAGATGGTTTAACATTCTGTGTATAACAATAAATAGCATCTGATCTTGACATCCATTTCTGGAGGCCTGGAAAGTGTGAAGTGCCCTTTCATTGCCATAAGTCACAGGTAAACTCTACCCTGGAGTGGCAATCTGTGAATCGAATATATTTGTTTAAAACTATTTTTATTTGAGTTTTGTTTTATTTTATAGCATATCAAGCATTGTCAGTTATTTAATCTTATATAGAATATATGACTTGAAAGCACATTTTATACACATACACGCAGTTAAATGATCAAACGGCTGCATTCCAAATAATTCAATTTAGAATAAGACAGCAAAGTTAAATGGTTCCAAGGATTGTTATGTATCAGTAACACTTCAATTAAATATTAGTCATTGGTTTAAACACAGTGAAATATTCTAACTTCTATTTTTAGCAATTCATCTTAGGTAGGATGAGACTTTTTTGCGCTCAGTTTGAATATCAAACAGCTCTTGTTGACCTATAGATAGGACCCTATCAGGTTCTACCACCCAGAGCCAGGGTGGACCTAGAAGCGATGGTAATTAAGGAGTAATATGCATTCCGCAAAGCTCCTGCATTACTTGAGCCTCATCATCAGATCGTTCAGTATCATATCAAGGACACACTTTGGGAGGAGGGATGCTTATACATCTGCAGTGATGCTGACGGTGTATTCTCCACCCTGAGCCGACTGGGCTCTATTTATATTTGAGAAAAAAAAACACATTTTTTAGAAAATATGTAATTAAGAATATACAATGAATATCAATTCCCTAACTTTAAGGCCTAAGATCAATCTTGACAGATTGTCAGCCGTTAAGACTAAAAAATCACCCATAACCTAATATTTATCGTAGCACAAGGTAATCAATCTTGTTCTTCATTAAACCAGGGGAGATGCCCATAAACAATAATGATTAGATTTGTTGAAATAAAATCAACAATTGAAAATATGATCATTTGGCTTAACAAAGCTTATTGAATAACAACGCATTTACATTCACTTATAACTCATTATTACTCCCATGCTTGTAAAACCAACAAAACTCCAGTTTTAAATAATATTACATCTGTGTCATGGCTCTCAGCTGAGAATCTTAGCTGAAATGATACTGGTTATTGAATAAGAAAATGTGTGCGATAGCAAATGTGAAGAAAATGTCAATGTTGCTGTTAATGGCTGTCAGAAGATATAACAGCAATTGAATAATGATCTCAGTTGTGTGTAATTATCACTCTCTGGTACCTCCTTGAAATATGTCCGTTTTATCTCTCGATGCTTGTAAAATGTGTTGGATATGAGGGAGATATCAGTTAAATCAGAATTCTAAGGATTGAAAAAATTACCTCCACTACAAATAAAAATCCGCTATAAACATTCAGTTTAAAAGTGGATTAGTTTTTACTTTATCCAATATCGTAGAGCATTCAGGTGTAATAATCTAATTATTAAAATCCCTAGGATGAGACGTTTTTACTAGATTTCAGATTCATTACGAGCATTCACGCTCACGTGATTATATATATATATATATATATATATATATATATATATATATATATATATTTCACTCGGTGTAATAAATAGAAAATTAGATCAGCACACCATTTTTAGATTTAGTCTCACTGAGCGTTCAATACTTCTGAGCATTTTCTACAACTGAACAAATTTTAGTATATATATATATATATATATATATATATATAATATATATAAGTAAAAAGTAAAGTTGGCGACCATAGTCGAGAGTGACCCCGAAGGCTCTCCCTATATCGATAGCTACTACACCTAGGTGTAGGGGAGGGCGCTACTCCTTCCCTCGATTGATTCACTTTACCCTTGATCCGTACCTTAAAATGCTGAATGTTAAGCAAGAGGCATCAAGTACCATTTTTTGAGTCTTTGGTATGACTCGACCTGGGATTGAACCCAGGTCTGCGGATCATTGTCGAACACGCTAACCGCTAGCCAAATGTCAGGTATAGTATATATATATATATATAATGTATATATATATATATATATATATATATATATGTATGTATATATATATATATATATATATATATGTATATATATATATATAGTTTTATTTATATATATATATATATATATATATATATATATATATATATATATATATATATATATATATATATATATATATATATATACTGGCTTTGAGAGTAGTACCTGATAGCGTCCTATGTATGGGTTATATAAAACAAAACAGTAGGTTATTCTGAGTTTACTTTTTTCCCATTCAAACGGCTAAACTGAATTGCTCGAAATAGAACTGTTTTAACTCCTAAACTGTGTACTTATGCTAAACGGAATTATCTGAAATAAAACTCTTTGCCATTTTACTCTGTGCAATGCCCTGTTGTCTGCGGCTGTAAAATACACCGACGATACCTCTGTAGAAGGGTAAGACCCCCCCAAAACGAGTCTTCTGCATATGACACTAAAAATCTTATTGTGTAATTCCACTGATTCTGTAGCTTTGGTGAATGCTACGAACTCCTTTATATCCATTGCTCCCAGCTCCACTCTGGTTCGGAGTGGTAGCACTTGACAGGGCACAATGTATGGCTTTAATAGTAATTTACGAAGGTCTTTACTTCGATTTAGCACAAAGCCAAATGAATGGGGCACCCAATGAGACTCGAACTTTGTAATTTACGAAGCTCTTAGCTTCGATGTGGCACAAGCCGAATGAATGGGGTACCCAATGAGACTCGAACTCACTCGTGTAGGTTTGCTAGTCTAGCTTGCTAACCGTTACACCAGCAGAGGTGCCCTTAATGTATGGCTTTAATAGAACTAAACTGCGTACTTATGCTAAACTGAATTGCTTGAATTAGAACCTTTTTGACTTTTTGACTAAACTGAATATTTTTAAATGGAAATGTTTTTGACAATTAAAATCTGTACTTACATTTTTGACTAAACTGAATATTTTTAAATGGAAATGTTTTTGACAATTAAAATCTGTACTTACATTTTTGACTAAACTGAATATTTTTAAATGGAAATGTTTTTGACAATTAAAATCTGTACTTACATTTAAACTACGTACTTATGCTAAATCGAATTGTTTTAAATGGAACTGTTTTGACGTTGAAAGTGTACTTACGCTAAACTGAATTGTTTGATATAGAACTGTTTTGACATTTAACTGCGTGTAAATAAAATCTATTCTTATACTAAACTGAATTGGTTGAATTAGAACCGTTTAACTACACTGAATAGCTTGAAACAGTAATGATTTGACAATTGAAATGTGTAATCACGCTAAACTGAATTGTTTGAGATATAACTGATTATTTGAATAAGAGTGTATTTGGTATTAGATACGCTACAGGGGTTGATATGCAGAAAATCCAAGCAACCAACTTAAAAGAGACAATGATAAAAACGAACGACTAAGAATTTTACGTTGTTGATCTTTAGGTGACTTAATATTTAACACGCATTCATTATTGAATCAGCTGAGGGTCTACAATCTGAAGCACTGAGTTGTGAGTTCTAATATAAATCTACATATCAATTTGTCTGGCAATCTTTAAAAATGTTTTTTCATTTGTGATTTAGAAATGAGATTTTTAAATGGCGTACATAGCCCAACTAAACCAAATATCTAACTGAATATGAAAAGTGCTTTCCCTTTAATTAAGATTATTTATTTGATTTTTTTTTTAAATGATTTTTATGAAGTAAATTTGGTTGAGAAAAGAAATTTCCCGATCAACTTTTCGAAAGAAAGAAACAAGATGGAAAATTAAAATTAAAAAACAACTGCAATGTGAAGGGCAGATAATTTCCAATGCCAAACCCTCTTCAATCGTTATTTAGTCCATAAAGCAATAATCATGCTAAACTTCAGGATTGCTTTAAGGGCTGGATTCCTGTGTATTTAACACTTGAATTTTCGGTTAAAGTTTAAGACTAAATAATATTTGGGAAATTAAACAATGATATTCGTGATTTCATTGTTTTGTTGTTGTTATTTTTTTCACTTTAATCGGAATAGATTTACTTTCTCATGAAATAATGTTTTATTCAGCTTTGCTTTCACGTGGTACAAGGCTAAAAGTATAAAGTGCTTATTCACGAAGTCGCGACAAATGTTTTGCTATTTCTTTAATAAAATATATATCATATTTAGTAAAAAAAGTAAAAGTAAAGTAGGCGACAGTAGTTGAGGGTGACCAGATGGCACCCTTTTCTATAACTACTGCACCGAGGAGTAGGGGGAACAACTCAATTCCCTTGATTGCTCCACTTTACCCTTGATACGTATCTTATAATGCTGTTTTTTAAGCAAGGGGGTATCAAGTACTATTTTAAAAGTCTTTGGTATGACGCGACCTGGGGTTGAACTCAGGACTCCCGGACCATTGGCGAACACTCTACCTACTAGGCCAATGAACCATTAGTGATACATAGTAATGTCAAAATTATTTCATATACAGTAATGTAACATTATTTCTCTTCAAAATACTTCCCACAGTATTTTCTTACTTCGTATAACTTCTTAAAGCCTTCAGATATCAAAAATGCTCTTGAACAAGTCTTGGAGGCAACACCCAACAAAGCAGCAGCTATACGGCTACCAACCATCATCGCGAAAACTATCAAATTAGACGAACCATATATGCAGGACACTGCTGTAGAAGTAGTGAGGAGCTCATAAGTGATGTACTCCTATGGACCCTTCACATGGCCGAGCAAAAGCTGGGTGACTATCTCGAATCTACATACAGCATCTTTGTGAGGATACGGGGTGCAGCTCTGAGGATCCTACCGGATGGGATGAACGATAGGGTGAGGTAAGCGAGAGAGGGTCAGGGATATGCGTGCTGATGGCACGACAAGATTATTATAATGATGATGATTGTTTAACATAATTAATAATATTCCCATTAAATGTTAAAAAAACAAAAAAAAACAAGAAAAGAAAACACAGATACTTAGTTTATTTCAGCTATCGATCTAAACAACAACATGTGTTTCTGTCTGTTTCCTAATGTCATGATTTGACAACTTATATTTGAAATATGATATATAACATAACATATTTTCCCGTGAGTGGCGTCAAAAACTTATTATCAAATATTCTTGTTTAAACTTTACACATTATCCAGATCACATTAACAGAAACATTCATAAACTCAAATATAATATCACTCAAGTTCTTCCATAATATTCTACCCGATTTGAAACAGTAACCTCTTTCTTAAACACAGTCATCTCATTCATTTTATCACGTGTTTTATTGATCAGTTTACCAAATGCAGAATAATTCAAATGTCAAATAAAATAATTTATTTTCCATCTTTCTTTCTTTCGCCAAGTTGATCGGGAAACATTTTCTCACAACCAGCTTTACTTCATGTTCATTGCAGTCAATCCTTGGTAGTCAAAGTAACAAATAATTTCAATTTATTACCAGACGTAGGATGGGCATTTTATAACCTCAACAATCTAATTGTACTTAGGCAATCAAATTGCATTTCTTCCGAGAACGATTTATTCGGTCTCTACAAATAAATTGCATATTAATTGCATTTGGCAAAAAATGGAATGGTGTTTGAGTTCCTACGTCGGCGGAGAAAATTGTTTACAGTTTGAGTTGCACAATCGTGATATGGTTTCTGTGAAACTGGAAATAGCTATAATTTCCGAGAAATTGATAAATGCATCTTGAGAGATCAATTTTGTCTGATAGTTAGAAATCACGTTTGGTAGACCACTTTAAATGAATGTGATGATTCATTCTTCTTGTCTGCAGTGAAGAGCTGGCCTTGTGTCAGCAGAAGTTAGGTTGAACAAATAATCACTTTTGCAAGATTATCAGCAAAATCATCTTTCATAAAGTTCTGAGATGTGTTGCTATCTTTTAGAGAGATCACGAGCTCTGTAAGCAGATCACAGAATGCATTGAAAGAGGGGTGAGAAACCCGTCTTCACTAAAAAAAAAAAAAGGTATTCATTTTCTGACACTTAACTGAATCCGAAGTTGAGACTAATGTTTTGGGGCTCTTGAAAGTAGACTGAGGAGTAATGATAATTACTCCCTGGTCCACTCTGACCAGTTTTGTTGGTACCTTTTAAAGGTCCAATCAATGGTTCAAATAGATCTTTACGGAAATTATTAGTTTTGGATGGCGATACTTACAACAATATAATTATATCCGCTAAGTAAACTTTTTTGCTGCCCCTATGCTCCTCTAGAATCTCCGATAATCATTCAGAGTGCAACGTTTGTTTAGATAATGAGAGTTCGACCCCTTTCTTTTGGTTGTTGATTCATGATGTCATTTCGGAGAAATGTTTAATCAGGAATAATAAGCTATTTACTTTTGTGGTTTAGTTTCCGTTGTTTGTTAAATAACAACTTTTGTTGGTTATTTAATGTCATTACCATCCTTGTATAAGGACAGAAATACTATTATTCAATCCAAATCTGGATGAATAACAGAGTTCTTACCTTTCTCAAGCCAATTAGTTTGAAATTGAACATATAGGACGATTGGACTTTGAGCTCGCCTAATACGAAGTTGCAGTCAAGCACATTAGCGACAATTGCAGCAGGACTCCACTTCGATTTTGTTCAAACCTTTAGCGATTGGATTTTTAACTTCAACTTATGACAACTTACCCAATGGACATTTGGGAGAGATCCTTGAAACTCAGGTGGTTATATAGATAAAAAAACAAACTATGCACATGTGTGCTATTCGGCGTACGAAAAATAATTGTTTTATTGTTCTAATTATTTCCCTAATGTCGTTAGATCACGTGTCTTCCTTACCAATCTCAGCCATGGATTCAATCTGACCCTTGGTGTAACTGTCTGCCACTCACAAAGAGTGGCGTGCTAATATTTTTTTCCATCTGCAAAACATTTACCTTCATTTAGATTACCTACACTAGTAAAAAGTAAAGGTGGCGACCGTAATCGAAGGTGACCCGAAAGTTCTCTTTTCAATTGCTACTACACCGAGATGTATAGGGGCGCTACCCCATTCCCTGGATTGCTCCAGTTTACCATTGATACGTACCTTATATTGAAGAGTGTTAAACAATGAGATATCAAGTACCATTTTTAAAGTCTTTGGTATGTCACGACATGAGATTGAACCCAAGTCTCCCAGACCATTGGCGAATCTACACTAAATAACCATAATAGTTTCAGTTACATTATTATTTCTTGTTAATGGTTACTTAAAGCCATAAGAATGATAGTAAAACAAAAGTGATTTCGACAATAAATAACCCAGCAAGCATTGATATGCCATGAATCAAACCACTTTTTGTGTCAAATAGAACAGATGAAAAATTACCAATAGATATGTTTCAACTGGGACAAATTTGTTGATATGAATAGACTGCAGGTATGTAAATAAATGATAACAGACTAAAAAAATAATAATATATATATATATATATATGTGTGTGTGTGTGTGTTTCTTTGTGTTTGTCTGTGTGCCTGTGTGTATGTGCGTATATATATATATATATATATATATATATATATATATATATATATATATATATATATATATATATATATATATATATATATATATATATATATATATATATATATATATATATATATATACATATACGCATGTTTGTGCCTGTGTCTCTATGCAAGTGTATATACATACGTATTAATAAATGTAAATGTGTGTGCGCATATATACTTTATATATATATATATATATATATATATATATATATATATATATATATATATATATATATATGTACAGATAGATAGATAGATAGATAGATCCTGTCTTAATCATTGAATAAACAACTAATATCACCTTATGTTGAAATAAGTCAATCATTGAAACCATTGATGTTTAGTTAAGTGGGCATGTATTACTTTAATACTATTTCGTATCGCCAGAAGTTGCCCAACAATGTTTTACAGAGGCTTAGCAAGAATATTGGTGGGATTGACAGATATAATAGATGTGTTAGAGTGTACTACATATCTGTTACAAATACTATTGCTTGTGCAGTATTCCCTATGGATACAAAATTAATTAGGGCACTCTTATTAATGTTTGGGTAACTCCACAGGAGCGTACCGATTCACGTATGAGCAGTCAGGTCCAAACCGAATGTTTATTAAACTATACAATATATTCACAAACTGTTTTTAGACAATGAAATTGACCGAAAATGATTTCAAATATACAGGGTGGAACGATAAAATTGTTGCCCGAGAAAAGACGACATGATTCCATTCCGTTTAATGAAAACTGGTTTTCTTTTTTTGTTGCAGACCATCTACTAGTTGGCCAGTTGTGTACAAATCCCAAGAGCGATAAGAGCCTTCTATCATGTCTGAATGTGACACACTGTTCAACGAGCGAGATCGGAGATGCGCCGCTGTATAACCCATGCTGTCTAGCGATCTAAGTAATGACAACATGACCATTGCCAGCACCCTCAAAATGCAAATCTGGATTGCCACGAATAACAGGGACGTTCCCAGGGTGATGAAAACAAAGTTTCCGGCTTCGCTTATGGTCTTTCGTATGGTTTCATGTGAGGGCCACATCATGCCACCTCACATCTTCGAAGTCGGCTTGAAAGTCAACACCAAAGTGTACCTGGATGTGCTGAAGAGTGTCGTGCTCCCCTGGTGCAATCAGATGGCCGGTGGTAGACCCTGGGTATGGCAGCAGGACTCGGCCCACAAGTCCAGAGAGACCCAGGCTTGGCTTCAGAAGGAGTACTAAGATTTTGTACCCATCTCTCATTGGCCCCCTCCTCCCCCGACCTGAACCCGCTGGAGTACTTGTTCATACGTCGAGAACATCACCAACATGACCTCCCACAACACCAAAGCCAGCCTGATCGCCGCCATCCGCCGAGTATTCACCGAGTTCCCGCCGGCGCTTGTGGAAAAAACATGCTCCTAGTTCCGGATCCGTATCGAGGCGGTGATTGAGGCTAACGGTGGCTACATAAAATAGATGTCATGTCTACTACATAATCAAGTAAGCTGAATTGATTTTTTTAATAAAAGTTTTAAAATAAAGCTTTTGTGTTGTTTTCTTTTGGACGAGAATTTAATCGTTTCACCCTGTATC
>OY757910.1:47209905-47223892 GCA_963585895.1 Sepioteuthis lessoniana | reverse complement strand
ATCTGTTCATTTACTTAAATACACTTATTAATACACAGAAAACTTTCAAACATATATATATATATATATATATATGGTCGTTTAAATTGGTGAGGTTTCATTGATTTGGAGAAACACTTTTTGATATTATCTCCGGTTCAACTCTGACATGAAAGGGTTAAAGTTTTTTTATGCATCAAAGAGATTTGTTAAAAAATGTTTGACTTAGAGAGGAATAATTGAAAGCATGTTTCAATGTTCAAGTTACATGTTTTAAGCGTGGTTATTCGAAGCGTTAAATTTATAGAAATGATCATTATTAATGACTTTAAACAATGTAAATGTTTGAAAATGTATTTAAAAAAACTATGCCTTGACATATATATATATATATATATATATATATATATATATATATATGCAAATTTCCTTAAACATAATAGACATTTTATGTCTACATATTTTCTTCTGGATCCGTTCGAATTCCCGTATTACTTTTATCGTATTCGGGGGGGGGGGATTGATTTATGTATTGTCCATAGTTGTATGTATCCCTAGTACTTTCTGCCCGACTTTGGGCCATCATCAGGGGAGGATCTATTACAAAAGTGATGTAACATTTGTTTTAGCATATTACTATGTGTAAGGGCGTCTTTGCCGTTGAAGATTATGGCGTTTGCTTTTAAATGGAATTCTATAATTAGTACCGGTAGCAAAGTCGGGCAGAAAGTACTAGGGATACATACAACTATGGACAATACATGAATCAATTCTCCCCGAATACTATAAAAGTAATACGGGAATTCGAACGGATCCAGAAGAAAATATATAGACATAAAATGTCTATTATGTTTAATGAAATTTGCATTAACGAAGAAATGCTATCTAATATATATATATATATATATATATATATATATATATATGTGTGTGTGTGTGTGTGTGTGTGTGTGTTAGTTTTTGTGTGAAAGCGGTCGACTTCTCTTAACTTTTCACTATCGATCTTTAATTAATTTTAATGATTTATATCATATTGTACCGGGCCCTACCCGAATTAATAGTGTTCGCATATGGTCCGGGAGATCGGTGTTTAATCCCAGGTCAAGTCATACCAAAGACTCAAAAATTGTTCTTGATTTCTCCTTACTTTACACTCAGAATTATGAGGTAACGATTAAAGGTTAAGTGGAGCAATCTACACATCGGTGAAGAAACTTTTGAAAAGGAAGCCTTCGAGTCACCCACGACTATGGTGGCCAATTCTACATTACTTTTTACTTTTATGTCAAATTCCAAATTTCAATATGATTTTTGATTTATATTAACTATTTTCTCTCCTGGTTTTGGTAAATAGTAGTACTAAATGAACTCTTTAATTTTGATCAGTCTAAGACAAAGAAAGCTAAATTCAAACCAAGTTAACGAACGCTTGAAAATGACCATGAGAAGCATCCTGCTCGTACTGAGGGTTATATATATATATATATATATATATATATATATATATATATATATATGAATAAACAAAGTATATACTATGGAAAAGTTGATGAGAATTAAGAAGATTGGAAGAGATTCACGAGCTTTTTGTATTTATTCAAAAAGAAATGGGAGGGAGATCCCTTACTTGACTGATTCATAATGATAGAAATATATCATTTAATCAGCAAAAATCAATAACCAAAATACTATACTTTTCCTTATTATGTACATATTAAATTGTATGCGTAATTTTGATGCTCGACATTGTTATACCAAAACAAATGGGTTATATATATATATATATATATATATGTATGCTGGTTTATTGAAAATTAACCGTTCTTTTTAGATATTAAACTTTTGTCAAAATTAATTATTTAAATTTTCATATGCATATAACATACATTTCAATTACCCTATCTATCTATATATATATATATATATATATATATTAAGAGAAGATTCGACTGTATATATATATATATATATATATATATATATAGTCGACTCTTCTCTTTTTCACTCTCACACTCACACGTACATTCTTGCCGTGTGAAACCACTCCATCGATGTCTTTACTACTACAGTGGTTTTCAGATTCGAAGTGATACAACCTGTGTGATTTCCATCTGTGGGTCGGATGTATGTCTTTGAAAGTTATTAATATCCTGACTTTCCTAAGGGCATTAATAGGAATGGAAATGTCAACAAACATGATTCGAGTTCGGCTCACTAATTCCATTTCCAATGAGAATAACCGATTGTTGAGAATGCGTGAATATAACATTCGGCTTCTTTATTTTAATGACGTATCAGTCTTTTGGGCTTATCTATTGCAAAAGCCATCATTTTATAAGAACGACTGTGATACTATTTAACTCACGCCTATGTGGATAACGAGATTCGTATGATTCCGATAGTAGTAAACCAAAAATGAATGAATAGCACAACCTGACCTATTATTCTATCATACCTGATTGTGATGGAGAGTAAATATTTTTGTGTTTTTGTTTAAAGGCACATCTATCTTTGTGCGTTAAATTTATGCTGAAGTCATTCTTGCAGAAGAGTATTAGCTCAGATTGAAAATATATGAACTGTGTGCAAACTCCTTTTCCTCCACCTCTTCCTCTTTCTACTTCTACTACTACTACTACTACTACTACTACTACTACTACTACTTTTTTTAATATTCCACTTTTTAAACGTTTTTACTACCGGCTGGAACTGGTTGTTTTTCACTGGATTTTGACTAACAGCAATTGTCCTCCGCTCTCCAAAACTCTATCTACGTCAATGATTATTGTTCTAACAGACACGACAATGATTATTGTTATAACTTTCATTTTACAAAACTGCTTTTTATGTTCTCTGGCAAAGTTCAGGTTTTTGACTTCAAATTTCCAGGAATAGAAGCGTATTCAAATTGACAGGTTCCTGGCTTTTACATGGTGTTATAAACTTAAACATTCATAAGGAAAGATAAAAATATTTATGTATGTTGATGATATTGAAATATTTGGTAAAAATGAAAAAAAAAGAACGAAGAAACCTTATAAAAACGATAAGAATATAGAGCCAGGATATAGTAATGGAACTTGAGATTGAAATATGTCCCCAGCTCATAATGGGAAAGGAAAAAGAAAAATAATAAAAGGAATAAAACTTCTGAAACTGGAAACATCAAAAGATTTGCAGAAAAAGAAAATTACATGTACTTGAGGATATTGAAAGCGGACACAATTAAACAGAGGTGAGAGAAAAAGTAATAAAAGCGAACCTCAGAAGAACAAGGCAACTTCCCGAAACCAAGTTTTGCTGCATAAATATCACCAAAGAAATAAACTCCTAGACAAACTTCCTTGTAAGTTATCTGAAGCATTCTTAAAATGAACGATGGCTCAGAAAAATGAACCAAAGGACAAGAAAATTGATGAAGATTCATGAGGACATACACCCAGGGGGTTACAAAAAGGAAATCAACAAAACTAGATAACAGAAATGAGAAGACAATCTATGTGTATACTTCAACTGACAATATAGAGAGATTGTACACGAAAACATCTGAGCGATAGAACTAAAGAGAGAAACTGAATATTTTTTTATAGCTGTATAAAATAATTCCATAAAGACCAATCATATAGCAGCAAAAATTAATAGTACACAATACAATGACAAGTGAGGCGTTATGTTAAGATTGAGATAAAACGGATAATCTTAAAATATGGGAATGCAGCAAAATGACTCAAAAGGTGTTCCAGACGAGTTAAGGACGATCAACTAGAAATGATGCAAGAGATTAAAATCTGACCATACTATCATATGGTATATGCACAATCGTCTAAGAAATTGAAACGCATTCAATTATCTAAGATTTTGACAAGCAAGATCAGACGTATTGTTAATAACTAGAAAAAAAAAAGAACTTGCCATGGTGGATTTTGATGTTCCTTTATACCAAAGAGTGAAAATTAAAGATTAACAATTGCTTGGATCTTACCAAAGAAATAACAAAATACTGAAAAACATGAATCTTATAGTGATACAAATTGCAATTGGTGCGCTTGGAATGGTTCCCAAATGCTTAGCAAAAGATGAAATTATCAGTAAATCAGAGGAGGAATCGTGACCATCCAGACAACGCCATTGTTTAGATCGGCCAGAATACTGAGAAGAGTCCTGGAGACTTGAGATTTGCTGTCACTCAAACTTCTGTGTAATGTCAACAGTTAGCTCTATTTTGAAAAACTCATAATTACTGATATACTTCAATTTGCCATTTGAGCACAGTGTTAGCTAATGAGCCGGGAGAAAGGGGTTCAATCCCTGATAGAGTCATACCAAAGACTTTAAAAATGGTACTTGATGCCACCTTGGTTAACACTAAGCATTATAAGGTAAGGATCAAGAGTAAACTGGAATAATCCAGGGAATGGAGTAGCGCTCTCCCTACACCTTCGTGTAGTAGCTATGGAAAAGGGAGCCTTCGGGTCAAACTCGGCTAAGGTCTCCAACCTTACTTTTCTTTACTACTACTAATGCTGCTATTTATAATAATGATAATAATAATCTTAGATCCAGATGGATCCTCCCCTCCCAATTCGAAAGAGTAAATATTGTCATATACATGGATGTTGACACAGAAATAAAAAATACAGCGGAAAATGCTGTTGACGGAGATACAATTTGTAGTTATTGCGCTGGGAATGGCCACCAATGACTAGGAAAGGAGTGTGGAAGAATTGGATATAAGCGGAAAATCGATTACATCAAAACTGCAACACTATTATGATCTGCTCGAACACTTAAAAATGTCCAAGAGACAAAAGGAGTTAGCTGTCTCATTGATTTCAACGAAAAAACAATATTTATATTGTTGTTCTAGAATGAATAAATTTGTGTGAACCTTCGTTACATATTGACCTTCGACACAACATGTGTTGCTGGCATGACCAGGGTCACTAGGTTTGTGACCAGGATCTGGGACCAGAGTATGGTCCTTTTAGGGTTTTGAAATTCTTCAAGGAATTACAGAGGGCCCCGTTGTGTTTGGCAGGATAAAAAATGCATCCATATTGTACCTTGATGCATACATGTTAAGATAGCCAACAGCGCAAAGATAGTGAAACAAATTTAGATGATAATTAGCCGGGCACGAGTTACATAAGGAGAAGGTTGCCTTCTAAGTAAGATTTTGTTTTGCTGTGGTTCAAGTAATTTCTTTGTGCATTTTTTTTCTTCAGTATAATTGTCCTGGAAAATTATTCTGTAAAATGTGTGTGTGAGGAGAATGGAGACGAACTTGAAGAAAAATTTCACATGTGAAATTTCGAAAAATAATTATGGGATGATTGTTATATATTGACCTTTGACCCAACTATCAATCAATAATAGGTGCATCTGGTCAAAGAGATCAGGAGATTAACTTGACTGTCGACGGGTTTAATTGAGTGGCCGTAAAACAATGATATAACCCGGGTTAGACAGGAAGTCAGGCAGTTAGAGTTCAGAGCTTGAAGTCAGTGTTCCAGATCGAGCTGTGGGAACCAGCTCTCAGCAGACAGGCTGGGCCCTCAGGCCCCCGGTTGAGCAGCCTAGGAGAACGACAAAGACGAACTGCTATGGCCGGAGGAGCTGGGGGTCAATATGTTGCAGTCTTTGTTCAGTCTCCAACTCACCTCTCGCACACAACCCTTTCAATAAAGTGAGAGGTATATTTTTCTAAAGAATCGTGTCCGCTCGTCGTTATTTCGTCGTTATGTTTCTGCATATATATGTATATGTATATTTAGTTGTGACTATACAATACCTTGATTGAACTTTGGTGTGAAAAGTTTACATGGAGTTAAAATAATAATAAATCTGGTGTGATTAATATTCTTACTCCTTGTAATATTTTTCACATCAGCTTTAGCTTGTTGTCTTTCAATGGAGTATAAGGGACTGGAAGTCTCATTCTTTAACCAGAAATCTTCTCAGAATACCGGTCAATGTCAACAATGCTTTACTCTGGATGGTATTGATTCTTCCCTTGATTTCCAATTCCTCCAATCTGTTTTCAATAGTATGAAGGACCTTTGCGCGCGCACGAACTAGTATTGATATTATTGCCACCTTCATACGATAAAACCTTTATTTTAGTACTCCAGCAAGGTCCAAGTTATTCTATCTTTTTTGCTTTTTTAATTTTTTTTTCACTTTCTTGTTCGCTCGAACTGCAAAATCAATAAGACAGTAAAATCCCTTTTTAAGGAATAATTAGCACATACCTTTATTTTATTTTCTATTATTATTTAACAAACATTAGGTCTTGTCTTCTGGCCGTAAATAAATGATTCATTTTTATCTCAAAATCCCAGAGTCTAGATGTCACCAAGTCTGTTCAGGTGTCTAGAATACAGCTGATCTCAAAAATACTGTAGCCTGAATGGTCTGGATGCTACCTACTTTTACTGTTCCTTTCCCTCATCCAATCATATGGGCGTTCAAATAACAATTGGTATTAGCTGCATGAACCAGAGTTTTGTCATTAAGGGTTTTCGGGATATTGTCTTCATCTTTATTGTTATTTATTGTTGAAATAATAATAAAGATGAAGACAATCGTCCAAAAACCCTTAATAATAAAAATCATCAAGCTTCGTCTCAAAAATTTAGACAACTAAATCTTCAGATGTTTTTTTTTTAGTGTTTCAGCAAAGTCCTGGTATTTTTCAAGCATTCTTACTTTCTTTTGTCTTCACTCTGTAGTCTGCTGGCAAAATCGTCAATACGAAGGGTATATTTTTTAGAATTAACATTAGTTATGATTTTCTGACTGGGATGAGTTGATCTGTTTGTATATCAAAATCCCAAATAATGTTATGTGTCCCATTTTCTGGGACGGATTCGGGTTGTTCATATACTATTTTAGTAGTATGGAGGAAACTTAGTCTCTTGTACAATTTTCAATCCAATCCTACATTGTAATGTACTTTTTTTGTGCTACTTTACTGTATTCGCTTTCTACACGATTAATCGTTTCATTGCTTTCTCCTACATTAGTTATTCTATTGCGTCTAATCGATTTTCGCATACACATAATTGGTTTTTATGACCTTGCTTTGTACATCTATTAAAAGAGTTTCAGTTTCTCTCATGAGATTTTATTACGTAACCTTGTCCACCTTTTCTGTTGTACAATCTCACCAGTTAAAATACCCATGCATTTGCTTTCTACCCATTTTTTGTTTCCTAGAATTGAGAGTTTTTTTTCTATCCGTACTTATGTTGCTACTTCTGATATTATCTTTCGTTACTATTCTTGATATAATCTTCTAGTCCTTGAATTGATGGGCCAACACAATTCTCATTGTTGGCGAATCTTCTTTCTTTGTTACTAAATACATACTATCTATGTATTTTTTCGAATCCAAGACCTTGTTTATAGTCATCAATTTTCTTTCCCTTTTGTCCATTTATCTGGTAGCCCATTCGACAGGCGCTGGAGAATACACCGACTGCATCTCTGCAGAGGAGTAAAACTCCCCCAAAGAGTTTACTGGATATGATACTAAACAACCTGATGGTGAAATTTAGGGAATTTGGAGTACCCCTTCTCTGCCATCACTCCCAGGTCAACTCTGGCCTTTAGTGGTAGCACCTGATAGGTTCCTATTTATGGGTCAAATAGAACACAACTGTGTGCTTATGCTGAACTCAATTACTTGAAATAGAACTATTTTTACATTTAACTGTGTGTATATAAATGATTGATATTTATTTGAACTGTTTGTAATACGTAGCAATACTTGGAACCATTTAACTTAGTTGACTTAACTAAATAGCTTGAAATAGAAATGTTAATGACTGTGTACTTGTGCTAAAATGAATTGTTTGAAATAGAACAGTTTTTGTATGAAATTTTACTCGCCATTAAATAAATTATAATGATTGATATGCCATAAACCGAACTAAAACCAACCATTTTTCTGAGTTCCTCCCTGTTCATTATAAGACTGGTCCTGAGTGGCTTACAACAGAGAATACCCAGATGTTTATTTATTCAATAAGATTTCTGCAGCAGAGATAGGTCTCCAGGAGCATTCTTGTTCTTTTGAAGCACAATTGTCTGATTTGTTTCCATCATCTTCACCAGTTTTATGTCGTCCGTTTCAATGCATCTGAGTACTTGCATTTTCCCTTCTCTTTAAGGATCCTAATAACTTCTTGATTTGATAGTTCTATTCTTTCGACTAGTTTTGTTTCCCACATTTAATTATTAGAATATCATTTTTTTTCATTTATTCAGTTTTAAGACAAATCTTTCGTGTATGGATATAATTATTATTATTCGTTTCATGAAATGATATAGTTGGTAGGACACCTAATGTGGTGTAATGTGTAGAAATCATGATAATAAAATTATAGTTCGATTCTCGCTGCGTAACCTATTTTTCTCCTTTTGAACCACGATAAAGATAGGCGTAGACAACATCTATTATAGATGGCAAAATAAGACTGACATTGTTTTGTTTTCTTTTTAAATCCTGATAGACTATGAGACCAGCCATAAATTTCCTTCTCTCATTCACTCTCATGTATATAAAAAACAGTTTTTCTTGTACCTACACATACAAGTAAATGTCAAAAAGAGACGGAAGAGAAATTTCTTGATAATTTTTATTCTCGTGGGATGTGTATCTTTTCAAATTATTAGCATGTTATTTTTAACAAAGATTCCATTCTTATATCCTGGCTGTATATTCTTATTGTTCTTATTAGTCTCTCCAGATATTTTTCATTTTTTGCAAATACTTTTATGTCATTTATAAGAAAGATGATTTGTGGACACTGTTAATTTCCTAAGTATGTGGTTGAGAAGTATCATACGTATAACAAATAGTATTGGCGAGATAATATCGCCCTGGATGATAAATCATTAAATTTTCATCTCTGCTTCGACCTCCAGCTGTCAATTCTATTTTCCAATTTTCCAACACATTCTTTATAAAGTTTCTGATTTTTTCGGATATTTTGCACATTTCCAATCTCTATTATCCACGTTTTGGGGGCTATATAATTAGTTTTCTTGTTGTAAACCTATGTCACGGCTATATTTTTCTACCACGTTTTGACTTCTTTGAAGATGTACCAATCTCGGCATAGTCGCTTATTTGTTCCTTTGTTCACCTGTGGCATCATTTTTGTTCTTTTTGAAATAGTCCACAGAATACAAGCGAGTAATGTATTTATTTTCTTGTCTGTGCAGCGAGAAATTTCCCTTATAATAGAACACGTTATCGGTCTATAGTTGCTGAGAATGATCCCTTTTTTAAAGGTCATATTGTTTAGTATACTTTTCACTTTCGTTATCCTTTCGGGTTTGTTTGTTTCTTGTAGGCATTTACTCAGTTTCAGGGCCTGCCTTTTGTGTACGGATGAAAGTTTTATTATTATTATTCGTTTCATGAAATGATATAATATTTGGTCAAGGACACTTAATGTGGTGGAATGTATAGAAATCATGATTGCAAAAGTATAGTTCGATTCTCACTGGGTACCCTATTTTTCTCATTTTGCGCTACAATAAAGACAGGCAGAGATAACATCTATT
Source organism: Sepioteuthis lessoniana (assembly GCA_963585895.1). Taxonomy (NCBI): domain Eukaryota; kingdom Metazoa; phylum Mollusca; class Cephalopoda; order Myopsida; family Loliginidae; genus Sepioteuthis; species Sepioteuthis lessoniana. The sequence goes on along the minus strand of OY757910.1, from coordinate 47,214,337 downwards.
ATAGCTGGCAAAATATGACTTGATTTAAAAAAAAAATCTTTATGGACAGTAAGACCAGCCATTAACTACCTTCTCTCATTCATTTTCACGCATATAAAAAAAAGCATAGTTTTCTATCACTTACCGGGCCATTGTCGAAATTAATAGAGTGTTTACCAATGGTCCAGGAGACCGGGATTCAAATGTCAAAACGTTTTTATTTTTCAACAAGAATGGTTTTGGTATTAAAAAACCTACGAGCGTTGATATGCACTCAAAGAAATTAAACCATAATCAATTATGTCATAAACTACAGTTTAACAGCTTATCAATACCTATGAGTCATTCGTTATCGCTATTTGATCCGTTCGTATATGTGATACTCATAACTATCTCGGGCAAGGAGGACTCAAAAAATGGTACTTTATGCCGCTTTGCTTAATACACAGCATCATTAGGTAAGGATCAAGGGAAAAGTGGAGCAATCCAAGGAAAGGAGTAGCGCCCTCCCCTACACCTCATTGTAGTAGCTATTGAAAAGAGAGGCTTCAGGTTACCCTCGACTAAGTTTGCGAACAACACATACATGCAAATGTCCAAAAAGTTTGCTTTGGTTTGGTTTCTTTGTTTAATATCATATCAACCTTTGTCGGTTATTTAATGCCAAAGCTTCCTAGAAGAACAGTAGTGGTACTATTTAACCCATAGCTGGGGGTTCATGCCTTTCCTAAGGGTATTTGCCCGAAAGTGAACGTAATAGCGCGACTGGAGTAAGAACTCGCTTACGACGATCTCGCAGTCCATCGCTTTAACCATTACACCACGAGGATACCCACCAAATGTCAAAAAGAGAAAGCAGAGAAATATATGCCATCAGGAATTTCTTGATAATTATAATCCTTGTGAGATGTGTGTCTTTTCAAACACGTCATTCTCTAAGTAACCATGAGAACACAATTCTTTCTAATTGAGATTAGTCATAACATTAAATCATCAATTAGTTTGCTGATCAGTCTATGCTCTCGGGAAATATGCGATGATATTCCTATCAACCAATTATGCCCATATACATCTGATTATTCCTGGCAATTATGTCATAAACTGCAATTTAACTTGAATGAAAATTGAGCCGATGTATGTGAATATAGGTTGTCGGAAAAGTTTGATCAGTCTCGATCCTATTAAATAAAAAGAGACGTTCATTGTTTTAAAATTACATTTCATTGTTCAGGGACATTAATATCACGCGTTGGATACAAATTGATGGCGCTAAATTATAATCTAATTACTAAACACTGTTGAAAACAAACCAAAATATAACAATGGCGATCGCTTCTTGGGTTACAAAATTTGTGCAAATTACCGATTCATACGATTTGTTAGCCACCCTATCGGTGAGGCTTAAAATCTGGAGATAACATTCCCAACCAAAGAATAAGAGGAACTAAAAATGTTTTTTATTTGGTCTTGTTAATTTGTTTAAAAGCTTATCGATACCTATGAATCATTTATTACTGCTATTTGATCCATTCGTATATGTGATACTCATAACCATCTTATGCAAGGAGGACTCCCCGTGGCGAAAGGGCAAACGTTCAGAACTGTGACATCATGGTAAACGAATTCAAACTCTAGTTGCGGTATGTGGTTAACACTCGGATTAATACCCTTCGGGAAATGTGTTGTATAGTCATATAATAAATATTCTTATATACACATGCATATACATGCAGAATGAATCACAACGACACAACGATAAAGGACGAGCGAAGACTTATTTAAAAAATAAAACCTCTCCCTTTATTTGTAACGTTTGCGTGTGAGAGGGAGTTGGAGACCGAACAGAATTGCAACATATTGACCCCACTCTTATTGCCGTCAGCGTTGTGTCTTTCTCGTTCTCCAGGGCTGCTCAACCGGAGGCCCAGGGGCCCAGCACTCTGCTGGATGATGGCTTTCTTTACTGCATCTTATCACCAACTGGTCTCCAAAGCTCCATCGGGGGTCCCGGCCAGGTGTGGCTTTCCCTACCACACCTTGTCTCCGACGTCTCTGATCCCCAACTCAATAGGGGGCCCCAAGAGCCCCTTCGGCCTGGTGTGGCTTTCTCTACCAAATCTCGTCTCTAACTCCTTCCAAGCTCTAACTGTCTCTCTTCTTGTCTTGACCGAGTTATATCATAGTTCAACGCCCACTCAATCGCCCACTTAATCTTTGGAATGGCATGTTTGATCGTCATCAAGCGGAAATAACTGTCATGCAGTTCAGAGGTCACTCTCTTCCGGTACAGCAGTCTATGAGTGTTGCATGGGCTTTTACCGTGTCCCATTTAATCAGCCAAATTCGCCCACGCGATCTCTTTCGATTACTGGCCATTGGAATGTGTCACTTCCTTCGGGCGCATTACTTTGGAATGGAATGTTTGGCCGGGTCGAAGATCAAAATGCAACAAATGCATGAATCCCTTTATCCTCCAAAGTATGGGTTAAATATTTCCACCTGTGTTTTTCTACAAGAATGGTTTTGGTATTAAAAACCCACGAGCGTTGATATGCACTCAAATAAACTAAACAAGACCTTATCTTCTCCAAATAATTTGCACTCAGCTGTATCGTAAGTATTGTTCCCATCTAATAAGAATAATTTAGAGGTGAATTTAGTGTAATTGTCATCGACGTCGGAAATGTGATTATCGACTGGAGTTAAAATCCTGAAAGAATTTGCTTACGTTCCCTTCCAAAAGATAAGAACACTTCTCTTCCAGCAATGGGTAAATGGTAGAGCAATTTGGTTTCATTACATTTGGCAACCAACCAGTCTAGGAGAAGGAAAACTGTCTTCAAAACAGCTTTTCTCCAATGAAAAATGGCCGAGAGGTTGGGTATATAGATACTAAATGTTTTTATTTAATGCCGAAATTTGATATATTTCTGTATATTTATTAAAGGCCATAATTATTTATTTCCCCAAAATAATTTTAACACAGCTGTTAGGTTTCATGTATTCTCATGCAAAACTAATAATGTATTTTCAATTAGATGGTATCAAGTATTTCTTACTCAATATCAACAATCATTTTTGCAAACTGTTGTATTCTATCAAGTATTTCTATCAAAGTAAAAAAAAAGTTTTCAGATGTTTATATGGTTCAAATATGACTATATTACCCTCATAATTTAAAACAGATTATTTATAATCATACATTGGGCCCTACCAGTTACTGTTATTCAATCTGTGAGTTAGCCTGGGATTAATGTCAACGAAGAAAAAACATAAACTTCACCAGAACTTCTGAAATTGAGTCTCTATTATCAGTTTTGTGTCATAACTAGGGCATCATTTTTTCGGGCTTATGATCTAGTGTCTTAAACCGATCAAGAAATTGATTCGTAATTGTCTAATCACTGCTGATATTGTTTCAAATATTTCCATATAATACTAATAAGTATTATATGGAAATATTAGAAACTATATAATTATGTACCAATAATCGTTATTATATAGGAATAATAAAGTAAATAAGAGAAAGTGATAGCAAATGTTTATTATGAAAAATAAATAGACACTTGAAACACTACACTTGCAGATAATAGTTACTACTATCACGGAACTGTTCAGTTGAAATGGCCTAAAACATTTAGAATTGTTCAAGTAAAGAGGAGTTTGATCCCACAAAAGTTAGTTCTTGGTATAACACTAAATTGAATCGAGTAGTTTGACTCTAGTCTTGATATTTAAAAAATTTAGAGTATTATCGGTTTTGAATTTATCCCCAGGTTCACTTTGACCAGTAATTAGGGATCCGTGTAAGTGTCAAATATACGTATATAAGAAAATAATTCGTGTCAGATCTTAAACTTTAATAATATGCAAATATAATTTCTTTAAGAATAGTTCCTCGAAGCTATCATAAGTTACAAAGGATTTTTTTCATTAGTTAATTGAAAATCTATCATTTTTGAAAATAAATGTTGTCCTCATTAGGTAACTCAACAATTGTTGATATGCGCAAAAACCATTCAAATTATTTTTGTTTTTGAATTATATTGTTTTATTCAGTTATAGTTTCATATTTTACCCAAGTAGGGCTTAAATTTTACTCTTTACAATGATGGAATTTGATATATTGTATTTTGTAGGATTGTTTTATGATAAAGTGCTCTGAATTTGGACTCTCATAATCCTTGGGTGCCCCAGACATGTCACACCTTAGGCCACACATGAAAGGCACTCCCTTAGTGAAGAATTATTTCTCTCAGTGGAATATTTCAATCGAAATATTAACTGTTTTAATAAAATATTTGGCAGACATTTTTCTTATTTACTTTATATCACATGTCCATCCTAAAACAGAGTTTAAAGATTTTTTATCGATTTCTCTTTGAGTGCTTCCAGTATAGATGGTGCCAAAGGCATTTCTTTAACTTTTTTCTATTATGATGAATTTTTCTGT
>OY757910.1:46769905-47204905 GCA_963585895.1 Sepioteuthis lessoniana | reverse complement strand
ATGGATTTGGCATTAAATAACATATAAAGTTTTATATGCTTTAAAACTCAAACAACCAAACTTAAACAAAATTTAAAACCTGATAACTGGTTTCTCGAGTGAAGCGGTAAGATACAAGTTTAGTTTGTATTGATTTTTAAATTTTTCAAATATTTCGGTATAGAGTCATATTTTCTTTTTTTCTTTCTTTGTTCTGTTCATGCCGAGATAGGTGAACTGATTATCTAATTTCGAAGGCTTACAATTTAAATTCGAGAACCTTCTGGCTAGACTGGGTGTTCTCATTCATGACAGGTGCCCGGTTAAGAATGAAATGAATGACATGACACGATTAAATGAAAATCAAATAACCGAAATTTAAATCTCATCATCTGTGTATAATTTTTATTGTCTGTAGAAGCAACTTAATCAGACACTTGTTCTGTAATGGATTTTGTCGTAGGAAATGGACACGGTGACGTAAGTTCAAATCCTGTACAAGGGTCTTTGCATTTCCGATCGCGCTAATACCCTTGGGGGAAGTTATGAATCCTACTAATCCCTCGCCAGCTACGGGTAAATAAGTTTGGCAGACTTTTGGTTTGACAATTGGTCTAGAAGTAAATCTCTGAATTCAATTCTGTTAAACTCTGCATAAAAAAAATTGACCTTGTACCGCATCTTGCTCATGTGCAGATTTTGGAAAATACACGCAAATCAAACCATTGAATGTAATACATAAAATATGGGACTGCATAAAGAATGTTTGCTTTCAAGCAACAGTTTTAAAGGGACGACACTGTATTATAGCACTTTTCTTTATCGGACATTTGCAAGTATCTTTTTTTCGGACATTTGCAAGTATCTAAAGAGAATTGATAAGGATGAAAAAAGTTATTTAAAAAACGATATCTCTCATTGGTCCCGGAACTTGGTTTGAGCCATGGGAGTGCTATTTATGCTGCGTGTTTTGAATAGGATTAACTTGGCCGTACCCATCCCTCTCAAGTTCCGCAACAGCGTTGACATCATACTCTTCCTTATTCCCGACGGATAACTATATTATGGTAAAAGAGCGCATTCCGTTCAACTATTGACCCATAGCTGGATAGAGAATACCCAATTGTATCAGCGTTATGCGAAATGCAAGCAGCCTCGTTCAAAATATTACCTTACAGGACCGAGTTTACTTCCTACGATGCTAAGCTATGCACCAGAAGCAAATACAAAGAAATATACTTATGAGACTGTCGTGATAGTTTTTGTTTATTTGTTTGTTTGGGCTCTATGGCATATCAACCATTGTCGGTTATTTAATGCCAAATCTATTTTTATACAAATAAACGGTTATATTTCAAACAAATCAGTTTAGCATAAGAACACAATTTAATTGTGAAAAACATTACTATTTCAAGCTATCTAGTTTAGTCAAAATGTTGTAATTCAAACAATCCAGCTTAGTGTTAGCGTAGTTGTTTTTTTTTTTTTTTTTTTTTTTTTTTTTTATAGACAGTTAAATGTAAAACAAATTCTATTTCGAACAATTCAATTTAATGTAGTATAGTTTAATGTCAAAAACAGTTTCATTTCAAACAATTCATTTTAGCATAAGTACGTAGTTTAATGCAAAAACGGAAAACTCTTGAAACCATAATTTACTTCTAGTTCTATTTGACCCACACCGGGCCAGAGTGGACCTGGGGGCAATGGTAATGAAGGGTTGCTCCGCATTCCCCAAAGCTCTAGGATTACTGGAACCTCACCATCAGATTGTTTAGTGTCATATCCAGGACACTCGTTGTAGGGGTCTCACTCCTCTGCAGAGGTGCAGTTGGTGAGTTCTATAGCCCCAGCCACTGGGCGAGATAGTTTTTTTGATTTGGTAGTCTATCAGTATTACAATTTCATATCAAATATAAGACAAAATAATTATATGGGTTATTTTGAGTGAATATTTATTGTAGAGCATTCTTTTCTTAAGTTCAATCTTAAAAAATGGTAAAATCTGGAAGGAAACTTACTGAAAATGCCGAATTGTTTCAACAACAAGAAAAAGTTTAAGTAAATGTTCTCATTTGAAATGAATAGGGAAATACACTAAAACTAATTTCACCCATTGCTAATATATCTGGATATTATTCATATGTTTTTTTACAAATCAATAACCATCCTGATTTTTATAAGTAGGTATATCCAATAGTAAACGCATGAGTTGCTTAACGGTTATCGTCGAATAAAATGGAATCGGTGATCCGAGATCAAACCCTGGACGAGGCTCTTTGCGATTAACTTCTGGCTAATGCCTATGGAAAAAGTATGGATCTATCTACACCCCACAACTATGCGTAAATATTAGAACAGATGGGGCTCTCTAGTCTAGGTGAGTAAACAAGTCTAGATATAAATCTTACCATGAGCATTAGTCCAACATATCCTGTTCAAAGCAAAAGCTGTGAATAAATGCGATCCCGTTTCTTTTGACATAATTGCATTTACGCAAACCTTCCTGTTCGGGTGGAGGGGTTGCGAAACTGTAACCACGACTCTCTTGACAAGATTACCTAAATTTAAATTAAACAAATAGGTTAAAGAACATAATTCACTGATGATTATTTTGAAAAGCCGTATGATTGATAGTAACAGCATGTCAAACAAACGCGGTTTATTTTTATGCGAAGACGATAAGGAATCGTGTTCACTGTCCGTTCGTATTTCCATATTTTTGTGAAAGTGTTACTTAAGGTTATCTTCTTTATTCTTTTGGCACAAATTCATATCAAATACAAATAATTATTAAACAGATTTATTTGAGTCATAGAGCCATAAAAGGTACCACAAAATTGTGTCTAAGTGGACCAGTAAATTATAGCAATGATGAGTTATTTCACACTATCCAAACCTGCAGAACTTGAGCCTTCCTTTCAGATGCTACTTATTGTAAAACAAACGATACACTTTCTTTGTAGAGGGTGTTACCGCTTTGCAGACGATGCTATCTACGTATTCTAATTCACGACAACAGGGCTGGTTAAGTATATCTTTCAGTAAAAATTATATTTGAATAGACAATTTCCTTGACGCTTACATAAATCTTTACCGTCGGATATGAGATTTGGTTAACAGTTAAAAAATTCTCATGTCATGCTGACACATAATACCAACTTCTGCGACATAGAGAATCATGGTGTTAAGTTAATATGTATACTTCGATTCTTGTGTTAGAGACTGGAAAAGAATAAAAATAATCTGGCCGTAGCCCAGAGAAAAGACTGCAATCAATCATGCAGAAATTCCGATCGATCTGTCATCGACAGTGAATACCAAGGTTTAGAGGGCCAGTTTTATACCTCTATAGCTATCAATCTTCCTCTTGTCATTTTGGTCAAAGACTGGTCAAATTTTGACAGCAGCCTGAAAGGGAAGATTTTACTCTAGATATGGGATTCAAGTAAATATTGGAGGCATTAAACAAAATAGAGCTGACCTGAAATAGCGTATTAATCGAAACACACATACACTTTTTGACACCCACATATGGACACATATTTATATGAATATAGTTTCGCTATCTTTCTCTCTCCCTTCCTTTTTTTCTTACTGACTTGCACAAACACTAACAGTCACAAACACTCGTTTTGATATATACACACACACACACACACACATATATACATATATATATATATATATATATATATATATAAGAAAATAACTTTTAAAAATTCCTTATATTTTTGTAATAATATTTATTTCAGTAGATCCTATGTTTTTTAAATATTAGATCTGCATCTCCTGACAATATATATATATATATATATATATATATATATATATATATATATATATATATCATAAACTTTGACCGAGAGACTAGAGTTTCCTTTCTTCCCATACCATCCATCCCTATCATCAATCATACTTGATAAGTAATCTAGACTGCATCCAATGTACACAAAAGAGTTCATGTACCCAAGTTTCTGCTGGACGGCCAACTCTTGCCCGTTCAAGTCTAAGTGTCCATTATAAAACATCGCTTATTATTTTGCCCATTCTGCGCCAGTAGTGTCTCTTATGTGTTGTAGGTCTTACCTTAAGGATATTTGAGATGGGGCATCAGTGGCAGTATAGCAGCTTTTTGTTGGGTGTTGCTTCTAGGATTTGTTCAAAACACCAGATAGCATTCCCTTATTTCTCTCTGTCTATTTCCCTCTCACTTTCTCTCTGTCTCTAACTCTGTCTCTCAATCTGTGTGTGTTTGTGTGTATATATATATATATATATATATATATATATATATATATAGTGCATTTCTATTAAATCATTTACATGTGTGCATATTAGTAGAGTCGGGTATTAATATTGCATGCAAGAAACTACATTTACACGCACATACATGTTAAATACACTTATGTATAGCAGTATGTGCTTGTGTTTGTAAGGTGTAAAAAACATTCTAGTGTAGCTTAATCTTAAAACAATATAATGCATATTGGCTACAAAATCTCTCTCATAAATTGACTTAGCTTTAGGCACATTCAGTTTATAAATATATTCATCAATTTAGTGTATATATATATATATATATATATATATATATATATATATATATATATGTATATATATATATATATATATATGTATATATATATATATATATATGGGAGGGCTTGTGTAATTGTAAATAGTGATTAAGGAATCCATAAAATGCCAAACAGAAAAAAGTTATATATATATATATATATATATATATATATATGTGTGTGTGTGTGTGTGTGTGTGTGTCTGTGAACGTGTGTTTTTGTGTGGTGGGGAATCAATTCAATAATTTTGTAACAACACTATTCAATATGTGCCACAAGTAAAATCCTTTTGAACACGCATGTCGAAAATTGAAAAAATGCGTATAATGCTATATATATATATATATATATATATATATATATATATATATATATATATATAAATTCGATGAAGTCTGTGATTATGTAAACATATATGGAACTATTACTTAATAAGCTTAATTATCAATAGCAATTACCTTATGTAAAGCAATTTTTCCATTACCCGCTAACACAACTATAAAATTTTACATGAAAATATAATCAGGAACCTGCAGTGAAATGTTCCTTATAACATAATATTCTATTCTTCTAGTTTAAATGTTAAGAACATCATCATCGGCTTGATATTCTATGGTATCATTGTAATCTAATTAATATTTTTCCTTGACATTTTATTTTTTATTGAGGCTGCCTTTATTTTACTTCATTTATTTTCTTAAAGCTGTTCATCGTAGACGAATTGTTACATCATGACAATATAGTTGCTTTCAAAAATATTTGAGGTGATGATTTTTCGAAATTGTAGAAATTTCTTGAAGACATCTATTGTCGTGTTTTCTATGAATAAATCATGATTTTGGGACCAGTTTGATTTTTTTTGTTCAAAGGCCTACTAAAAATAATATCATTTTACTCCTTTGAGAGTTTTTTTGCACCATTAGCTGACGATTTCAAACTAGAGGTTAAGTGACAAAAGGTTCCCTCAAGTTCATGGGATTATTTTCAGGATTCTGGTCGATTTTGTTAATGCGATAGTCTGAATTGATATCCTTTTTCCAAGTCTTCCAAACTCTTTACCAATAATTTGGGGTTGCTCCAAATGCACCAAACACAACTGGTATCACCTTAACCATCATGATTCAAAGTTTTTTTTCCAGTTCTCTTGCAAGGTCTAGATATTTATCTCTTATTTCTCTTTCTTTCAATTTAATATGTTCTTTGTTGGGACGGCAAAGTCTACTATTCAGCTGGTTCTCTCTTTTTTTTTTTTTTTTTTTTTGGCTGACTATCACTCGGTCTAATTCATTGACCGAGAGTTTGTGATTTCTTAGTATATACACATCTCTGAGACATTTATGTGTCTTGTTCTACAAGACGGATTCTGGGTTATAAATATACCAGTTGTTTGTCTGGCTAAATTCACATTTCTTGCACAATTTCCAGTGGATCACCTTACTCACACATCTTGTCTAGTCTCACTCTTTTTGCGCTAATTTGCTGCGTTTGCCTATAATATGATTGAAGGTTTCGTCTATATTACCACATCACCAACATTTAGAATGTTGTTGCATCTTATTTATTTTTGCTTTAACATAGTTGGTCCTTATGGCGTTATTTTGTGCTGCCATTAGACGAGGTTCAGTTTTTCTCTTAAGGTTTCCCTTTCTTAGCCATGTCAGCTCTTCGCATATGAGTTTTTGCGTGTTTGTTGCTTAAAATATTCTAACATCTATTTTTCTACCCATCTTTTTCAAGTGATTGTTGTTCTAGTTATCTTTATGTTGCCGGTGCTGTTTCTGCAGTAATTAGTCTTTCTTTGTTCTTTTTAAATGTAGATTTTTGTCGTCGTATTATTGCAAACCCGTTATTTTCAACCCTGATGGTTCCTGTTCTTCCTCCTTTTCTCAGGACATATATTTTTTATTTTCATTAGAGTTTTTCTCATCAGCGTAAGTTGATAGTCTTTCACTGGAGATTGAGAGACAGCAAGTCTCCTCAAGTTTATTATTATTATCATTATTATTATTACAGTACTTCTTACTGAGTTATTTTCACACCAATGTTAGCTGATGGTCTTTCACTGGAGTTTAAGTGTCAGCATGTCTCCCCACGTCTCCGAGACTCTTCCTGATGTTCTACCAGATCTTAATAATGCAGTAGTTTGGATGGTCTCTACTCGTGTTCTTATTTCCAATTTCTCCCGTCCCTTTTCCAATCTTTTGGTGACTGGATCTTACACAACGATTACAATAGGTATAATAGGTATATCTGTCTCTTTAATGATCCATGGTTTGTTTTTTTTTCAGTTTCATTGGATAGTGCTTGTACTTATCTCTCTTTTCGATTTCTTTCAGTTTTATTCTGTGATCTGCCGGGACGGCAAGTTCCCCAATTCGGCAGGTTCTCTTTATTCTTTTTTTTTTTTTTTTTTTTTTTTTTTTTTGTTGACTATCAATAGGTCTGGTCGTCCTGCTGAAATTTCTTGATCGGTTTGAATCTCAAAGTTTCAGAAAAAGTGTATGCGTCTCATTCTCTAGAACGAATTCCGAGTTGTGCATATACCCTTTGTTCGTATGGTCAAATTAAAGTTTCTGGCACAATTCCCAGTGGATCACTACATTCCTCACTCAGTCGTGTCAAGAATAATTCTCTTCTTGTGCAAATTTCCTACATTTTTCTCTTTAATCAAGAAGTTAATCTGAATTTCTACAATCTTAACTTATTTGTATAATATTTTACTTTTACTGTCTCTGTATTGCCCTCAATCTAAATATTATATCAAAATTTGAGTTCGACACTCTACCCAACCTGTGTATACTATCATATTTGATAACTTATAAACGTTTAATATATTAAAAAAAACCTTTGCCCAGCTTGAAACAAATTCCTAACAATCCAATCCCATCTTTCTATTCGTTGTCGATACAATGGAGAAAATATGATCGTCAGCTTCAAGTGTATTATCAATTCACCCCAAAGATATCATTTTTCATTTCGATAAATATTAACACAGGCACACAAACCAATATATATATATATATATATATATATATTCTTTAGAATCCGATTTAAATTCGTTGTATATGAAAAGAATGCTATAATGTTGGCATTCCAACCGAGAGAAGAAAATTGAATTTATTTATTTACCGAAAACATTCTATCCATGGTTTATGTTTTAGAGATATTGCAGGATGTATGTCACTTCATGTTGAATTGGCTTCCTGGGATCTGGTAGTCTAGAGCTTTCTTCAAATAACAGTTATCACGATTTTTTCCAAATAAATATATTAATGAGCTCGTTGCATAACGGTTATGTTTTAAGAAAATGGTCACGAGGCCCAGAATTTAAATGATGTACGAAGTTATTAGCCATTCAACACTCGCTAATTATCTTGGGAAAGTCATAAATAAAGTTCTCTCCCACAACTATATCTAAATATTAGGGTTGTCTGATAACTTTAAACTTTTTATGGAGAATAAAAATGTTGAATTCAAAACAGTTGTACTTTGCTTAACAATTGACCTTGTGTAAACTTGGTCGTGAAGCGGGGGTTGAGTGAATATATATATATATATATATATATATATATATATATATATATATATATATATATGTGTGTGTGTGTGTGTGTGTGTGTATGTATGTGTGTGTGTGTGCGCGTGTAAAGCTGTTCAAACGAATTGAGCTCTCTGGTAGCCGATAAGGTATAAAAATGTAAACAAACGAATGCTGCCGCTGCTGCTGTTGCTACTTAATACCTTATAATTCCTTAGCCAACGTGATACTCTTGTTGGCCGAGCGGCCTGATACTAAGTCTAACGTAAAGTTGGGCGTGTTTCGATCCCAGCTTCAAGCGTCCTACGTGTCCTGCCACACTGAAGAGTTGTGATACAACGGAACAGTCTGTCTGTCGATGACTATATATATTTATATATATTAAAGATAAAGAAGCGTTTATTGCATAGGCGAGGATAAAGAGACAGGTCAGTTGATATCTTTTTTAGCATGTGTACTTCAGTAATACATATGTTATTTAAGTGTTAGTTAATATATAACGGATTTGAACTTGTATTGGAAATTCCGTTTTCTGCAATAATAATCATTATACAAATCTTGCCTTTAGTAAAAAAGCAAAAATGGCCCCCAATATTTGACACCAGGACTAATGCTCCCTGTTATTGTAACATATTGACTCTCAACCGAGCCGTCAATCAAGAGATGCCCTTGTGTAAATAAGCGGAAGAACAGAGGAAGCAGGTTGACGTTAGACAATTATATAACCAGGTGCCCGAGGCGATTGGAGCCAGTTGGAGCCAAGATGCCGAATTGAGAGCCAGCAGCAGACAGAGGGCTTTGGGCCCTCAGTTACCCACCGTTGAGCAACCCATCTAAGATGAGGAAGAAGTGCTATTATGGTCAAAGAAGAACTTGGGTCAAATAGCAGTGTTAGTTAATATATTTTCCTTTTATACTTCAATGCTATAACGATAATGTTAGATTCTTAACATATACTGCATGCGTACGTGTGTTGTACGTCTGTTTGCTTTAGTTTAAGTGAATTCATTCATTTTCTTTTGCTATATCTGTATGCGAAATGTCAAAAGGAAATGAGTTAATGAAGCTAAGATTTAAAATATATCAGTATTCTGTTCAATTTTAAGTCATTCGTTTAGTGAACTGATAGACCTTTAATTTTAGTGCAAGAAACATTTTGAATCTGAAATGAATGAAACTGGTGTCATTTATGTCCATCACAGACAGAATGCGAAAAAAATATTTATCGCCATTTATTTCAATAATCTAATCAGTTCCTCGATGCTATGTCATCTCAAAATTCTTTTGTTAACAGTGTGAAATAGACGTTCGTACAGAACGCAATGAGGAAGTTGGGTGCATTATATTAAAAAATTGCCAAAATATTTAATTCTTGATTCTATCGATGAGTATACAGATTGCACTAAGATGGATTTGCAGAGTTCTCATGGCATAGTGCCTACGTTGCTGGACTTTGAGATCGTATTAAGCGAATTCAACTTCCATCCGCGCTATTATGTTTACTTTCTGAATTAGACCATTGGGATAGGAATGCAGACCCTTATCCTCCAGCTATCGGTTAAACATCACCACTCTCTTACTTTACAAGAATGAATTTTGAATTAAATACCCATTGACGTTTGATATACCATTAAACAGAAAAAACACAAACCAAATCAACCCAAACCTAACATTCGTTTGATTTATATGTTCAATGGCATATGAACTCCTAATGGGTAATTCAATGCTAGAATGTAATTCATTTAAATGATTATTGATTGATAAATTGATTTTTATTGCAGAACAATTTATGCCAAGAGGATAGAGAATCACATACAGATTTCATTTATATTTACCTCTTTCTGAGGTTTCCGATGGGATTTTTTACATGCAACCACTCCGGGTTAGAATAGACCTCTGAGCAATTTCTGTGTAAGTGTATTCCACACACCAAAACTGGAGCGTTATCAACGGATTAATCATTATCATATCCAGAATACCATCTTTTGGGAGGAGGGGATTTCTTAAAGTCTGTGTTATAAATGTTTTACTTTCATAGCTTTACATTCAATGTTCAAAGTTTTTATTGCATTTTATCTTTGATTATTTTTATTCATACATTTGTGGAGGAAAATTGAAAAACAAAGTAATTCAAAATGAAGAATTTGATATGAAAGGAGTGGAAGACTTTTCTTTTCTTCCACTTCATTCTCATTTTAATCAGTTATATCTCTTGTTTGTTCTATTTATTTTATATCATTGCCTTTTAAAAAATATGAACGCTGATTTATTGATAAAACGGTAATGCTAGCAATATTGAACGAATCCTTGAGACAACACCCCAGAAAACAGCAGCCATACGGCCATCACAAAAACGATCCTAGACGAACCAGACATGCAAGACACTGCTGGAGAAGTAAGGACAGATTCATAAGCGATATACTCCCGTGAACTCCTTCATATATACGAGCAAAGACAGGACAGCTAGCTAGAACCTATAACCACAGCTCTTGGCCGATACAGGATATAGCCTTGAAGACCTCCCGGGAGCGATGGAAGATAGAGACGGGCGGCGAGAGAGGGTCTGGCATGATGACGATGATATTATCCTCTCTTATTTTGTATTTCTATAGACATCCATCGGTGATCGAACGATACTCGATAACATCTTTTCTAAGTCTTGATGATGGTTTATTAAAACCGAAACGTTATAACGTCGACTTTCTTTCATATGATATTCGTCACTTTGGTTTACCTTGTTTTTTTAATTTTCTCCATATTGACAGATTCTTTTCAATTACTTACTTTCATTCATACATTCATATAATCCCAAGTATTCCTACCCCTCAGTAATAAATTACACACAATTATATAATCAAAAGGAACAATTCCATTTTAATTATATAATTTTGGCTAATTATATGATTTTATGTAACGAATTATAAACCTAACTTAAAATTATTAATTTCTAGTAACTATTCTTAATTTAGATAGTTTGCATGGATAAAATGTTTTATTTATTTTGATCTAACATTCGTATAATTATATTCGATAATAATCCTTTGGTTTCATTCGTTTAAATGGTTCATACGTTTTAGTTCAATGCTAATAATCTATTAACAATTTTATTTGACATATGGTTTCAACATAACGTCAAAGGTGAGAATGAACTGGAGAATAATGGTAAGGAAAAATAATGACTTTCGGAAATTAATAGAGTTTAAAAAAAAACAAACAAAGACAAATGATTAAATACAAAAATAAAATTGATATAACGAATAAAATACGAAAATAAGATTTGAAACAAATATGATTATGAACATAAAATAAAGCAAAATAGAATTTTCTTATAATTCAATTTTCGTCCAAAATTTAACATTCTGCACCAAAAGAGGGAACTCAGTTTCTTTCAGTGAATTGTCATCCCAATGAACGCTTGTGTGTTCAGGTGTTCCAAAACGCGTAGTCTGTACTATATAACATTTATGTTATTTATTAATGGCTTAAATAATATATATATATATATATATATATATATATATATATATATATATATATATATATATATATATATATATATATATATATGTGTGTGTATATATATAAAGTCATCCACAGACAGATCTGTTTCGTTCTATCAGAACTCATCAGTGTGGCTAGACAGTAGGTTCCCGTAGCTGGAATCGAAATCCGGTTGACTCAAACGCCAAGCCAAACCCTGTAACCATTCAGCCACGAGGAGCAATTAGCTGCGAAGTAAATTTTAAACGGTTATGAATCACAATTATTATTGTTTACATACATCCGTTCGACGGCTGCCGAGACCTCAATTCATATACGAAGAGGCTTGCAATACATATATATATATATATATATATATATATATATATATAAGACTGTCCCAAGAAGCTCAAAACGCTATATTATTTAATACTTATAGACACCACACAGACGCACACATACTAGCAAATATTTAAAAAATAAGGAAAAAGAAATTTTGCATCAGGAATTTTACTGTTATAAAAAGGCAAAGGACTATTTCGTTGCACCCAAGTCAGTTAGGGTCGTAAAATACTCCGACTGCATATCTGCAGAGTAGTAAGACCTTCTCAATGAATCTCCCGTTAATGACACTATCCCATGTGATGATATGTCTACAGTTCTAGAGCTTTGGGAAATGTACAGTATTTTTTCATTTCCATTACTCGTAGTTTCACACTAACTAAGCTGAGTGGTGGTACCTGTTATGGCCCCATCTATGGGACAAATCGAACTTTAATCACTCATTAGACAATTAACTATTTAACTGAGTGAAAACAGATGGTTGAGATTAAACATAATTATTAGTGTTTAATATTAATACTCGAAGGCATTTAACAGTGTGCAAACAAGCGATTAAGATTAAAATGAAATAATAGAGTTAGGTAGCAATACTTCAAACCATTTAACTGTGTGCAAACAATAATTACCAATACATGAAACAATTTTTCGCAAACAGATGAGCTTTCTTTCACCCAAAAGTTATTAACTAACTAACTAACTATATATATATATATATATATACACATATATATATATATATATATATATATATATATATATATATATATATATATATATATATATATAATGTATATAATGTGTGTCTGAACAGGATTTGGCATTAAATAACCTATAAGTGCTGATACGTGATAAAACCTGTTGGTTATATAATTCAGTATTTTTTTTAAGATGGTATTATTTTAATATGAGTAACTTACAAAGTGTCAGAGGATTTCCTTAACTTATATGTTTTATTTTTCAAGTTACAACAAAAAGCACTGTGGTATTCAAAGTAGCGACCATCGGTTTGCTCTGTCTGAAGTGCAATCGATTCTAGTTATTTGACCCCATGCTGATACCAATTCTTGTCCTTCGAGACGAAGTATTCCTTCATTGAAGTTTTCATATCCACTAGAGTCATAAAGTGTCATGAACACCAGTTGTGAGCCATAGATCTTACCAAGTGATACATATTGCGGAAGCAAAATATGGAATTATTTTTAAAACGTTTTTGTTTTTGGACTGATTAGTCCACTTTTTGAAAATAACGCGGAAAATCAAAATTTTCATGATTAGCTGTATTATTCAAGTGCTTATTCATTAAAATTCAGCTCAATATGAGTGAGCAAAAAAAAAAAAAAAGAAAGGAAACAGAATTTATGATTTGCTTAACGCCGAGACGAAGCAAAAAGAAAATTTCAAAATAACTGGATATTCTTTATGGCTTCCATCAAACACTGACCATAACCCTCTTAATTACGCTACATGGAGCATTTTGGAGAACAAAATAACTGCAACTTCCCATCCAAATATTGGTTCACTTAAGACTGCTATTTAGGAGGAAATGAATTAAATGTCTGAAAAATTTATTTTGAAGGCATCTAAATTGTTTTGAATGCGTGTTAAAACAATAATGAAAAAAATAGTGGCTATATTGAGTAAATTTATTGTTTTTTTTTTAGCTTTCTTCTTATTTTGTATATTTTTTAAAAATTAGAATTAGTCTTGTTTTATAATAGTCGTTTATTTTTAATATTCTACAATATTCCTCATTTTGCTTCAACACCCTGTAATCCAAGGGAGCTTCATCTGGACTCTATATTAGTTGCATGATCATTTTTATTCCTTCATGTTCTTTGAGTTTCTTCAAGGTCGCCCAAAGGTTATACGCTTTCTAGTTGCAGTAGAGTTTGCTTTCTGTTAACCAAAGACGGTTATTTTTACCATACAATGGCATACATTCAGAGTACTGGTCTGGAGTATACGCTTGCATTATTGATGGTTACCTCCTTTGCAACGAACTCTTTTGAAATTATCCTTTTATTATTTAACCAGATGCAGAGCATCACCTGTTCAAAAGGCAAATACTGAAAAAGGTTTCACTGACCCAAGTATTTTCAAAGTGATAATATTTATTTAGTAGAGTAAATGCAGGATTTTACCGTTTGACCTTTGAACTTTATAGACGCATAGATACGTCTCTGTCCTAGACTGTATACAGATAATCTTAGTCATAGCAACACAACTGTTATTGACGGTTTACATTATTTATTGAGTTAAGTGAGAACTGTGTGTTAAGAACTGGCGCCAATTAGTCTACTCCGGCATCTCAATGGCTGTTTTTCTGAAATTATATTTAATCAAGGAGACTGGATTTATATGTTCTTGACAAGTTCTTTAAAAGAGCCGATTTTAAATATCACACAAGTTATTTACTTTGACAAACGTGGCTAAGAACTTATTTCCCTATCGAGATTATTCAAAGAAGTTGAGGTTTCACAGCTATATCAAAGTGATAGTTCTCTGTACATTTACTACAAACTGATCGAGCAGGGTGTTTTTAAGTTGATATTTTATGTAAGATAGAGGGATAGGAAAGTTTTAATGCGCAATTTTGTTTTAATTCTATCAGTTAAAAATTCTAATCATTATATTTTAAACTTTGGTAGATTTGCAAGTTCCATAAAGTTGCTTGGATGCTAAGATTGAGACATATGAAAAAATATAACTATTCCTAAAATTTCCAAAAACAATAGTTTTGTAAAAAAAAAAAAAAATTGATAATTTGATATTTTATAGTTTAGTTAAATGGATAACAAACCTAAATTTCTACTTATGAGTGAAGACGGATTTGTCTATATATTTATATCATTGTATTGTCTTTGTGACGCGAAAGGTTTACTTTTATCCCAGAACGGGGTTTTATTTTCGCACGTGTAAAGACGAGGCAGGTTGGCACTTGATTCCCTATAGAATAAGTGCTCGTTCAGAGTTTTTCTCTCAGGCATATAAGACCTGGCATATTACGTCAGAGATCAATATGGGGCCAGACTGACCGCCGCTGGCAAGGGGTTCCAAATTTCACACTATCCACACACCCACCAAGGCCACTAAACTTCCTCCCCTAGACAACAGAAGATATGGACCTATAGGTTTTAGTCGTAATAATATTATATTGTGGTAGTTAGCAACTCCAGTTTCCTGTGTGATAATTTAAAGGAATTTACAGGACAATTTTAAGCAAGATAACATAAGGCGAATAGAAGCTGAAAAGGAAATGTGACACAAAAAATTCGTAGCAGAACTGCAAAGAACAACTTCGACCACGTGGTAACATAAAAATACATGAATCCTTTACTATACAAAGAGATACACTTTCAAAGTGTCAAATATATATAATGAATTGAAGAGTCCATGGACATAAATGTCTTTCTTCTTTTCTGTTCTTTCGTTTCTTCAAATTGAGAGAGAGAGAGAGAGAGAGAGAGAGAGAGAGAGAGAGAGAGAGAGAGAGAGAGTGGTATATAAAATTTGGGTATGAAGGAGAAATAGCCCCAAAGTTACATATCTTATTTTTCGACGGGGTTCCACTGGAGAATCTTTCTTCTTTCACGGGCTAATAGACTTTATGCTATTTTCAACACTGGCTTGAAGAACTTGGGTCCCTCGTGTCCAAGATATGTTTTTGTCTTCTTCACTCGGAGTAATGGCTATGGGTCTGTCTGCCACGAGCCCTGCCCAAAAACTAACTTTTTTCTTTTCTATTTCCGCTGACAGGAGGGAGTCCCCATTTCCGTTTTAGGGTCCCAGCCAATCGTTTGGCTTCTACCTTCCTCCCCCCCTGGTCAGGCGATTTTTTCGGGCTACTAGATGTTACCCAAGTCAGGTTACTGTTAATTCAAACGAGAGGATAGCAGTCATCCCACTTCCATTGTCTCAGTGGGATATCACGTGACATACCCACACTTAAGAGAAGAAAGGTATAAAAAGAATAGCATAAAGAAAGGTAATTCATTTCACTGTTCTCTCTCCTTTTCTTTCCCTTTTTTTTTTCACTTTACGTTTCTTTTATCCCCTATGTTCTTCACGCTTTGACGAATTCTTTCGTTTTCCTTTTTTTGTCCTTCCTAAGTTTCACCATAGAGGAAGACAAGTCATTTTCTCTTTCTTTCTCTCTCTCTCTCTCCCTTTCTTTTTCTTTAATCTTGTCTTCCTTTCTTTTTCTCTCCCGCATTTTGGCAGTATCACGTTTCAACCATAAAGAGGTAAATTCCTTTTTCTTTCCTTCTTTGTCATTTTTGACGACTTTATAAGCTTAATTATCAAGCTCTGGGGAGAGACATTTCCTTTTCTTTTCTCTCTCTCCTCTTGGTCACTTGTTGACGCGGCTCTTTCTCGTCCCTCTCATATTTCAACATTGGGGACGAGAATTCCTCTCCTTTAGTTTCTCTCTTTCTCTCTTTCTTTCTCTCAACAACTATGAAAGAATATTCCGCTACTACCTTTTCGTAGGACGTTAGAGAAATAAACCTGGGTATTTTTTTATTAATTTCTCTAAGTCCTCTCTCTCTAAAACGGACAACTGGCTTAATTTTTCCTCGAATTTATTCGGCGTTTCCGAGTTCTTAATTTTGTGAGGTGGGCCTTCTTGACGGACATATCTCTTTAATTTGTTAGCATGACACACTTGTGTCTTCTTCTTTCCCTCGTGGGTATCGACTCTATATGTCCTCTTGTCTATTCTCTGTGATATTACGTAGTGACCTATATATCGTCCACCACAGTGTGGTCCTTTCTTTGAGGATAGTAGCAGGAGTTCGTCGCACATCTTAAATTCTTTCTTAGCCATTTGTGAGGGTCCTGTCATCTTTCTCTTATCTTCTCGATAAGTATCAGGGAATTTATTCCCATTATTCTTTGGGGTTTTGTCCTTTCCCTGATGACTGGTCCCTTTGTCTTTTTGTTTATTGAGGTGTGGAAGATTAACTTCCTTCCTTTCCACTTTCTCACTCTGCGAGTGACTATGTAGTTTGTGCCGCCCACGTGGCTCAGCCGCCATCTTGTCTTCCTGTTTGGCGTTCATTCTCACCATCTTTCTTTCTTCATTTTTGGCGCTCATTTTCGCCATCTTACACGGGTGACACTTTTTTGTTTTTACTTCATTTCCCAGTATGAGGGAAATTCCTTTCATTGGTAGATTCTCTACCACACCAACTTTAATTGGTCCATTTTTCCACTGGGACTTTAGGGTTATTTTATATCGCGGTATTTTTACCCTCTTTCCGCCAATACCCTCTATCATCACAGTCTCACGTGTTGCTTCTATTACCCCTTTTGGTAATTTATTTCGTAGAAATAACGACTGAGATGCTCCTGTATCACGTAAAATTGATACTTCCTCTGGTCCTCCATGTGGGCCTCTAATCATCCCTTTTTTCGTCCAGGGTCGATAAGACTGGGTCCCCCTAGTTGTTGTTACAGCTCCTTGAGGTTTTTCCGACTGGGTTTGGTTTCTTTCAGGACCTTTTCCAAGCTGACACCTTATGGCTATGAGTCCAGCCTTTCCACATTTGTAGCAGACCACTGTTCTGCTGCTACTTTGGAAGGTCCTTCTATTTTCTTCCTTAGGTTTTTCTTCTCGGCTTAACTCTGCTTTGAATTTCACTCTACTTCCCGTGCACGTTTTCTCCTTCGTTTTTCGGTGTGTGAGGATGTATCCGTCTGCTAGTGCGGCCATTTCATAATTCACGTCAGTTTTCCTCTCACTTAGGGGAACCCTGACTTCTTCTGGCACACAGTTTAAGAATTCTTCAGCTAATATTAGCTGCCGGAGTTTTTCAGCGTCTCCTTCTATCCTCTTAGAGTCACACCATCTATCCAGCGCGTTCTCCTTTTCTCGCAGAAATTCCACATAAGACTGGTTTTCTGTTTTTCTCTGTGTTCTGAATTTCTGTCTATAAGCTTCTGGAACCAACTCGAAGCTTTTTAGAACCGCTGTTTTCACCAAATCATAGTCGGCGCAATTTTCTGTGGGCAGAGTTGCATATGCTCTCTGTGCTTTTCCTGTCAGTACAGTCTGGAGTAGCATTGACCAATATTCCCTTGGCCACCCAAGATTGAGTGCAGTTCGCTGAAAATGTGAGAAGTATTCGTCCACGTTGGCGTCTTCAAATTTTGGGACCAGCCTCGCTTGCTTCGTTTATATAAAACTGTCATGGTTTCCTTCGCGCCCACTTTTCGCCAAGTCGACTTCTCGCAACCTAGTTTCTTGTTCAATTTTAGCTTTATCCAGTTCCATCTTATTTCTCTGTAGTTCCATTTGGGCTTGTATTTTAATTTTCTCCAGTTCAATTTGTTCTGGTGTCATTCTTAATATTTCTGTCGGTAGCTCTTCTAATACTGCTTCTTCGAACACATTTTCGTCCACCATGTGCTCGGCTATTTTTCTAACGAGTTCATGTTTCCTCATAGAATTTTCAACGTTTATTTCCAGCTTTTCGCCAATTTTCATTATCTCGCTTTTTCTCAGCCTCTCCATCTTTTCCATGAAGGGTTCTTTAAAAAAGTTTTCTCTTTTGTCCATTTTTCTTCCATTTTTCCAAACAGTTATATCAACGGGTAATTTGACTGTTTCGACAATATTCCTTTTTTTCTTTCACGGTCTCCCAGAGTAGATTTAGACGGCAGGAATTGTCATACGACTACAAGAAATAAATATTATTAATATTTACTTTTAATCACGGATTTGAGCCCCCATTCAAAAGCGTATGAGGTCGGGAATAAAAGATTGAAATATCCCGGGACGAGTCCCCATTCAAAAGCATATGTGACGCGAAAGGTTTACTTTTATCCCAGAACGGGGTTTTATTTTCGCACGTGTGAAGACGGGGCAGGTTGGCACTTGATCCCCTCAAGAATAAGTCCTCGTTCAGAGTTTTTCTCTCAGGCATATAAGACCTGGCATATTACGTGAGGGATCAATTTAGGACCAGACTGACCGCCGCTGGCAAGGGGTTCCAAATATCACACTATCCACACACCCACCAAGGCCACTAAACTTCCTCCTCTAGACAACAGAAGATATGGACCTATAGGTTTTAATCGTAATAATATTATTTTGTAGTAGTCGGCAACTCCGGTTTCCTGTATGATCTTTTAAAGGAATTTATAGGACAATTTTAAGCAAGATAACATAAGGCGAATAGAAGCTGAAAAGGAAATGTGACACAAAAAATTCGTAGCAGAACTGCAAAGAACAATTTCGACCACGTGGTAACATAAAAATACATGAATCCTTTACTATACAAAGAGATACAATTTCAAAGTGTCAAATATGTATAATGAATTGAACAGTCCATGAACATAAATGTCTTTCTTCTTTTCTGTTCTTTCGTTTCTTCAAATTGAGAGAGAGAGAGAGAGAGAGAGAGAGAGAGAGAGAGTGGTATATAAAATTTGGGTATAAAGGAGAAATAGCCCCAAAGTTACTTATCTTATTTTTTGACGGGGTTCCACTGGAGAATCTTTCTTCTTTCACGGGCTAATAGACTTTATGCTATTTTTAACACTGGCTTGAAGAACTTGGGTCCCTCGTGTCCAAGATATGTTTTTGTCTTCTTCACCCGGAGTAATGGCTATGGGTCTGTCTGCCACGAGCCCTGCTCAAAAACTAACTTTTTTCTTTTCTATTTCCGCTGACGGGAGGGAGTCCCCACTTCCGTTTTAGGGTCCCAGCCAATCGTTTGGCTTCTACCTTCCTCCCCCCCTGGTCAGGCGATTTTTAGCGCTACTAAATGTCACCCAAGTCAGGTTACTGTTAATTCAAACGAGAGGATAGCAGTCATCCCACTTCCATCGTCTCAGTGGGTTATCACTTGACACTTTCTTTTGGCAAAAAGACACACCGCTTACACATACTAAGGTATATACACACATGCGCACATGCACACAGACACACTTACGTATATATATATATTTATATGTGTGTGTGTGTGTGTGTGTGTATGTATGTATGTATGTATTAGCATTTCTTACGATTTAATCAATAGTTGATAATTCATTATTATAACATTCAAAGAGAGTTTCAGCCCACTAAATTTATTTTCCCCTAAAAAACAATAATATCAATATTTATTACACACCTTTTATGTATCCATGTATTAAGGGGGGGGGTCCTCGTGGTGCAACAGTTAAAGCGTTGGACTGGGGAATCGTAGAACGCGAGTTCGTACTCTAGTCGGGTTATTACACTCTCTTTCGGGCAAATACCCTTGGGAAAGGTATTAACCCCCTTATCCTCCCAGCTATGGGTTAAATAGTAGCATTACTATTCTTCTAGGAGAAGGGCTTTGGCATTAAATAACCTACAAAAGTTGATATGCCATTAAACAAAGAAACCAAAGAAACCAAACCATGTATAAAGGTACAACTGACCACTCATATATGAATATGTATGTCACACACACACACACACACACATATATATATATATATATATATATATATATATGTCGGGTAGTTTCGTCGGTGGGTTGTTAGAAAGAGCATATTGAATTTCGTCGGTGGATTGTTGTAAGGAGAATATAGTATTTACCCTCTACAGCAAAATTTTGTTTGGACATATAGGTCTGAATTCTGTGACCAAATTCAAGCCGTTTTCGCAATTTTGAGTCACTCAAAATTTATTTTTTACTTCTGATTTAGATCGTGTTATATTTCAGTCTTTGATGTAGTCATCATCTAACCGGCTTTCGCGTTTTTCTGGTTCTGTATCTATATTTTGCAAACATCGATTTTTCCTGATCATAAAGTTAAAAGATTTAGACCAGATCATCTCAATCTATTTTTATGTTTTGTCTTTTTCTGTTTTTCTTCGCTGAATTTTAACCGTTCTTTTACTTTTATTTTCTTTTTTTCCTTTTAATGGCATCCAATTATGCGTGTGTTATTTAATGCCTTTTTGGTCCACTTGAATGGTAAAATCCACTCGATGGGAATTTTTTTTTTTATCATCATGAACAGGAACAGGATGCAGTCGACATATTCTACGGCCTGCAGATAGAATTTTCAGTTTCGATGAGAGATTTTGCTTTGCGTAAATATCTTCTTCTTCTTCTTCTTCTTGTTCTTCTTGCATATGTTCAAGTAAAGAACTCCATGTGCACAGTGTAATCTTTGCGCAAGATCGATGATCATCACTGAAACCGATAAAAAAGGAATCAAAATAACTAAAGAAAAACCAAGATAGAAAACGTAAAAAAAAGAATTTTTGCAAAAATCTTTACGATTATCGATACGCCGACTTCAGACAAGGAGAAACAATAGAACATAATGAACATGTCGACATACCTTTCAGGGATAAAAAGAAGCGACTCTAATCTAAGCGACACCATTGCCACGTACATTTTCTGACGGCAGTGAACTCCATGGAAATGTTAATTGAATATATCGATATGCCATAAATCATTGAAATCTTTACCTTTTATCAAAATTGTTTTATTGTTACTTTTTTCAACAGGGTTTTTTTTTTTACTTTCCTGATACACACTGTATTGTTTTCATTAAAACCAGGATTTATAGGATTAGTCGAGGGAAGATCTTTTTTTATTATTCTCGCAAATACTCAGTCAACTAATCCGAACCATAGGTTTCCATGATTAATATCCGGGGAATGTATAATCAACGTCAAGCCGAGAAAGAGTGATATCGGAAGGGAAAGAGAAAAACCCGCATGACAAAATACAAAGAGAAAAAACAGTGAGAATATATTGAATATGAGGAAGGGATCAGTATGATAATCAGATGTCGAATTACGAATAAGAATATTAAGAAATAAAGTAAACAAAGACCTGACAAAAAGTGTGAGAAAATAATATTATATACAGAGAAATACAAAAAATAATTAGTGTCGGCATTGATATCATAGAGATAGCATTCAAAAAGATTATCAAGCTAACTTTATGATTAAAAAAGAAAATAAAATATTTTCTACAATTACTTTTTCTGTAATGGTTTCGGTTACTATCTATCTATCTATCTATCTATCAATTTGGTTTATTTATACATGTATGTATATAGAAGCAGCATTCACCTTTAAATATGTTTGATTAAGTAGGACAAATAATTTCTGTCGGCATATACTATTTTTAATCCTTTCAAGTCATCTTATGGTTCGCTTGACTTTTAGATGAAATAAATTTACGAATGCACTGAATGCTTCCTACTACTTTCGGTTAATTTTTCTTATTTGTCTATTGTGCTCTTTTCTTTCTTTCTGTTTCCTCTCCATTTGATACAGTATTTACAATATTCTAAAATACTTGAAACTTTCCTACGAAATTGATACTGATACTATTGACGCCGGGGTGACGAACCAGACATGCAAGACACTGCTGGAGAAGCAAGGACGAGCTCATAAGAGATGTACTCTTATGGACCCCCACACATGGCCGTGCAAAAGCAGGACGACCAGCATGAATATACATTCAGCAGCTATGTCAGGATACGTGATGTTGTCCTGAAGACCTGCCTAGGGCGATGAACGATAGGGAGGAGTGGCGAGAGAGAGTCAAGGATATCCGTGCTACCAGCGCGACATGATGATGATGATATATGTGTCTGCATATGTATAGTCACATAGGTTGGTGTGAGTACATGTGTATGTATATGTGTGTGCGTTTAGGCGTATACATATGTGTATGGTTAAGAGTTGACAATATGCATGTATTCACGTATGTGTATATATGTATTTGTCCATGTAGGGGCCAAACATATTTGTATGTGTGACCGTGTGAGTTATTGACGGGAACCGCTAATACGACCCGAGTGTTAGTGGAAATTATCGGACAAAAGTTGACCCGTGACTAGAAATGATAATCAATTTTAATTGTACACCCTTTAAGGTCTCCTGGAGACATACATTCTGCAATATTTCTAAGTTCAATCTATAGTTAGCCGGAATCTGGAAATAGGAATGTTAACTTCTGCATATATACAAGTCTGTCAGCTTGAGAACAGAACAGAATGACAGAGACTGGCAGATGGGTCCAGAGAACAGCAAAGATACAGAGGAAAGGAGACTAGAGATCGTGAGACATGAAGATAGGCTGATAATGTACCCTAATGGTACTAAAGAGAAGGTCTGTAAACATTTGTACTTCTAGGACCACGTTGTGGCCCCGCCATGGTAAAAGATGACGAAGGCACGAGACCCTCTTGAACTACCCAAAGGGTTATTTACTTCTACTATGTGCAGGTAGTCGCTTGAAGAAAAAAAAGAGAGCATGGAAGCTGAGTTGACCGTGTTAGCTCGGCAAAGAGAAGTGTTGTATTATGATAAGAAAGAGAGAGCAGATACAGACCTTGAATTTTTTTCCCTGATTTTCTGTCGTATTTCTAAAATGCTGGGTTGCTTCCAGTATGTAAAGATCTTTTTCGAACTAATCCATCAAAATGGGGCTCGTTAACCTTCGCCTCCTCACATCTTCGTAGCTTGTGTTCGACTAGGTGTCTCTACCAAATCATGTCTCATCGCCAACTCTCTCAAAACCATTTGTTCCCCCTCTCCGCATCGTGTCGGCGAGGAGAACATCTGTTTCTCCTTGCTCCGCACATGTATACAAGATCTTAAGACCTTCAGTTTTCTCGAGCCATCCTCAACGAACGTATTCATTCACGTGTAACCGGCTCACCCAAAACTGCATTTAGACTAAGTCACTCAGAGGTCAACTACCTGCCCCTAAGTCTGCCTTTTTTTCCTCCTTTTTTCTTCTCTCTCTCTCCTTCCTTTGAAAATTGCCTTTCGTTTTCTTTATAACTTACCAAATTTCGTTTCAAGAAAATGGAAAATAGGACCAAAGAAATATGCAGAGATAGCGACAGAAGTGAAAAAACGATATTAGTCAAATCGGATCCTCTGAAGGGAAAAGCAAAGTCGAGTTCGAAAAACCAGTCAGCTTTAGTTTTACTAAGGGGAATTTAGCTTGCCACTTACTTAGCGAAATAAGGGACTCCTTAAACAGTCCTTTTGTGAAGTCTTGCACACACATCATCTTCTGTTGAACAAAATTTATTTTTTTGTTTTTGTATTTTATCGTTCTTTGTGGACCAGTCTTAGAATCATGTATTACAACCTGAAAACACGACGTGGGGTCAGATGATAATGGAACCGGATATGCATCGGCCGCGGACGAATTCCTACAATGGTTTTAACTAGAGTCTGAGTGACACCTAGTCTTCATAGGTCTCTAGGACTTTTTTAAACATTCAGACCAATCTTAACAATGCAGTAGCTTGAAAGGTCTTTTCTTGTCCTCTGTCTTCAAATTCTTCCAGACACTTTAACAAAACTTTGTGGACCATTCGAGCGTGACAATTACAATTAGTTTCACCGTTACTCCGATGTTCCACAACATTTTTTACTTCTCTGGCAAGGTGCAAGTACCTTTTTTCATTTGATGTTCTCTTTACAGCAGCTTCTCTTTTTTCGTTAATTAACACAAAGTTTGGAAATCTGGACGGAATTAGGTGATCAGCTTGTATCTGAAAATCCCAGAGATATTCATAAATTCCATTCTTCAGGACAGATTCTAGTTTATGTATGTACCATTTGATTGGATGTTCAAACGTTAGTTTCTTGGACTGTTCCCAGTAGATTACCTTACTAACTCAATGGAGTCTAGTTTTATATTCCTTTTTACTCCAATTTGTTACAATCGCTTTTTATGTAATTAAAGGTTTTGTCTCAAACCCCACAATGCCTCCATTTCCGATTCTGCTGTGTATTAATATCATAAGTATTGTTAGTGGCAGTAGTAGTAGTAGTAGTAGTAGTAGTAGTAATATAAAACGGATATTCTTCTTCTCATTACTTATTTATGGTTATACCAATTAGACTTTAGCGAAACGTCTAGATAAAAAGCTTGGTTAGAACTAGATGCCGGGGGTTATTTCGGACAAATTAAGGAAGCAGTACGCTGAAAACCCACAAATCTATGGCCTCTTATTTACTATCTCTCAATATGTCCAAACAAGACCAACAGCACATTCTGGGCATTGCTGGATAAGTAACTGCAAACTCATAAGCAATGTTGTATTTTGGTTCATACAAATGAATATACCCGTGTAACGTGTTCTGGAAAAACGTACATTAATCCTCTATGAGAGGACATTTAGTACCATTGAGCTAACATATTAGAAGCGATGACGAATAAAGATGTATGGTTTGAGAAAGAAAATGGAATTTGCTCTATTAGCACACTTTGATAAACTATGTATATATATATATATATATATATATATATATATATATATATATATATATATATATAGTATTTATTGATTGCTCTGAGGCATTCTTTCGATAAGCGAAATCACTATTAAAAAAGTGGACACTGAGGTACTTCAACCAATATTAGTATAAGTTCATGTAGTGTATAGAAAGAACAAGAGGACAATTCGTATTTTCCGCTCGTGTAAACCTTTCCTTTCAAACAAAGGATTCCATGAAGTCTACTTAAGTAAATCGTCTTTGTTAATTGGAAGCAGCAACGTTTGACATTTTATTCAACGAAAATAATGTTTTGATGTTTTGTGTTCGCAGCGAAATCAGTTATTATATATCCCACGATCATAGTTTAACCATAGTTGAAGTAATTTCACAAAACCTTCTATTTAGCCTCAAACACAGTATTAGTGTTAGTCGATCGATTGATCGATCAGGCAATCTAGATCTAACTGCCAAGCTAGACGGATACTTAGTAAGATTAGTTGAGATGAAACTGCACATTGAGAAATGAATATTGCTTAAGAGACTGAACAGTAGGAATGTATAAAGTCTTAAGTACTTTCTTGCAATGAAAGACATAATTTGAAATAGTATATATTATTTAGGTTCAAATTTTATTGTATATATATATATATATATATATATATATATATAATGCCTTTCAACGATCAGGATCCGACACAACGCCAATTTCTAAGCGGTATTTAACAAGTTTGAATTCAGTGTGATTTAACATACTTAGGTTTTAAGTTTAGAATGGTAACTGAACCCATTCAGCCCAATCATTTAACCATAGTAAAAGGGAGAATAGTATTACCCATACCTTTCACAATAGTATTAGAGTTAAAAAATGTTAACAGCGTCGCCAAGGAATTGAACTTGGATCCCTATTTCATGCAACAGTGTAGACTTCTTCACATGGACAAGCAAATGCAGGATGACTAGCAAGAACTTTGAAGACCTCCTGGGAGCGATAGAAGATAGAGACGGGTGGCGAGAGAGTGTCAGGGAGGTCTGTGCAGCGTGTCATGATATATATATATATATATATACCTAAAATTACTATTACCGAACATTTTCTTACACAGCTGATAGTAGTTGTTCCATGCGTTAAGAATAGTCATCAGAGTACTTTGAAAAAAATAAAAAAAGGAAAAAATATATATTGCTTCCCAAAGTCTCGTCTTTGATGATTCTGCTATTTTTCCATATATATATATATATATATATATATATTGGCAGTTACTTTATTAAAGAAGGAAGCCATCTCCTCAATTCTGAAAAAGCGCCCAAGTGAATGCATGTTGCTCCTTAGGCCAGCTTTACCCTTGCTTGCCCTATCGTACAGGTGACAATCAAAGTAACAGTCTTTGACGTTGACTTTGATCCCGTGAATTCTCATATGACTCCTTTGACCTGTTGTAGAGTCACATACTTTGATGGAGAATTTACTCGAATTTCTTGTAGGCCACTTTATAATATCACCAGTAATTATTTTCTTTCATGAAATTTTATTTGACAAGCAAATGCGGCCTTGAGATTAAAGATTCGTAGAGCATTCTAAAGTTGAAAGTTGTCCGTGGCGGAGGACTAGTTCTGTTTTCAAAGCGCTTGCTTCCAGATGGAATGTTCGATTCTCAGCTATTTGATTAATTTAAAACCCTCTTAGATCATTTTTCAAATATTGACCGAATTTTTTCTATCTGTCCTCATTCTTTTTAAATTCACACTAAGCGATCTAAAGCTTTGTTCTACGACATCCTTAAACGTTTCTAAGGGCTATTTCTTTGATATCTAAATATTGTACCTTTCCGTAGAAAAACCGCTTAGGTAATGTAACGTTCAACGATTTCAATCCGAGCATCTGGCGTATAAGGAACATGTCAATACTGGATTTATTTGCCCACTTAAGAACAATAGTGTGTGGTGATAGAGACTGCCGTCTATATTCAGGACACTCGGAAGATAACCTTATATATATATATATATATATATATATATATATATATATATATATATATATATATATATAAAATCCTTTCTCTAAGAACAGATTGCTATAAAAGTTAAAAAATGCTTAAAAATATTCAATTCAAATGTTTACTTCTCCTCAATCTGTTGTCATATCTAGGTTCAACAGTTCAGTCTAGGCTGATATTTACTCCGTGTTATGCAAATATCCAAGATTTGAACTCTGAACACTGAATCCATTTTTGACGACGATAACAACCGCAATAAATGTACCTCAAATATATATATATATATATATATATATATATATATATATATATATATATATATATATATATATGGGGGGTGAGTTTTGTACAACACACTGATAAAATAAGTTGTATTGTAGGAAACAATTTTTTAAAGATTGATATCTTTTAAACATATATAGAACATAGGCGTCTTTCGACAGACTCTTCTTCAAAGTCAGTCGATGATAAAGTGAAGAAAAAGGTAATTTAAAAGCAAAGAATCTTAAAATCAGGAGACAAAAATTATTATAGTCCAGATCGAATATTTCTAATTTATGTTTCAGCTCTCTCTGACCACACAAATTCGGACGCTATGTATCAACCACAACATATTCAGTGATGTGGAAGAAATATATAGTCAGAATCCTAAGAACTCTTCTGTATAATTGACTCAACGAGCAATTATATTCAATGACTGCTCCCCAATGGTGCCCTCATGTGTCTGTAAATGTCTACATGATCTTATTGGTGCATATCCACGTATTGGGCAATCCTAACCTATGCTCGTTGGATAGTTTTACCAATATAGTTTTGTTTGGTTTGTTTGGTTTTATGGCATATCAACCTTTGTAGGTTGATTAATGCCAAATCCATTTTTATGTAAATAATTAGTTCCATTGAAAACAGTTCAGTTTAGCATATGTACACAATTTAATTGTCAAAACATTTCCATTTCAAACTATTCAAGCAGTTATATGTAAAAATTCAGTTAAGTGTAAATACAGTTTTAATGTCGAAAAACAGTTCAATTTGAAATAATTCAGTTAAGCATAAGCACGCAGTTTAAGTGAAAGTACGGTTTAATTGTCAAAAACATTTCTATTTCAAGATATTCAGTTTATTCAAACAATTCATTTTAGCATAAGCATGCTGTTAGTTCTATTTAACCCATAGATAGGGCACTATCAGGTGCTACCACTCCGGGCCAGAGTGGACCTGGGAGCGATGGCAATGAAGGGGTACTCCGCACTCCCCAAAGCTCCAGCACTGCTGGAACCTCACCATCAGATTGCTTAGTGTCATATTCAGGACACTCGTTAGGGGGGGTCTTACCCCTCTGCAGAGGTGCAGTCAGTGTATTCTACAGCCCCAGCTGACTGGGCAATACACAGATTTAAATGTCAGACAGTTTTATTTCAGATAATTGAGTTCAGCATAAGTACACAGTTTAGACATCAAAAACAGTTCTATTTCGAGCAATTCAGTTCAGCACTAGTACGCAGTTCCAATGCCAAAACAGTTCTATTTTAAACAATTCAGTTTAGCATAAATACACAGTTTAAATGCAAAAATCAGTATAGTGAAAGAAGCACGTAGTTCTATTTAACCCATAGATAGGACCCTTATCAGGTGCTACCATTCCGGGTCAGAGTGGACCTGGGAGCGATGGCAATGAAGGGGTACTCCGCACTCCCCAAAGCTCCAACATTGCTGGAACCTCACTTCAGATTGTTTAGTGTCATTTTCAGGACACTCGTTGGGGGGGGTCTTACCCCTCTGCAGAGAAGCAGTCGGTGTATTCTACAGCCCCAACCGACTGGGTAAACCAATATAGTAAACGTCGCATTGACATATGAGTGATGATTAACTAAGCTTTTGTGAACAGTAGACATAGCATAATTACGGATGGAGAGAAGCGCAATTCTTATAGTAGAGATATTACCTACTACAGTGGAACTGCTAAATTCGATCCATGGTACTTTAATTTAAACTGGACACTTTGGAGCAAAAAATCTTTTTTACAGATTTTTTTTCATGGATGTAAACTCAATTTTCTTTAGTATTGATTCATAGCAAAACAAAATTGTGAAACTAACATCTTTTATCTTGAGGCTATTAAAAATGGCAACAGATCAAACAGAATATTGTAGCCTTGACCAGGTTTCTGTGATCAAATTTGAAGCCTACAAAAAATATGCGATGTGTATGGAGAAGCTATTTTTAGTCAAAAGATATTTTAAAACAGGATAAACATGGACTTACCACGACGAGCCAGAGTCAAATAGAGATTTCATGGAGAGGAAACACACAGAATCTTCGGTAAAGTAAATGTTTCGGGCGCAAGGTTTAGTAAAGATTCTATGTTGGCAGTTATATAAGTCATGGAAGAATCCATCACAATTGATTTCCTTGATATAGGTGCAGCTATAAACTGTTATTACATTATCTTTAGACAAAATCAAATTATTTATTGAAAAACCCTCGTATATATGTATATATATATATGTGTGTGTGTGTGTGTGTGTGTGTGTGTGTGTGTGCGTGTGTGTGTGCAGGGCGTTGTTATGATGTTCTTCCCAAAGTTGAGAAAATTGGCAATATACAGAATATTTCCAACTCATAAGATAATAAAAAGGACAATGTCCGGTCCAGACATTTCTAGAAGATATTGGAACATAAATCGTTGAATGGGCGCATTTTTCCTGATTGTGGTTTAGATTCTTCTAAAGCAATTACAAATGCGATTTTAAACTTTTTTTAATAAAATGATTTCCAGTGAGAAGAGCAATTTCCTGATGTGTTTGAATCGTCGATATTACGTATTTATTTAAACTAAACCAATAAGAGACATCATAAATACTGAAGATAACTGTTTCTGTAAAGCCTTTGTGACGTAGACGTTTATGGATGAAAAAAAGACAGGTATTAATCTCAAAATCGATTAGATTAAGCGAGGATTTTTAGTACGTGGTTGCAGGGTATTATTTAATCTCTGTGAATCGTTAGAGATAAGAATAAGCTGACAGCATCTCTTGAGGACTGGTAAGAAAAAATACTGAAACAAATAATATATTAATACAAAGTGTTGTTCTGTAACTAGCATTAAACTGTAATTGGTGTTGAATCTCCCGTTCTGAAGCTCTGAGAAAACAGCTATTCGTTAGCATTACTCTGACCTTAATCAGTAGCACTCGTTGGGTCCCATCTATGGATAGAACAGAAATTGTCAATATTGGACAGTAATATGAAAACCATATGAAAATCAGCAAATTATTAGTATTACATATGGATAATTGAATCCATATAACATAATGTAGTGTCATGGATATGAATCTAAACTTCAACTGGTTAAGAGGCTCTGTTCTGGAGCACTAGATAGTTTGAATTCACTCCCTTATCACCATTATTCTCATGTCAACATATCTGGAGTTGTCGTACGTGTTAGTTTATTACTCTTGGTAAAATATATCTCTTAGAAAAATATTAGTTCTAGACAGCATACTTGAAACAATATCTATTTGAGCAAATGATTATTATGAAATTGATATAGTAACTTGAAACCATATAATTCCATGTAAATTATAAGAATTAACAATAATTACTTTAAGCTACATTTGTTTGCATAATTTTTTTCCATTATATCCCTGAAACCATATAACTTCTAAAAAAATCTTACTTGGACTTTTAATGACTTATTAAGTGTTAAATGTTCAAAAACTCAACAAATCAATCAACCAAGCAACTTGTCAACCAATCATATCTTTTTGAATATAATAATTTAGAATTCTCTTCATGAAGTAATGAAATAAAGCGTCACAAAATTAGGATTCGAAAGTAATTTGTCTCTCAATTTCTACTTAACTTTAAGATAGCTACCATATTTAGAAAACCAGATATCATTGTTTTAACACAAAACATTTTCTCTGATTGATAAATTAAAAGAATTTGACGCATTCTTCATCGAGTGAAATTTAATGGAAGTGAAAAATAGAAAACACTAAGAAATGTAAGTATCTCACTGAAAAAAAGCATAAAAATTTTTTTCAATTTTCACCTCCCCGCCATATATATATATATATATATATATATATATGTATATGTGTGTGTGTGTGTGTGTGTGTGTGTGTGTGTGTGTGTGTGTGTATACGAATAAATTAGGTGAATTTTGTCGTAAAACAATTTCAAACAATGCATATTTGGAAAAAAATATGAAAACAAATATTTCCCTTTCTGATTGAAGAAAAAAAAAAAATATATATATATATATATACACAGGGTGGAACGAAAAAATTGTCGTCCTAAAGAAAACAACACTACAGCTTTATTTTAAAATTCTTATTGAAAAAAAATCAATTCAGCTATCTTGATTATGTAGTAGAGCAGACATCTATTCAATGTAGCCGCCTTCAGCCTCAATCACCGCCTCGATACGGATCCGGAACTAGGAGCATGCCTTTTCCACAAGCGCCGGCGAGAACTCGGCGAATACTCGGCGGATGGTGGTGATCTGGCTGGCTTTGGTGGAGGAGGAGTGGGGGCAGTGAGAGAAGGGTACAAAGTCATAGCACTCCTTCTTAAGCCAAGCCTGGGTCTCTTTGAACTTGTGGACCGTTACCGAGTCCTGCTGCAACATCCAGGGTCTGCCACCGACCACCTAATTGCACCAGGGGATCACCACACTCTTCAGCACATCCAGGTACACTTTGGTGTTGACTTTCAAGCCGACCTCGAAGATGTGAGGTGGGATGATGTACAACCACACCAAAGACCATAACCGTAGCCGGAAACTTTGTTTTCATCACCCTGGGCACGTCCCTTTTATTCGTGGCAATCCAGCGATGGTTCTGGCTGTTGTACATTCGGTCCAGGCTGAAGGTCTTTTCGTCTGAAAAGAACCAGAGCATGTTTGGTACCTTGGGATGCTTCATTTAGTTGAGCAACCTGATGGACTAGATTAGCCTGAGGTTCTTTGTCTTCTCAGTCAAGATCTGGCTTGTCTGGATCCTGTAGGACCTACACAAGTCCTCCTTCAGACAAGCATTCACAATTGTGTGTGAGACGCCTAAATCTCTAGCAATCTGCAGAATACGCCGCTGGGGAGTTTCATCAATGATTGCCTGGACCTTTTCGATGAATTCCTTGGTCCGGGTCTTCCTGGTGGTGTCCTCAGACTATGGCTTCCGCTCCACCACCTCCAAAGAGTCGTCCGATATGTTGGATCGGTAGAGAGCATGACTTGTACAGCGGTGCATCTCCGATATCGCTTGTTGAAAATTGTGTCACTTTCAGACATGATAGAAGGCTCCTATCGCTCTTGGGATTTATACACAACTGGCCAACTAGTAGATGGTCTACAACAAAAAAAGAAAACCGGTTTTCATTAAAGAGAAACGGAATGATGCCGTCTTTTCTAGGGCGACAATTTCATCGTTCAATAATCGTACAATAATTGGCTTAAAATGCATCTCTGGGGAGTCAAATATGTTCGCACTCACATTAAACTTACACCAAGCCATTGAAAAAAATATGTATATATAAATGTAAATTCATGTTAACGTGTGTATACAGAGAGAGAGAGAGAGAGAGAGAGAGAGAGAGAGAGAGAGTGAGAGGATGAGGAGGAAGGGGGGGAGAGACAACAACAATCCTGAAAATATATACGTCTATGGGTTTTTGAGTACAAAATAAAATCAGATAAGACTAGTGCTCCCCACAGAAAATTAACTTCAAAAAGGGGTGAAAATCCTAGAATAAAAAAGGATCACATCCTTGTCAAAACAATCTTCACGATAAAAATAACGGGAGACTAACCTAACCATTAAAGGTCTAAAAGAGCTGGGAAGACACATATAAAGCATAAATATATGAAGTAATAACAACCCGAATCCCAAAATCAGAAACATTTGCAGACTTATTCATTTTAAAATATTTACTCTTCTCTCGTTGAAACAACAGCAACCATATATATATAATCATCCACAGACAGTTCTGTTTCGTTCAATCAGAACTCATCAGTGCGGCTAGACATACTAGCTTCCCGTAGCTGGGACCGAAACCCAGTTGACTCAAACGCCAATCCAAGACTCTTCCCCTCAGCCACGAGGAAACTAACAGCAGCGAAGTAAATTTTAAATGGCTATGAATCACAATTACAATTGTTTACATACATCCGCTAAATGGCTACCGAAAGCTCAATTCATATATGAAGAGCCTTGCATAAACGCTAATGGCAACACGATTACTTCATTGGCTAGAGAGATCAACCATATATATATAAATATACATATATATATATATATATATATATATATATATATATATATATATATATATATAAAGTGGGAGGACACAAATATATTAAAGATTTACGGTTTAACAGGTAGAACTCAATGAAATATATGAATTCAGGGCCATATGACGGTATTTCAATTTTAATTTAAAATCATTTTTGTAAAGCTATATACCTAATAAATTAACAATTTATGATACTAATAATTTAAAAGTTTTCATAATATCTCAAGTAATTGTGCTTATAAATAGCTATAATTTATACACCCAAAATAGACAACATCCTTTGGAAAAACCAAAATGGCTTCTAGAGAAATAGATCCACAACCTCACAAATACTGACCATCCGTACAATCCTTGAAGGCGTTCGGGCAAAAAACCTTCAGGCGACATTACTATTTGTCGACTTTACCAAGGCCTTCGATTCCATACACAGAGGGAAGATGGAGCAAATCCTACTAGCATACGGCCTACCAAAAGAAACCGTAGCAGCGATAATGATTCTCTACAGAAACACCAAAGTGAAGTACGTTCACCAGATGGAGACACGGAATACTTCGACATTGTTGCAGGAGTACTACAAGGAGACACACTAGCCCCGTACCTCTTTATCATCTGTCTAGACTATGTGCTTAGGACATCGATCGACAAAATCAGAGAAAATGGCTTCGAGCTGACTAAGAGAAGAAGCAAAAGGTACCCCGCAAAAACAATCACGGACGCCGACTACGCTGATGACTTGGCGTTACTAGCGAATACGCCTAATCAAGCAGAGACACTACTGCATAGTCTGGAATGAGCCGCAGCTGGCATTGGCCTTCATGTCAATGCAAACAAAACTGAATATATGAGTTACAACCAAACGGGCAACATTGCCACACTAGACGGAGCCTCTCTGAAACTAGTAGACAAATTCACCTACCTAGGAAGTAGCGTCTCATCAACCGAAAAAGACATCGACACACGACTGACGAAGGCATTGACAGCTATCGATAGGCTCTCGATCATAGGGAAGTCGCACCTAACCGATAAAATGAAACGCAGTTTCTTTCAGGCAGCGGTTGTTTCGATACTGCTATATGGATGCACCACATGGACGCTAAGCGGCTGGAGAGGAAACTAGACGGAAATTACACAAGAATGTTGAGAGCAGTATTGAACAAGTCCTGGCGACAACACCCCACGAGACACCAACTATACGGACACTTGCACCCATCACGAAAACTATACAAGCTAGACGAACCAGACACGCGGGACATTGCTGGAGAAGCAAGGACGAGCTCATAAACGATGTACTCCTGTGGACCCCCACGTGTAGATGTGCAAAAGCAGGACGACCAGCACGAACTTACATACAGCAACTATGTGAGGACACAGGATGTAACCCTGAAGACCTGCCGGAGACGATGAATGATAGGGAGAAGTGGCGAGAGAGGGTCAGGGATATCCGTGCTGGCGGCGCGACATGATGGTGATGATCATGATGATGAGATCACAAGTCTTTCTATTTAATGTGAATAATTTGCAAGTAACTATATAAAGTTCACTATCATTTTAAAGCGGCAACTAAATCATACTTACTTTAAACATGAATATTTTAGAATGGCCCTGTTAACTAGAGATGTAAAATACACTGACTACACATTTGCAGAGGAATAAGAACCCCGACCTTCAGCGAATAGACATGACACTAAAATATCTGATGGTGTGGCTCCGGTTGGGAATGTGGATCACCCTTTCATTGCTATTACTTCCCGGTCACATCCAACTTGGTATTGTAGTACTTGTTAGGGTCTCCCCTATGGGTCTAATAAGTCGAAGGTGACCCAAAGGCTCCTTTTTTTGATAGCGACTACACCGAGGTGTAGGGAAGGGCGCTACGCCTTTCCTTGGATTGGTCCAATTTACCTTGATCCCTACCTTATAATGCTGAGTGTTAAGCAAGATTACATCAAGTACCATTTTGGGGTCTTTGCTATGACTCGACCTGGGATTGAACCCTGGTCACCCGGGCCATTAGCGAACACTTTAACCATTATACCAATTGTCCGGTCAAAAATGGGTCTAAGAGAAACATTTAATCATCTACAAGACGGGAAATTATTTAGGGTTAATAAAATTACAAGTGTTAAGTAGCAATACCTTAATACCTTGACTGCGTGCAAATAAAACTATTTATATTAGATATAAATACTTGAAACTATCAAATTGTTTGTAAATGAAACTATTTGAATTAGATAACCATACTTGAAATAATTAAACTGTCTGCAAAATATGAACTCTGGCTCCTTTGAAATTAATGTCACCTACAAACTAATCCTTAACAAATTACACACACACACACACACACACACACACACACACACATATATATATATATATATATAAGTAGGCTTGGGCATTGAATTACCCCCACGCGTTGATATGTCGTAAAAAACAACCAACCAATGCCTTATACATCAACGTTTTAATGTAATCCAAATGATTATAAATAGAATCTCACAGAGAACAGGTTGTATAGGCTCGAAAGTGTGAGTCTACAATCTTCAGTGATCCAGAACTGGAGAATAAAACCCGCGTGTATTAAGTCGTATGCCCAGAAAACCCTTTCATCTTGTGTTCCCATGAATATAAATGAGTTACGTGAAAAAAAAATATCAATTCATCCACATTAAATGTTATTTGCCCATTGATAGATGCGACAAACTATTCTATTCTGTGTTCTGGAATTTTGCCGCGGCGGTCTTCTCCACCATTAGAGTCAATTCTGGGTAAACAGGAAACAGGATATGAAAGAAGCGTCATTCAAATCTTTCTTTTTGCTGCAGTAACTTTAGCTGTTTTATTTCATGGCAACAACGCTACATGTGGGTTTGATTTATCTTCTAGATCCACGCAGTTTGACCCTGGACGCTGACCGAACCGATTTGTCGCTTACTGTCTTACGAAAACACCAGAGATCATCATGGCATCCTTGGCACGTTGTCCAGATTAAGAAAGTTGCAAACTTGGCACCGTGTCGAGGTTAATAAATATTCAAACTTAAATGCTGTTCTATTTGGTCACCCTGAAAAATGTTCTGCAACTTCTAGGCAATTTCTTTTGTGATTTATACTTTAAAAAGTATTTAAGTGAATATGCCAGAAAGAATAAATTAATATATATTTATGAAAAAATTGTTAGATTAGGTGATATACCTTAATAATACATCAACCCTTGATGGTTATTGAATGTCAAAATATCAATTTTTACTTTTTTCGTATGGGAACTTTTATTGATAGTACACACATGAAACTCAAGTTCCCTTCGAAGAAATCTCGTCCGGCTGCCATGCACTTGTTCTACCGTTCCAACAACTTCTGGTGAGAGCGTGTCAACGACTTTCGTCACAGCCTCTTTCATCTCCTCAATTGTCTCATAACAACAGCATCTGAGCTAAGGGAAAAACCAAAAGTCACAGGGAGCAAGGACTGGACTATAGGGACGGTGACAAGGATGGAGTTGTGGACTGGTGCATTGTCCTGGTGGAAATGCCACTGACCCGATTTAAAGAGTGCTGGCCTCTTCCGACCGAATCTCTTCCTAAACTCCCTTAAAACCACAACATAGTAACCGTAACCCTAAACTTTTACCAATCATCTCTGATGTATTGACTTCTTTACTCTTCCTACAGTTCTCTTCATCCCTCACAGACTCACTGCCTTCCTTGAATCTCTGATGCCACTCAAAAACTGATGGTCGATTCATGTAAGATGGTTCAAAAGCAGTCTGAAGCATTCCATACGTTTCTGTGGCATTTTTTCAAAGTTTAAAACATAATTTTATTGCATATCGTTCTTCTAAAGTGTCCTCACGTCCAGATTGCATTTATGAAATTCACCAGCAGTGACAATCAGGCCTTATAGGATGTATTTCAATTCCTGCTGTAGATGTTCATTTGAACCTGAAATCATAAAAATTGGTCAGTCATCTCATAAGATATATAACAATAACATGCTGAATTTTCTAGAGTCTACGACAATTTTAAATGCTTATACAAAAAAAGTCTGGAAACTTATTGAAGGTACCACACACACACACACACACACACACACATATATATATATGTGTGTGTGTGTGTGTGTGTGATTTGTAAATGAATAGTTTGTTGGTAACTTTATTCCTAAATGAGGTTATTCGTTTGCAGACCGTTTAATCATTTCTACTATTGTTATCGAACGCTAATAGTTCTCTTTAATATCATTAGTTTGTTTGCTCACATTTATAGGATTTTAATTATTGCATTATAAAACCAAATATTCTATATAATATTGATATTTGTTGGCACACATTTAAGTAGTTTCAATTACAGCAATTTAACTTTGACAATTCTATGCACAATTAATCATTGGTTTGT
Organism: Sepioteuthis lessoniana; assembly: GCA_963585895.1. Lineage (NCBI taxonomy): Eukaryota > Metazoa > Mollusca > Cephalopoda > Myopsida > Loliginidae > Sepioteuthis > Sepioteuthis lessoniana. Next base: position 47,167,056 of record OY757910.1, on the reverse strand, counting down.
ACACCGTTTAAACAGATCAAGTATTACTATCTCAGCGCAACTGAACTTCAGGTATTGTCTTCTAGGTAGCCAATTGATAGGATCGGGCCTCTCCGACGGCTGTTTAGCCCAATGTTTCAGAAGTCACATGATCACTTCAGTTACCAGATCACGGACTGTTCACCAACTTAGGAGTCGACACCCACAGTCAACAGGTGACATCATTGTTAGGTATAACCCTTAGCAGATATGCATTCAGCCTATTCTACGGCTCCAGCGAACAGAGTGTAAGCACTAGGGTTAGGATAGGGGTAAAATCGTGTTGATAATTTAAATCATTTATTGTAAAATATATGTCTTGCAATTTTTCGTTATTTTTTCTACTGCCCTTTGAGCGTGTGTCCTTGTAGTGTAATGGTTATACCATTGAACTGCGGAAGCGTAATAATAAGTGAGTTCGAACTCCAGTCGTGCTATTGCGTCCACTTTCGGCCAAATTCCCTTGGGAAAGGCATGGACCCCCAAATCCTCTCAGCTACAGGTTAAATAAAACCACTATTGTTCTTCTAGAAGGATAACTTTGGCATTAAATAACCTACAAAGGTTGATATGCCATTAAAAACAAAGAAACCAATCTATTGCCTTTGAATAGAAAATAATCTTCGGGAGCACTCCTTTGAACATAAGATGCTTAAAATTCCCATCGAGTTCATGATACAAACTGATCACGTAATAAAAACCAAAAGACTAGACATAGAGTAAATTAACCAGAAAAAAAAAAATTGGCATACTTGTGGATCTGACCGTTCATAAACACTTTAGAAAAAAATAAAAGAAATCGAATAACTGCACATAGACAAGTGCGTTTCCAGAAGATTGAACATATTGTGGAATACGAAGCCAATAATGATACCATGCGTATTTGGAGCACTAGGAACACTCCACATTTATATGAAGCAGCAGAGATCAGAAGAAGCATCGAGACTATCTAGACCACAGCAGAGTTGAAATTAGGAAGAAACTTTGGAAGTATCCTGGATATTTACAGTGTGTTGGTGTCATTCATTTCAGCAACGCAACACGGGTGTTCATAAACTTTATTCATGGGTTTGATTTCAAACACAGGGGGTTCCAATCGATGAATAATTTGCAGTTGTACGGAGCTAAAAATTCATAGCAAGCACGGTACAGAGTTCAAGTTAAAAATAATTAGCAAACAGATACTTTTTGAATAGTGGCCCTTAAATATGTACTGAAACTTTGGTAACTTATTGTTCATTTACATTTAAAAAAGTATTTAAGCACATATGCTTAAAAGAATAAATCAAAAATATTCATTAAAAATTTCATGAACAAGCGCTAATACGATAATATTAATATTCTGAATTAATTATTTGTTAAATGTAATTCCTGTTATTTTACCTTCAAGTTAATGTTCTACTCTTTTCTATGGACTATGCACAGAAACGTTCCTTATTTGCTCCAAGTTATATTAATTTATTCCATTAAGAGAAATGACTGAAAGGTCTGAACATAAAATTTGTAATCTAAAACTGTATTAAGAGCCTGCTACTGGCCTATTTATTTTTATTCATAGCATCTTTTTAGCTTCCACTCTGAATAATTACCTTCTTATGAGATCGATGTTATTAATCTTTTACACGTACATAATTGCTTGTTTTTAAAAGCGGACACTTGTAGGGAATAAACAGTTAATCATATGCGTAAAAAAGAAAAGAAAATACATCCGAAAAGGAGAAACAATCCTTGTAATAAGTCAAGCTATTTCAGAATATTATGCATCAATACTTATATCAATTTACGATTCCGAACATATCGAGATCGACGTAAAGACACACATAACCTACCTGAATTTGCTGAAGAGTAATCTAAAAAAAATCAATGAAACCGTAATTTCTTTACTGAGTTAATACGAGCTTCAAGCAAAATGCTTTAATTTCTTATTGTAAAGTTCAGAAGTTATACCAGAAGCATCCAAAAATATAAGACGCTTATTGGCCGCTTAATTTTTATATCTCATCATCATGTAGCGCTGGTAGCACGCATATCCCTGACCCTCTCTCGCCACTTCTCCCTATTGTTCATCGCCCTAGGCAGGTCCTCAGGACAACATCCCGTATCTGCACACAGCTGCTGAATGTATGTTCGTGCTGGTCGTCCTGCTTTTGCACGGCCATGTGTGGGGATCCATAAGAGTACATCTCTTATGAGTTCGTCCCTGCTTCTCCAGCAGTGTCCTGCATGTCTTGTTCATCTAACTTGAATAGTTTTCGTAATAGGAGGCAGGTGGCCGTACAGTTGTTGTCTTTTGGGGTGTTGTCGCCAGGACTTGTTCAAGATTGCACGCAGCATTCTTATGTAATTGCCGTCTAGCTTCTTCTCCAGCCGTTTTGTTAGCGTCTATGTAGTGCACCCGTATAGCAGTATCGATGTGACCGCTGCCTGGAAGAAACTGCGTTTCATTTTATCGATTAGGTCTGATTTCCATATAATCGATAGCCTATTGAAAGCTGCTTTCGTTAACCTTGTGTCGGTGTCATTTTCGGTTGATTCGACGCTGCTTCCTAGGTACGTGAATTTGTCTACTAGTTTAAGAGGGCTTCCGTCTAGAGTGGAAATGTCCCCCGTTTGATTATAGCACTTATATTCCGTTTTGTGTGCATTAACATAGAGGCGTATGCCTGCAGCTGCTTGTTCCAAACTATGCAGTAGTGTTTTCGCTTGGTCGGGTGTATTTGCAAGTATCACTATGTGATCGGCGTAGTCGGCGTCGGTAATTGTTTTTTGCGGGGTACCTTCTGCTCTTTTCTTCGTCAGCTCGAAGCCATTCTCTCTGATTTTGTCAATCGATGTTCTAAGTACGTAGTCTAGACAAATGATAAAGAGGTACGGAGCCAGCGTGTCCCCTTGTAGTACTCTTGCTAAAATGTCGAAGTATTCTGTGTCTCCATCTGGTGATCGTACTTTTACTTTGGTGTTTCTATAGAGAATCGTTATTGCTGCTACGGTTTCTTTAGGTATGCCGGACGCTAGTAGGATTTGTTCCATCTTTCCTCTGTGAATGGAATCGAAGGCCTTGGTAAAGTCGACAAATATTAATGTTGCTTGTAGATTTTTTGCCCGTACATCTTCAAGGATTCTACGGATGGTTAATATTTGTGAGGTCGTGGATCTATTTCTCTGGAAGCCATTTTGGTTTTTCCTAAGTATATTGTCGATTTTGGGTTCTATGCGGTTTCGTAGTAGGGCATTGTAGAGTTTGGCTGCTATGGATGTAAGTGTTATGCCTCGACTAGAAGAAAGAACACAGCCAAAGCAAAACTGAAAGCAGCAAACCATCAAAAAAGAATAAAACTGTGGAAACAACACTTCGAAAACCTACAAGGAAACCCACCGAAAATAACACATGAACCAATCACCAGAATAATTAGTAAACAATTAGACATTAAACTAGGACCGTTCACGCAAGAAGAACTCGACTCGGTTCTCAGAAAAATTAAAAATAAGAAAGCTGCAGGGCTGGACGAGATTCCCCCAGAAGTATGGAAGACCAGACATTTCGACGACATACTGCTCCGACACTGCAATGCAGTATAGAATCAAATTTTTATATCTAGATATTCTTATTTGCTTTAAGGTAGCATCTTCCTGATGATGTCAAATCTGTACGGGTTTTATATTATTATATTCTTATTTAACATGTATAATCATGAGAATAATGTTGTTCCTGGCAGACTGATTGGTTACATTTGTATCCTTCATTTTTAAAGTCCAGGCGTTGGCAGATAATGCTGCCTGAATGTTAAAAACTGACCCCTCTATATATATATATATATATATATATATATATAAAATTAACTTAAATTGCGAGTCGGAAATCTACTAAAGTTTCACCTTATCCGATCACCAGGAAGTCTAACGCCGACTAATGCTAAAACGCCGTCTTATATTCACCAAAAACCCACCGAGCTTAGAATTTACATAAGAAATTAAAAAAATAAAAAAATAAATAAATAAAATAAAATAAAATAATCCAAAAACCTTACTTTTATTTAAAAAAAAGAAAAGTCTCCGAAACCTATCCCTAATTATAGAGCAACCACGCCCTTTTGTGTCTACAACTATTTAACACCTCCGATCTTTGGTTTAACATATCCCCACTTTTACAAGATGCTATTGCATCCAATCACCCAACACATGTATTTAAACATATTCCTAAGGGAATAGAGCATAGGTTATCAAATAAATCCTCCAACAAGGACATTTTTGAACGAAGCAAGCAGGAATAGGAGGAGGCTTTGAAGAATGACGGATATAGGATCAAATTAGAATATCAGGATAGGGAGGAAAGTAATACGCAAAAAAGGAGAAACAGACCTAGGAAAATGTTATGGTTTAATCCCCCTTTTAACATGGAGGTAGTCAATAACTTAGGGAAAGAATTCTCTAAGTTATCAAAAAGAAATTACCCTAGTGGGAGCCCGTTACATGAGATATTTAATAAGAATTGTGTTAAATTAAGTTATAGTTGCATGCCAAATATCAATGGCATAATAAACAAGAGTGATATTGCTAAATTAAGTAAGGAGAAAAATAAGGTGATTGCTAAATGTAATTGTAGGGATAAGGTTAGATGTCCGCTGGAAAGACAATGTAAGCAAGAATGTGTAGTGTATAAAGTGCAAGTATATAGTGATCCGAATTATAAGAGAAACAAAAAAAGATATACTTTGGGTCGACGCAAGGGGATTTTAAAACTAGGTACTATAACCATAAAACGAGTTTCTCCCACGAGAAGTATAGGCATAGTACTACGTTATCTAGTTATGTGTGGGAGTTCAAGGATAACAAAGGGATAGATCCTATAATGAAATGGGAAGTAATAAAGAAATGCCGTAAATATAGGGCTGGAGATAGGAGTTGTCTGCTTTGCATGGAGGAAAAATTAGCAATGGCATCTTGTAAAAGTAGGGATATGTTAAACCAAAGATCGAAGGTGTTAAAGGGCGTGGTTGCTCTATAATTAGGGATAGGTTTCGGAGACTTTTTTTTTCATGAAAGTTATGTTTTTTGATTATTTTATTTTATTTTATATATTCATTTATTTGTTTTTATGTAAATTCTAAGCTAGGTGGGTTTTTGGTGAATATAAGACGGCGTTTTCTCCTTTAGCATTAGTTGGGCTTAGACATCCTGATGATCCGATAAGGTGAAACTTTAGTAGAAGATTTCCGACTCGCGATATAAGTTAATTTTATAATTGGCTCCACTCGTGTTGAGCATTCTTGTAATTGTAGCATTGCAGGATTCGCGGAAGGTTTTAGTTTTCTTTTGACCAACTGACTGCGTATCCCTTGATTTTTTAAGGTGTCTGACGAGGTTGGCCTTTTCTTTCTTTTTGACCGATAATATTTTTTCTTTTCCCCCCGGGCGGTGATTCGAGATACTTTTATCTCTTGTTCCTGGCGGGTTTTTTTCTGTATTTTTTCTGGTACCGTGAATACTAGTAGATATTAGATTAGTAAATATATATATATATATATATATATATATATATATATATATATATATATATATATATATATATATATATCATAAAGAACCAAAATAATCTACTGTAATATTGTCTATGTTGAATTTTGATCAATTCTACCTTAAAAATAACAATCTTCAGTCCCGATGTTTCTTCAGTTCACCTCCTATATATATATATATATATATATATATATATATATACGAGGATCATTAAATAAGTTTCCAGACTTTTTTCGTATGTGTACTTTTATTGATAGTACACACATACAACTCTACTCCCCTTCTAAATAATGTCTTCCGGCTGCAATGCACTTTTACCGTTCCAAAAGCCCCATGGAAGTCCTCTTGTGTGAGCATGTCAATGACTTTCGTCATTACAGCCTCTTTCATCTCCTCAATTGTCTCCTAACGACAGCCTCTGAGCTTAGGGAATAACCAGAAGCTGTTCATTTGAACCTGAAATCATAAAAATGGGTTAGTCATCTCATAAGATGTATAGCAATAACATACTGAATTTTGAAGAGTCTACGATAATTTTAAATTCCTGTACAAAAAAAGTATGGAAACGTATTGAAGACACAGCGTATACACATATATTCTAAAGGATGAAAATTGAAAAGTAAAGTAATTCAAAATGAAGAGTTTAATATAAAAGAAAGTTTACACTATTGTTTTGATTAATGCTTTAAAAAAGTATCACCAGGACTTTGAGAAGATGCTATCCAGTGTCGTTAGATCAACAGTGGATAATTAATAAAATGTAAAACAAGGGAGATTATATATACAGAGAAAGAGGGGGTGCTAATTATTTATCAATAAATCAGCATTCATATTTCAAAATTTATCATGTGTCCGTATAAGGCAATGATATAAAACAAATGGAACCTACAAGTGATATAACGAAATAGAAAGAGAAAGAAAAGAAGAAGAAAAGAAGAAGAATGATAAAAGAGGGATTACAGAAGAAAAATGGATAGAAAAGAAAAGAGAGAGAAAGAAAGAATATGGAGAAAAGAAGGAACGAAAAAGAATGGAGAGATAGAAAACAGAAGAGAAAGGGAGAAGAAAGTGGAATAATACGGACGTATCATGTGTAAATAACTAAATATAATTAAATCACTTCATGCACATCATTTTATGTTAATTTCGTTTTTTAAAACTTCACCAACATTTCTACTCCCAAAGCTACAGTTTTTCTGTTTTATAATTTAGAGATATATCAATTCGCATACAGTTCACTTTTTAATGATCCAACCATATTTAATGATTTAGGTATGCTTCCACCTCCGTCTCCCTTTTTCTTTTTATTCTATCCCTCTATTCTTTACTTTCCTCAATTTTTCTTCTTTCTCCTCCTTTCTCTATCTTTTTTTCTTTCATTTCCTTTCCTTGTTTCTCTCTTACCTAATTTCTTCTTCTTCTTCTTCTTCTTCTTCTTCTTCTTCTTCTTCTTCTGTTATATCTCTTGTGGGTTCAATTTGTTTTACATCAGTGCCTTACACAGTCACATGATATTTTTTGAAATATGAACGCTGATTGATAGTTTGGTTGTTTAATAGCATATCAAACCTTGTAGGTTATTTAATGCCAAAGTCATTCGTGGAGACGATAGTAGTTGTACTATTTAACCAATAGGTGGAAGGATAAGGGGATTCATACCTTTCCAAAGCGTATTTGTCCGAACGTGAACGAAAAAGATCGACTGGAGTTCGAACTCGCTTACTACGATTCCGCGGTCCATCGCTGATTCATAGATTAAGCGATTAGCACCCACTTTTTCAGTACATATGATTTCCTCCTTTGTTTTTATATCATTAAAAAATCCATTAGTGGTTCAACGACACTTGATAACAGCTTTTCTAAATCCTGGTGACGGTTTATTAAAACTGAACCGTTATAACGTCGACTTTTTTTATATAAAATTCTTCACTTTGGATAACTTTTTCAAAAAATTTTTTCTTCTCATTGTCTGATTCTTTTCTATTATTTACTTTCATATTTAAAAGGATTTTTTTAATGTAAATAATGCTGGACTACGATATAATAATAAGTGTTTTCGAACTTTTGGCACGTTATTACTTTCACTTTCACACTCGGCCATGGTTTGAAATTTTCCATTTCTATTCTACAAGGATTATTTTAGTATTAAATCACCCACAAACAGTTATAGGTAATCAAACAAAGAAACCACGCCTAACCATTATGTGTATAACTTTGTTCTTCAGTAATTCGCGTATTATTACCAAAGCGTGTTTCGACGAGCTGTAATTATGATTGTCTCGATATGTCTAAGTCTTAGTGTTTTAACTGTTTTGTTTTTTTAGGGGTGGAGGCTATGCAATACTGAATGCCCATTTGATGGGAATGACTAATATTATGTCAGCTTATTTCCTTCAACAGTAGCGGTAGAGCTACATGGCTTAAATAACACTGTATTCAGATTTTATATTCAATGTCAGGCAATTTTGCAATATATCAAGCATTAGTAAGTAACACAATCAACTTTACACATCAATGTGACCTGCCTCAAAATAAATACTAAGAATAGTTATTTTCCGTTTTTAGAGAAATGAATTTTCATAGGTTAAATAATGCGTGAAAATTCTTACATGAACAAATCATATATATATATATAGATAGATATATAAAGGAGCGCTTTTTGAACGACATCGTTAGGTTTAGTTTATTTTTTCTTCTTTGTTTCATATTCCATTTTGTTGTATAACTTTCTTTTGAATTAGGAAGACAGGAATTGGAATTTTTTTTTTTTTTTATTAAGATTGCTATATTTAGCCAACATTCTAATTCCAACTGTTCAGAAAATTTAACCCTTCCTTTTCGTTTCATTCTTACTTACTCTCAAAAATGCACGTACTGTGTGGCTGTTTTTATACCCATCGTATGAGCTTCTATGATTGACCAGTAGCAGGCAACGGTGTAAATTACTGGATAAAACACCGATCTACAAATAATTAAATTTTTGTTTCTTTAAATTGGTTGAAAAGTTGGTTGAAAAACAAAAGTAACGAAATATTTTCTTGCAGAAAAAAACATTTTATTCTGAAAGAAAGTAAAGATACATGTTGGAAATGTAACATCTTTGTTTAATCTTAATGGATATATTTCAAGGTGTTTAAGAAATCTGTGTGTGTGTGTGTGTGTGTGTGATGCTATTATATGTTTGCATCCAAAATGAAACAATCAACTGACGAACATATTTTTGCAGTAGCAGTACTGGGAAATCTACGTGAAATATGACATAATCATTCTATTAAAAATCTTTGGGAGATGTTTAAATTACATGCATATTTTAAGGAATACAATGTTAAAATCTTTACTCAAAAGAATTAAAGTGAAATGTTTTTGAGTCGTTCTCAGAATAAATCTGAGAGACATCCTAGAGAAATTATATTTACACGCTATTTATAATACTGAGGAAAGCTCGAAATGGGAAAAAAATTGATGATTCTTCTCTGATTTTATTTTGTTAAAAATGTATTTTTAACACTGCTGGCGGAAGGAAATTTCATAAAATATTTTGCGTTTTGATCCTTTTTTGTGGCAAGTCAAGTATTGTCCTCTGGGAATCTCACGAAAGTTTTAAAATAGGCGGATAAACGCCGATTGGAAATACAGATACAAAAAATTACAGATTCTTCAGTCTATTTTTTGCATAAAAATCGACATGTTTTTAGTATGAGAAGCATTTAATTTCCCACAGATACCTTGCAGCCAGCTAAACAGTCGAGTACCTGGATTACTGGTAGTTGAAAACCTCCACTTTATTACAGAATTCAGGATTTTAAAAAAGGGGATCTCCAAAAGGAAAAAAAAAAGATCGAAGAAAAAGAGTTCTGGAGCTCTTGGGTTTGTGGGTCTTGCTGTTTCTTGAAATTATCCCATATCCACCATAACAGGGTTTGGTAGAACCGGTTATGGTCCTATTCTTTTATCAAATGGATCTGTTTGAATAACATTTGTATTAAACTTGAATGCTTGAAAACATTTAACGATATGCAAATCGTTTGTATGATGAATCGATACTTGAAACTATAATTGTTTATGAATAAATGTTATTAACAGTAAATAAAATCAACTGATAGATTGATAATGTCGAAATCATTCAGAAGAAGAGTTCGCATGGCCAAGTGGCTAACGTTAAGTTCTGTGATGTCGTGGTAAGCGAGTTCAAAAACTTATCGTGCCATTATGTTTTCTCAAAGGATGTAAAAAAGTTGGCGACCGTAGTCCAGGGCGACCAGAAGGCTTCATTTTCAATAGCTACAACACCGAAACGTAGGGAAGGGCGCTACACTTTTCCCTGGATTGTTCCACTTTACCCTAGATACGTACCTTATATTGCTGAGTGTTAAGCAAGTACAATTGAACTCAGGTCTCCCGGATCATTGGTGAACACTGAAGATTGATAAGCCTTTAAAATGAAAGAAACCAAACCAAAAACAGCCAAAATCAACTTTTAAACTATATAATTGTATTCCAATAATTTACAATATTTACAATATTTACAAATTTCTCTTAAAAAAAACTAAGTTGAGTAATTGTATCGGAAATTAACTCTTTATTACATCTGATTTTTTTACGAGCCATTAATTTGTTTTATCAATGATAATTAGTTATTTTCTACTACTGCGCTTTTTAGGAGCTTTATGGATCATCTCAGGAATGACTTGACTGAATGTATCCCTTGAGAGGGCTAAGGCCAGTCTATAAAGTAGTGTCCTGGCTACGGTACTTACATGCATCTAATGTTGAGGCTTCAGTTCTGAAAATCTGGAAATTCTGAAGTACCTCTTCATTGACAGGCATACTTAGTGTCGGTTTCAGAGTTGTATTATCAGTTAGAGGGCAATCCATCCTTTAAATAGATGTGTTTGAAAATTATTTATAATCGACAAGAATTTGCGTGAAAAAAAAAACCTCTTAGAAAACCACTACTCAAAAATGTAAATATGAACCCATAGTGACGTTATTCCCGAACCTCACAGTATAAAATACCCCTAAGCTGGTTGACAGAGAAATAATTATTCTGTTACGTGATTTGGTCGTGAGGGCTCAATTGATGAAGTGTATCATGGGCAAAAATAACCTGGTGGAGCCCATCATTCTCCAGATCTAAAATACAGTTTTACTTCCCCAAGACATATTGCCATACCAATGTTGAAGAGCTTAGTCAGTTGTATTATTTATCCATAATCGAAAGTAAAAAAGTGTGATTCATTGCTTTCCCAATGACATAAGTGTCACGTGAAATTCAAATAACCTTGATTAAGACTTGAAATCGAGAAGCCGAATCCTATCACAAGCGCCTCCAGACGAGGTAACATGCAATTGAAATCAATCAACCACAAACAACTTATCGTCAAAACAGATCCGCGGCGTAAGTCAAGGATTATCTGATCAGGTTTTGACATCATAGTCACTGTTTGTCTTTCTGTCCGTCTGTTTGTCTCTGTCTGTCTGTCTTTTTCCTCTTGGTCTCAGATATCACACTAATTTAGAGAATTTCAATATTTTATTTCCTCTTCACGCAATGAATTTTCTTCGCAGTCATTTCCTCCTATTGCAAGGCCGACCATCTGTCAATTAAATATTGATAATGTTGCGGGCAATCTACACGTGTGGACATTAGATAAACAGAGGAAAATTAAGAATTACTTCATACTCGGAGCAAAACTGTTTTTTTTTTTCATTGAACAAACACAATTTCGCTTAGCAAACATTGCCCTGAGTCAACATTTAATAAGTATTTAATTTTGCACCGTACCATATTGGCGTGAACTCGAGATGCTTTTATGATCGATAATTTATTTTAACATCATTCAATTCCATAAGCTTCTCAAAAACTGTTCATAGTATAAATATATAACTTCATGAAATACGCACATATACTTTTGCGTTCGTAATGTCTAAATATAATACAAAACTGTGAATCCAGCACACACACACACACACACACACACACACACACATATATATATATATATAGAGAGAGAGAGAGAGAGAGAGTGAGAGAGAGAGAGAGAAAAGCGACAGACAGCCAGAAAGACTTATGGAGAGCGTAAGGAAGGAGTGGAAAGTGGAATCGGCAACTGACTTCAAATTTTGCCTAAAGTTACGTTCGTTTGAAAAAATGTCATTACGAAAGGCAAACGGCCATCTATTCATGTACTAGCTGTGGGATCACTCGCCTTAGTAAGCAACCAGCCTCTTAGAAGGACATTTCTGAATTGAAAATTAGTTGTTGACATACCTAGTCTAACGGATGATTTTTTTTTTAAATCGTCTTCCGGCAAATAATGCGTCTCTGCTAGAGTTAACCGGTATTGGACAGTGATTTTTAAACATAACGATCATAAAGATGGGTGTGCTACAGAGCTTGACAACTTGGTGTGCATTACTGGCGGCAATCCCAACAAAGTTAAAGCTCTCGTTTCAGACATATCTGCAAATTCATAGTTCGAAAGTCTAACAGACTATGCATCCCAATATTTATGTTATTTTTATTAGCCTATCAATGTATTTTGTTTTCATAAATATATAAACTGGTTCGCATCATCTTACACTCCGTCCGATGATTTATATATTATTACTCCTAGGGGGTTTTCCACATCAGCGTTTGCTGATAGTCTTTCACCAGAGTCTGAGTGACAGCGAGCCTTTTCAAGTTTTCAGGACTCTTCTCAGTATTCTGGCTGATCTCAATAATGCAGTAGTTTGCCTGGTCTCCACTCGTTCTTTTATTTCCATGTCCTCCAGTTCGTTTATTAATCTTTTTGTGGCTGTACAAAGAGCACCATTTATTACTGGTATAAACGTCTCTTTTATATTCCACAGGTTTTTTCAGGTCCCTAGAAAGGTCGAGGTATTTATCCTTCTTTTCAGTTTATTTTAATTCTACTCTGGGGTCAGCTTGGACAGCAAAGTCCGCAATTCTGCCACTTCTCTTTTTTTTTTGTTGTTGTTGTTGTTTATTATAAGGTCTGGTCGTCTGACCGAGATTAAAATTACTTTAGCGATAGGTTTTGTTGTTGGTAGCAAGGGAAAATTTGTTGTTTAGCGAGGAAGATGGTGTAACGTATGTGTGTTTACGTTGAGTTATTTCCTCGCTTAGTGTTATTAGTCTCCTGGCTAAGTTGCGAGAAATAAAAGCAGGAGGAAGAAGTAAGATGGCGATAGTCGAAAGGTGTTTTTAGAAATAAGTTTTATTTGCAGCATGGAATATTGGGTTTGCTTTTGGTGCTGCAAGACTCGTTAAAGGTTGTGAGTATTGAGACGAAATTGAGTTATGAGAAGTTGAGAAGGTTGAGATGGCAGTGTGTGTCGTCGGACGAGTGAGGGATTGTGTTCGTTGCATTTTGACGAAAGGCATGTTGCAGTTGTAGGAATTGAACTTTGGATGTCACCGTGAGTTTCGTGTCTGGTATTTGGGGAGAGTATGCGTTATCTCCATTAAGGTAGCCCAAAGGTGAATTGAGAGCTAGCGTGTCGAGAGCGGGATTATGCGTCAGATCGACATAGCCAATTTTGGGGTGAAATAAAGTAGTGCCAGTGTGAGGCATGTTGAATGTATCTAATTCATATTCAACGGGAATTCTTTGTAAGGAATCCATAAATTAGATGGGTTCCCTCTTTGTGTCCATGCTGCTGCTATTCTAGAGCCGCCGTGAGACCTCTGCACTGGGTGGTGTTCTACAGTCAAAGAGGGTGTGTTTGGCAGCTTACCCGATTTGGTGGCCGGAAATGAAGGTCTGGGCTGAATAGGATAAGTCATCCTGATTGGGTGAAATTAAGTGTCGAATTAAATTGCGCGCCAAAACAAAATACGAATTTCCCCTTCCACTACAATCCACAAACTCTTTACAACGATCAATGCAAAAAAAAAAAAATGCAGTGAAATTTCGCTATATCTTTTCATAGAAAATGTATGAACTCTCGAGTCAGTGTTTCATGTTGTCGATCATTTGATAAATGCTAGCTCACTTGAAGATTGGCATCATGAAATTCAGAGTCATGAGTTCTCATTCCATGTTATCCTATATTTTACTTGAAATATGTTGTGTATATATATATATATATATATTGTCATCCACAGACAAACTGTTTCGTAGTATGGTTAGACACGTAGGATGCTTCAAGCTTAGGTCAAAACTTTACGTTAGACTTAGTATCATACTTAGTATCATACCGTTCAACTGTCAGTCGACATCCGTCAGCTCAGGAATAATACGGTATTATATAGCAGCTTTCATTTGTTTATATATATATATATATATATATATATATATATATATATATCTGATACAGATCGAAAGAGTTCTGCTTGCTGATGGTCAGTTTCTCGCCTACGTGTGCATCGGGCGAATTAAATATATAATGTAATCTTAATGTGTAAGTCTGTACATGAAAAAGATGCTTATTTTTACATGCTATGACAATTTGAATATGTTATGACCAGTGATTATATGCACTGAGGGCAGTCTGTGCATAAGTTTTTCTGTGCACATATTTTGAGTTTGAACTCATATTTGACAATGTGATTCATTATGTCAGCCAATCTATGTGTAATAATGTATTTGAATTCTATGTCCTATTACTTATATGTATCAGTTAGAATATACATGAATATTTGCAGATGTGAAAACATCAATAGCTTCAAGACATAAATGAAGTAGAACCAAGCTGAATACGGTTGCTAAGCATGTGAATATTATATAGGATAAATGGCTAAATATCCCAAATCTCTTCATGAATTGTTCATGAACGTTCAATTTCTAAATAAGGGAATGCATGTAATTGAAACAAAAGGATTATTTGAAAATAGCGATTAAGATAAATGAGATTTATTTAGTTGATTCTTATAAGTATACTTTTTTTTTTAAATCATTTTGTCTTTTAATCGTGACTTGCTCATCGTGACTTTCTCGGATTTTTATCTTTGGAACATGAATGATTTGCGCGTATAAGAAGTATAATCAGCCGGTGAGATTTTACTCCCCTTCCATTCTGCTTCAGGAGAAGGAAAATTGGAGCCATGCATTCATCTGAAAGTCTTTTCGTGAGGTAAAGTGCAAACCACGACAAAAAGTCAATATTGTCTCATCGAAAGGATTTCAAGGACTCCCAAAAATCACTGCTACTCTATACATATATACCTATGGGGATGAACGAAACCTTGGCAGGATTAATGAAAGCATAAGGATCAACAGAAAGAGAATTCACTCCTTCGCATTAATATGTTGGAAATTACGAGATGAACGAAATAAAACAGCAAAATACCCGAGGCTTTGTGCAACAGTTGAGCCAATCTTAGTAGTTTTACTGGGTCATCTATACTGTGTTTAACCATGTGCTTAACTGTGTATCCATCGAACGCATAGAGTCAAACTTTAAATCCTTGCATGATTCCCTGAGAACAACTTACCTCGTGCAGATACTTCTGCTCTTTTTTCAAGATGGCAGTTCTAGCTTTTATATTACAACAGCCAAAACTTGGTATTCTCCAGAATATCATTCATTATATCATTTAGATAATTAGTTCAGAGATGTTATTTTTTGGCTCTTATTAATTGCGATTCAGTTTTACTCTTTATGTTTCCTCTCCGTAGCTATGTCAAGATAATCTCGTGTGTTATTTCATTACTTTGATTTTAGACGTTAGCTATATTTTTTCTGAATTTATTTCTTATGATTATATAATTGCAGTTTCTTTTTTTCTTTTTTTTTTTTTGTTAATCATCGTCTTATTTTCGTTGTGATCGTTGCTTGAAGCAGTTAGTTTCTCTTTCCTATTAAATGTTATATTCACTAAGGCTTTGAACAGCTACATTAACATAAAACTCAATAATGCAAATTCAATATACTTCCTTTTATTTTAACATTGAGGTTTTTGAAGTAAAACGTAGTGAATACTCATTAATCTTCTCAATTTATGGTCCAGATTCCTGAGGTACTATTGTCCAGATTAGAAAGTGTTCGGAGTATCTTAAAAACGAAACTGTTCAAGTATTTATTGTTCTGACTATGTTTACATTTAAATGGTTGGTTATTCATTGTTTACTTTCTTTCTCAGAATGATCCCTTGATTACTTTTTTTATTGGCTGGTTGATTGTATCTGTTTCGAGAATTATCATTATTTTTTCTTTTTCCGATTCTATGGCTTCAAGTATTTCTATTTAATACTGATTATTAAAACAAAATCATATACCTCCAAGTAACGATTTATAATACAAAATAAACATCATTTGTTTAAAAACGATAATATGGTACCAAGTATTGCCATGTAATATTAATGATTTGCTCACAGTCATATGGTTTCAAGAAATAAATATCTTTTTTATATATCTACTTGAATTACTAATCAAAAATTACTGCTCGATGTCAGAGTTGATCTTGGAGTAATCACAACGAGGATCTTCCTCCACTCTAGTTAATATATATATATATATATATATATATATATATATATATATATATATATATATATATATATATTTGTGTGTGTTTGTGTGTGTGTGTGTGTGTGTGTGTCATTATTTTGTGCTGCTATTAATATAGATTCATTTTCTGTCTTGAGGTTTCCCTTATTAGACATGACAAAATCTTCTCCTATGCAATCTTCTCATTTTGTCACTTGAAATATTCATACTGTTGTTTTTCTTTCGATTTTTGTTTATTTTATTTTACTGATTGCAATTTGCTGACATTGCTGTTACTTGCTGTTGTAATCTGATTTTCTGTTCTTCCGATATGAAGTCTTGAATCGTCTCATATACGCAGTTCTTAATACTGGTGAAACCCTTTCCTGCTTCTTTATACACATATATATATATATATATATATATATATAAATTAGTAAAGGTGGCGACCTTAGTCGACGGTGACCCGAAGGCTCCCTTTTCGATAGCTAAAACACCGAGGTGTAGGGTAGGGAACTACTCCTTTCCCTGGATTGCTCGACTTCACCCTTGATCCTTACCTTAAATTGCTGAATTTTAAGCAAGGACGCATCAAGTACCATTTTTTACGTATTTGGCATGACTCGACCTAAGATTAAAGCCTGGTCTCCTGGGCCATTGGCTAACACTCTAACCATTATGCTAATGTCCGGTATATATATATATATATATAGAGAGAGAGAGAGAGTCATCTCGTAGTGTAATTGTGATAGTGCGGAATTGTAACTTCGAAATAGTCGGGTTCAAACTCCATTCATGCCATAAGGCTCACTTTCGGCCTTGAAAAAGGCACGAATCTCTTATTTTCTCATTTATAGTTTAAATTGCATCACTGTTCTTCTACAAGGTTGCCTCTGACATTAAATAATCCACGAAGATTAACATGCTATTAAACAAAGAGGCAAAATACATAGATATGCGCGCGTGCATGTGTGTGTGTGTGTGTGTGTGTGTTATATCGAAAAAATATCCTCCTTTCACAAAAATGAACTTTATTAAAAATGTATCATTACAGCAGCATCTTGCACCGTCCAGCTAATAAAGACTACATTTACAAATACATGAGTCTATGGAAAATCTTATAGTTTCTTACGCTTTATGGAGGAACATAATCTATATATCTATATATACCTCAGTGTGTGTGTCGCTTTCTCTCTCTCTATGTATATATATATATATATACATACACACATGCAGAAAATATGTGTGTGGAAGTTCTTATATTTATGTATTGTTGGGTGCCCGTATGTACGTGATGTATGTATATATAAAGAGAGGAACCCAAAAATGTAAGCACACATTTTGTCTTTAAACCTAAATTTCATATAATTTAAAGGTTGTGGGGAAGTAAAGTTGAAAAGTAAAACTTGAAATTTTAAGCGATGAAATATCAAATGGGAAATGGAAAAATTCTTAGTGTGTCTATGCAAGTTGAAATGTTTCCTTCTCGCAAATATAAGATTAATGAGTAAAAACCACAGGTACACAATGTCCTCGGGCAGTATCATATGCACATATGCATTAAATATTCTAATGAGATGATAGGTTACCAAGAAGTGACAAATAGCTGGAAAAGTGCAAGGAGAAATATGCCGGCAAATGTCATTTATATGAGTGTGCACATGTGTTGATGATATTCATATTAGTAGAAATAAATAAATATGCAAAATGAATGTATAATTTTATTTTTACCAAATGTCGATATATATATATATATATATATATATATATATATATATATATATATATATATATATTGTAACAGTGTTGGTTGTCAGTATTTCACTTTGGGGGTTTGTGGTGAACCAAGTGCGATATAATTTGGAGAGTGCTCAATATCTGTGATAGCGCTATCATATAATAATAAAAATAATAATAACAATAATAACAATAATAATAATAATTATAATTGGCGGACAGTAATAATAATAATAATAATAATAATAATAATTGGCGGACGAGTGGAGACCATCCAAACGACAGCATTGTTAAGAACTGCCTGAATACTAAGAAGAGTCCTGGAGACTTGAGGAGACTTGCTATCACTTAGACTTCAGTGAAAAACCATCGGCTTTCGCTGATGTGAAAAGCTCTAATGAGTGAATAATAATAATAATAATAATAATAATAATAATAATAATCGGCTAAATGTTTTTACCAGGTGAAATTATCTTGAGCCAACTTTAGAATTATTTGAATTCATCGCGCCAAACTTTACATGCTATGACAATTTGAATATGTTAGCATAAATTACTATAGAATCTTTTGCCGAGCCGATCAAACACTCCCAGTTATCTCAAATTAATTCCACCACCCACCCCGCCAAAAAAAAAAAAAAAAAGAAAACACCCAAACCAGGTGGCATTATAAATCTTAGGAAAGATATAAAAGCTTCATATATATCTGGATATATACAAAAACTAAACAAGTGTGAGGAAATGCTCGTTGGGTAGAGGTTAGTGCAATTCCTTTTTTTAAAAATAACACTGAATTTTCTATGACTTGTTGGTGAATTTTTGTTATATTTTAATAAAGAAACTTGATTTTTCTAATCCGCTAAATGTTTTTACCAGGTGAAATTATTACGAGCCAACTTAAGAATTGTTTGAATTTACCGCGCCAAACTTAGAAACTTAGCATAAATTACTATTGAATCTTTTGCCAAGCCGTTCAAACACTCCCAGTTATCTCAAATTAATTCCATTCCTGACCCCGCCAAAAACAAAATAAGCCCAAACCAAACGCAAAAGAAATTTTTGGAATAATCTAGAATCAGATGCCATTATAAATCATAGGAAAGATATAAAAGCTTCATAAAAATCTGGATATATACAAAAACTAAACAATTGTGAGGAAATACTCGTTGGGTAGAGGTCAGTACTATTTTCCCTTTTTAAAAAATAACACATGATTTTCTATGACTTGTAAAATCTGTTGGTGATTTTTTGTTATATTTTAATCTAAGAATCTTGATTTTTCTAATCGGCTAAATGTTTTTACCAGATGAAATTATCACGAGCCAACTGAAGAATTGTTTAAATTTACTTTGATCCCCTCCACATTGACGACTTTTCCAATCGATAGGTTTTGTATTCCCGTATTTTCCGTAAAAACTTCAGAAATATCAATTGAAAACTATCTTCACAGCATTTAAATGTACAAGTATTAGATATTCTCATTAACCTGGAAATAGCCCTTCAGGCCGTCCAATCTAGTTATAAACAAAAACCAAAAGCAAAAAGTAGATCAGCGGACTCTAACAAGTTAAAACTTAGGTCCAGAGTTTCTTCTAGAATTTTCTCCTTTATATATATATATATATATATATATTGTGTGGCCCGCTCCTTATGAACAGTCTCTGATTGTTCGTGTCACATCTGTGTCAGGTGCGCAGACCATAAACAACCCCTGGGCCAGGTATAGCCACATTATACCACCCATGATAAAAATGTCAAATCACAATATTACACAAAGTGGGACCCAGGAAACAGGCCTGAGTGTCATGATATGCAGGTGCTCTCCTGATAGCCAACATGGGAGACTCGATCGTCATCCTACGAATGTTGGCTGTTCTTTTTTCAGATAAATAAACAACGACGTAACAAACCACAACGAATAGAGACCTAAACGCAAAACATGGACTAGGGAAGAGAATTAACTTGTGCTAGAATGCTATTTCACGAGCAACCCCTCACAAAGAGGCTATGGGAAAAGAATGATTGACATTTGGCAAGAATATTCGACATTTCAGACAACTAGCCAAAGGTTAGCGGATCAGGTTAGGACAATAACGAAGAAGGGTTGGTTTTCTGACTTAAAATTACTAGAAATCCATCAAAAAGCACTGAAAAACAACTATGACCTAGTACCAGACACATCAAGTGGTGTCAAACAAAAACAATCAAACGAAAAAGAACCGCAAACCTCGGTAAATGAAAACACTACCCTCCCAAACGATACACTATCAAACAACCAAACAGAAACACTATCGCAAGAACAAAAAGTAAATCTAGAAAATGTAAAGAAAATCATGAATAGTGAAAAGACTAGTCTACTTTCATGAAGAAACATAGAATGGAAAACACTTAAGATCGAAATGAATAAAATAAATCACATACTACCTTACATACCAACGAAACATATAACTGAGTTAAATGAATTAATATATGCAGGAGCGAAATTAGTTTGTGAGAATTTTGGGAATCCCTCAAAAAACACGAAGAAACAGCAAAAATTGGGATGGAAAATTAGACTGGAATCGCAAATAAAAAAAAACTACGAAAACAAGCCCGAATGATGAAGAGAGGCGCTGAAATAAGCGGGGGTGGGAAGGAAGAAGGAACAGGCAACATGGGGAAAAATAACAGTACGACTTGAGGAATAGACCAGAAAATACTGGCCAAAGAAGGAAGATTAAAGAGATATCGACAAAGGGTAAAATAATAAAGACAAAACAGGACATTCCAAAACAACGAAAGGAAATTCTATCAACAATTGGGAGTGAGTGCCACGAAAACATACCAACAACCGGATGCAAAAGAAACCGAGCAATTTTGGGCTAAAATATGGGAATCAAAGAAACATAACGAAAATGCTGAATGGATAAACAACATTACAAGAGAGCTAGACGGGCTTGAAGAAGGCCCCAAAATGGAAATTCACGTCGACTTACTCAAAACAACACTAAAAAGAATATCAAACTGGAAAGCACCTGGTTATGATGGAATACATGGCTTCTGGTTCAAGAAATTTCCCTCCATTCACGGAAAACTAGTACTAGAGATGAACAGATGCTTACAAGACGCGCAAGTACCTGAATGGATGACCAAAGGAAAGACTACATTAATCCAAAAGGACCCTAGTAAATGAACTGCCTCAAACAATTACAGACCTATAACCTGCCTACCAATGATGTGGAAAATACTAACAGCACAAATAAGGGAAAAGATCTACTATTCTCTAACAAGCCGAGGATTGTTTCCTGACGAACAGAAAGGATGCCGCAAAGGATCCAGAGGCACAGTAGAATTACTCTACATAGATCAACACATCCTAAATGAGAGCAAGACAAGACGGAAAAATCTAGCTATGGCCTGGATTGACAACAAAAAGGCATATGGTATGCTCCCACCAAGCTGGATATTACACTGTCTCAAAATGTACAAAATATCACATGAAGTCATAAACTTCATCGAACAGACCATGAAGACCTGGAGAGTGGAACTGAGAGCAGGAGGAAGAAGCATAGCTGAAACAAAGATCCAAAGAGGCATCTTCCAAGGAGATGCACTATCACCCTTACTATTCATAATAGCCATGATACCACTGAACCACATCATCAGAAAATGCACTGCCGGATACAAACTCCGCTGATCGCAAGAGAAGATCAACTACCTAATGTACATGGATGACATTAAATTATTTGAAAAAATTAAAAACAACGGGAAACTCTCATTCACGCAGTTAGAATATACAGTCAAGATATAGGAATGGAATTTGGCATAGAAAAATGTGCCATGCTCGTCATGAAAATTGGCACATGACATATGACTGACGGAATGGGACTACCAAATCACGACAGAATTAGGACGCTGGAAGAAAATGAAACCTACAAATACTTAGGCATCTTGGAGGCTGACACCATCAAACAAGTGGAAATGAAAGACTTGATCCGAAAAGTATATCTCAGGAGAACACGAAAACTACACGTGACAAAACTCTCCAGCAGAAACCTCATCAAAGGAATAAATACTTGGGCTGTGCCACAAGTCAGATATTCGGGACCCTTTCTCGAGTGGACCCGAGAGGAACTTAAACAAATGGACCAAAGGAAAAGAAAACTAATGACCATGCATAAGGCATTACACCCCAGAGACGACATTGACAGACTATATGTATCTAGAAAAGAGGGAGGAAGTGGACTTGCCAGCATCGAAGACACCGTTGACGCATCCGTACAACGGCTCGAAAACTACATAGAAAAACACGAACGAGGACTAATTACAACCATCAGACTTGATACGGACAACACGATAAACGAAAGAATGACAACAACTAGGAAACAAAAATTGGAAGGAAAACAACTCTATGGCCGCTTTAAACGTCTAATAAACAACATCTTAAACCTGAAAACCTGGACCTGGATAAGAAAAGGAAAACTTAAGAGAGAAACGGAATCCCTCCTAATAGCAGCACAGGAAAATGCCATAAGAACCAATCATATCAAAGCGAGAATAGATAAGATGCAACAAAACAGTAAATGTAGGCTATGCAGTGACA
Source organism: Sepioteuthis lessoniana (assembly GCA_963585895.1). Taxonomy (NCBI): domain Eukaryota; kingdom Metazoa; phylum Mollusca; class Cephalopoda; order Myopsida; family Loliginidae; genus Sepioteuthis; species Sepioteuthis lessoniana. Next base: position 47,144,766 of record OY757910.1, on the reverse strand, counting down.
GATACGAAGCGATCAATCACATAATAAGCGAATGCAGCAAATTAGCACAGAAAGAGTACAAGGCGAGACACGACTGGGTCGGCACTGGGAAATGTGCAGGAAATTTCAATTCGACCATACAAAAAAATGGTATATGTTCAACCTGGCGCTTGTTCTAGAAAATGACTCACATAAACTCCTATGGGACTTTAACATACAAACGGATCACCTAATCCCGGCCAGAAGACCAGACCTCATATTAATCAACAAAAGAATGAGAATCTACAAAATTGTTGACTTTGCTGTCCCGGCAGACCACAAAATAAATCTGAAAGAAGGTGAAAAGAAGGTTAAGTACATCGACCTTGCTAGATAACTGAAAAAACTGTGGAACATGAAAGTAACGATTGTGCCAATTGTGATTGGTGCGTTAGGCACAATGACAAAATGATTATTAAAGGGCCTGGAGGACTTGGAAGTTGGCGGACGGGTAAAGACTATCCAAACGACAGCATTGCTGAGGACGGCCAGAATACTGAGTCGAGTCCTGGAGACTTGGAAGAACCATCAGCTAATACTGATGTGAAAAACTCTAGAGGATTGAATAATAATAATAATAATCAATAAATAGATATATTTTATATTTTATATATCTAATACCATAGAATTTTGTCTGCGACCTTAGGTTTCATGAAGTTTTACAACCAACAATCATCGGACAGATAACGAATCAAAATGAAGAAATTGAAAGAATCGAAAAATACAATCAAAAACCATTAGAATTGTGCACACATTTTTATGAGTGATTTTAAGTGTGTATGTGTGTTTGTTTGGTTTATAGTTGCGTATTATTGTGTGTGGACGTATTAGTGGTTTTTAGTATATGTGAGTGTGAAGATACATACGCAGCGCTTTAAAATTGAGGTTTTCTTCCGGATAGATGGACGAAGTTATGAAACAGAGTTTCATGATGACCGAGAAAAAAAATTCTTTATTTGTTTCTTTAGATGATTGTGTGCATGCTTGTGAAAGTGATTTTAACTAAGGAACAAAGCATTATCATTGCATTTCGAAGAAAATAAGGTTATGATTTGTAAGCTTACAAATCATAACTTTTTTTTTTCTTGAAAAAATTATTAAAGTAATTAATATGGTGAATTTTTGTGTTGGTGTTATTGTACAGGAGGATTTTGTTAGTGGTTATGTATGTTTAAACGTGTATTCGTTTGGATGTCGGTGCGTTTGAGTATGAGCAGTCCCTTGTGCATTCATATACACGTATATGTGCGTATAAAATGACATGTATTTTTGCATATTTTTCCAATGTCAACAGGTGGAAAGGATTGAAGCAAAGTATTAGAGTCTGAGAAAGGAAGAGTAGGTGAGGAGGATGTGGTAAAATGAAATGTTTCAATCAAAACGATACCTTTCTTCTTTTGATTTTACCCCTATCCTTGACAACTAAAAGGTTATCTGATGTGACTATATTAAATTTCTCATTCGTGTTGAAGTTTTTCAGTGATAATATAGATAGATAGGTAGATATAGACATACACACACACATATATATATATGTGTGTGTGTGTGTGTGTGTGTGTGTGTATGCTCACAAATAACTCAAACTCGACGAAGTAACTTGCAAATAATTTCTTATGCATATACAATATGAATTATATATATATATATATATATATATATATATATATATATATATATATATATATATATATATATATATATATATATATATATATATATATATATATATATATATATATATATATATATATATATGAATGTGATACATACGCATTTAAATTTCCTTTGCTTGCGCTGGTTTACTCGTGGCTGAGTGGTAGAATCTTCGATTGGCGTTTCAGTCAGCCAGGTTTCGATCCACGCTTCGTGAATCCAGCTTGTATAACCACACTGAAGAGTTCTGATGAAATGGAACATTTAGATTGTTGATGTCTATATATACATATATTTATATACGTGAACAGAGGTATATATACATGAGCACACGTGCATATGTATTGATAAATGAATATTTCTCCCTCTCTAGGAATACACTCATAAGTATTACCTTCTTGAGTTATTAATAATATTAATTGGCACACCTTGATATTTATCTTTGCAAAAACAATACGTAAATCTATTTGTAAAAAGACCTTCCTAATTAGGTGATGAAACATTCATTTTTTCTCTGCTTCATCAGGCTCACTTCATCAGCACAGAACATTTTTCTGATTTATCAAAAAATAGGTTTTGCTAAGTCTTTGTTATCTTTTCTCTTTTTGTCACTGTCTCCGTCTCTCTGTCTCTCCTTCTCTCTCTCTCTCTATATATATATATATATATATATTGTAATACAGATACAAGCGGAAATGTAATCAAATATAATGAACGAACGAAACACATTCGTTTTAAAAACATATCTCTCATTTTATTCACGAAAAGGGCCCACACTTTGTTGTTAGTTGAGACATAGATGGAGAGAGATATACTCAGAGAGAGGAATTCTTTCCAAATTTTCTTGCAGGAGCCAAAGGGTGCCAACTCTTGCACTCCTGATTCTCTGCATTCTGTCTAAATCTGCCCACGTGGTTCTCATTACGAGGTCTCATTCAGGTGATACACCTGTTGGACCCAACTGCCCTGTTTACTAATCACAACGTGATAGCTTCTCAAAGCACATTGGGTCTCTAGGAACGAACCGAAAATCTATGTTAGATGTCATATAATATATATATATATATATATATATATATATATATATATATGAATAAAAATGAATATGAATGAAAAAAATGTGAGACATTACTTATTGACATATTAAAATTTCGTATCGGTGTAATAGTTGCGAAGCAGGTGTATAAAACTAGATCTGCTTCTTTGTGAAGCTCATAACCCTAGATGCACATCTATGATCTACAAACTGATTTAGCCATCATTGTTGATATCAGTGAACATGAATTAGAACCCCATGAACGACGCTGCTTCAGGCATTTTTGAGTGACAATAATTAAGAAGACAGCAAGGAAGCGATCTCACAACTCTATCACACACTCCCAGATGAAGTAAGATCACGTTTCAAGATAACATACTAGTGTTGAACCTTCAAGTAACGAACCCTTATTTAACGATAAACATGCAATCTGCGGGACACACATCTCCACTCTATACCGTGACATAAGTAACCGATAAGTAAAAATTCCATTTCATATTTGCTACCGTCTGCAAAACTAGCATCTTCAAGGTTATCCTTCGCCGCTAAGGTCTATTCAAAACACGTGTTGTAATTTTATTTTTAAAAAAAAATGGGAGCTAGATCGTCATGAGATCTTCTTCATTTGGTAAGTCGTTTACTTCACAGGTACAACGAGAAAGTCAGAAAGTCACGAATAATATAGTTTAATGACTGCTGTTTTAGACTAATTTTGTAGTTGTTCGACCATATGACAAATCGGCCCTTATACAAATACTTTCCTCTCATCTTGCAAAATATCGTTGAAAGGTGAATAAGACATGCTTGGAACACCAGGAGAATTAAGAAGGAAAAATCAGGAGTGATGTTCGCATATGAACTCCTACTCATGGAGGCACAAATGTTGACGGGGTGTCCTCGTGACTTACTGGTTAAAGCGACAGACAGTGGATTCGTAGTAAGCGAGTCCGAACTCCAGTTGCGCTATTATTTTCACTTTCGAACAAATACCTTCGGGAAAGGTACTATTTACCAACCCCTCCGCTCTGGCAGGATATGACACAAGGTCAATTTTTAAGCGGAGTTTAACAGGTTTGAATTCAGAGTTTTCCTTCTCCTAGACTAGTTGCCTCACCAAGGCTGAAGAACCTAGTCCGTCCTACTATTTACCCATAGCTGGAGGGAGAATAAGGGGGTTCATACCTTTCCCAAGGGTATTTGTCCGAAAGTGAACGTAATAGCGCGACTGGAGTACGAACTCGCGTACTACGATTCCGCAGTGCATCGCTTTAACCATTACACCACGAGGACACCTACCTTCGGGAAAGGTATGAAACATCTTATCCTTCGAGTTATGGGTTAAATAGTACCACTACTCTCCTCCTGTAAGGATGGCTTTGGCATTAAATACCCTACAAAGGTTGATATGCATTAAACAAACCGAAACCAATGTTAACTAAGCAGTAAAATCATACATTCATCAGTTTTGTGCTGAATAGGACTTACTAAGAGTTACGACCGATAGGTAAGGATTGCAAGTGAGAGTCAAAGTAATCATTGATGCTGAATTTTTTAAATGACGGATGATCTTATACTGGTGCCAGAACTAACTAAGTTTCATAAATAGCAAAATAGTGTTGTTTATCAACCCTCACTCAAGAAACATGCTAAAAAAAGGACGAGTACCATATCAAACAGTTAAACATACATAACTTTAAACTGCACATGAAACCAAAACAAATTCTACGCATTTAGAATAAGTTTTTAAAAAGATTCTTGCCAATATAAATATCACATTTTTTTTTCTGAAGTCTTTATCGCTTTTAAAGATAATTAACACTGACCGGAATTAGGAAGAAAACTGTCCATCATTCAAAATAAAAAGTAGAAAAAGAATAACACTGATTATCATTGTTTTATAATCACAGATAAATTAATTTTATGCGGATACACGACGGAACATTTCCACGAGGATGAATTAATACGATAAAAGCGTAACAAACACGGATATCTTGTTGGAACAAAGACGCAGGATATTTATGCAAATTCATTTTTTATTAAGCATTGATGCACATGCAAACTCCAGAATGTATATACACAGATACGTACACAAACACACACAGACACACACATATGCACCCACTTATATATATATATATATATATATATATATATATATATATATATATATATATATATATATATATATATATATATATATATATATATATATATATATATATATATATATATATATATATATATATATATATATATATATATATATATATATATATATATACACATACAGAGTCATATATATAAAATGGGTGTATTTATATATTTGTGTGTGTATGTGCGTGCGTATCTATATACAGATATTTACGTGTCAGCGCGCGGGCACACACACACACATACACAAATGTATAAATACACCCACTTCTATATATATATGACTGCGTGTGTATATGTCCGTATATATATATATATATATAGAGAGAGAGAGAGAGAGAGGCACACACAGGCATTTCCTCTCATAGGAAATGGACTCGGTGACATGAGTTCAATTCCTAGACAAGACTGTTTTCTTTTTCCATATTGCTAATGACCTTGGAAAAATAATGAAGCCAATTATTCTCCTTCCTGCTATAGGTACATAGTAAAGTAGGCATAGCTCTTTAAACTGGCCCGGCAGCCGGTGTAGGAGATTGAAAACTCGGATTTCACGTCTGTAACATTTTGCTTACAAAATCTTTCCAAGGGACACGTCCTGCTCGTGGGGACGTTATATATATATATATATATATATATATATATATATATATATATATATGTATAATTTTAATTAAGCAATGAGAATCCTCAAACAAAAAGTAATTAATAATAATATTTACTGAATTTCGTAAGAACCAGCAAAACAATACCTTCAAAAATCTTTCAAAACCAAGATTGATAATACGCTGGAGGGTAGGTTGTGTGGGGACATTGATGAAAAAAAGAATTCCATTAGTGTTATGGCTGAAAAGGAATACACGAGTAGTAATGAGTGTATAACTAAGGTGATCCACTAAAATTTCCTCATTTCAAGAAATCGTGCATACGCAAATATGAATCTCTCCAAGACACTGAAACGTACGGATTTAGATCCCGGTAAGAAAAGTAGATATACTGTTATTTAACAAGAAGAAAATATCTTGTCATCTGGGGGGGGTTGCCATTACAACGGACTTTTGAGCATTTGACGCATGAAGATCTTAAACGAAAAGAGTGGCCAAATAATGGAATTTGCAGGAGAATCGACATTTTGACGACGGTTGTTGTGAATAAATACTCAATGACCTACTGTGAAGACACATGCTGAAGTAATGTGGAAACCAGCTGAAATAATATAGTAACCAGGTGTCGCTTCAACGAAAGTGCTTTACATAATTGGTGTTCACATATGATGGACAAGAATTAAGTGAAACATGATTATCAACACACGAAAGAATATACCAACGTACATTGCACCATAGATTGAATGGCTCAATTTAATCAAAATCAATCATAGAGGTCAGTTCGTAACATCAGCAATTCATACTTGAATCAATCAATCTATCTATTTATTATGAAACAGAAAGCTTGTCATTTTTCATAGTGTTTCCAAGAGAATATCATTTGTTAACTGAATGGTTTTTAACAGCGTGTGAACCAGCTTAGCGTTATTTTATGCCGATGGGTTAAAGAATCACGTTTTTTATTTCTCAAAAGGAGACTTTGCTCTGGGTCCATTCGAATACGACTTCTTTTTGAACATATCGTTTTGACCCATTGATGGGGCTCAAACATCAGTCAGTAGACCTTGGAGTATTTCTTATAATGGAGAGTGTGACCTTAATTTATTAGTTTGTCAAAGAGTTAATGCATATTATTAAATACTCCTTGAGATTTTTTTTCATATCAGCATTAGCTGTTGGTCTTTCACTGAAGTTTGAGCGACAGGAAGTCTCCTCAATTATTATTATTATTATTATTATTATTATTATTATTATTATTATTATTATTATTATCTAAGTAATCATTGCAAAAAAATTTATTGCACATTTAGTCTGGTTTGGTTTGCAATATTTAGGACTTCAATTCGTTTATCAGGTTTCACTTCTAGTATATTCTTTAAGATGTATCTGTCCACATGTTTCTAGTATCTCAAAGTAAGAACACCAGCTTTTGTTAAAATAATCCTCACTTGATAAGCAATTTTTCAGCTTGTATTACATTGAGTAAATTTTATCCAGATCTTCATTCTCCTTTTCCTTTATACGTTTTTCTGTAGGATTGCTATCAAAATAAGATAAATTTGTATCTTTTGTACATTTTCTAACAGTCTCTTTCTGACGCATCGTTGCTTTAGGTTTTTTTTTACTTGAAATAACAAGTAACATTAGTAGGAGGCTACTGAGACACCAGATTGGTAATCAAGGGAATACCTGGAGATCATGACACTCAGATCTGTCATCTAAGTACTACTTTAGAGTTGATTTCAATTCGTCATTCTTTTTGGGTAGTATATTGTCGCTATACCAAACACGAGGTTTGAATTTTATGTGAACTGGTACACTTCCAGGAATGTGGGCACTTTATCGGGCCAGAAAGAATACTCACAACTGCAAAAATACTAAATTTTATCTTAGAAAAATCTAACCTCCTCCTTTTAAATATGGCTTTTAAGCTTTACATCATATTTGATCATTCAACCTGAATTGTTGTATTACTAATACAAATTGCTAGCCACTTGCGTAGTAGCAAGTATTGGGTATTCCACGATGCTCGACCGTTGATGTACGTATGAGGCACCTCCGATTCTATAATTTCGTAAAAGAATAAATGATTATTTATTTATTCCTATGTAACTCCACAGTCTTACGACTTCTTTAAAAAGATTCAAACACTTGACTCTAGAGGTACTGTAACTGCTTCTGCCTCCAAATTAATTTCTACTTCTTTTGTTTCCTGAACAACTAATGATAAACTTTGCAGTTTTTTTTTTAAATACCAAATTTTACTTCTATAGTACGACATAGATTTATAGATATATACACAAATTCCAACAAATAAAAAGAGATTGAAAAAATCGTTATTTCGTTGTTCTTTCTCACTTGAGTGCTGTAAATGTAAATTTTGAACGTCAAAAATACCTCCGATTGCTTCATTTCTTAAAATATAATTTGTTTATTTATTTCTATCTTACTCCAATGGTTAATTTTTAATTGGTATCTTTAACAGAAGTCTGAGTAACGAATAGTCTCCATAGGTCCCCAGGATTCGTCTTAGTATTTTAGCCCTTTTTAAAAATGCTGTGATCTAGATGGTTTTGACTCTCCCTCTGATTTACAATTCCTCCAGTCCTCTTTCTACGCATTTGGGAACTGTTACAAATTTGCCAATTACAATTGGTATCACAGTCAGCTTCATGTCTCATGAATAGTTTATTTCTCTGCCATGGTCCTAGTGTTTGCGCAAACTTTTCGATTTATCTTATTTTTACTCAGTGATTAACTGGAATAGTAAAATCCCAAAGATGATTGTTTTTTTTTTATTTCGCTAATAAACACTAAGTCTAGTCCTCTTTCTGAATTTAGGTGATCAATTTCTATCTTAAAATAAAAAAAAATGTTATGCATCACATTCTCTTGGTTTTATTCTAGTTTGTGCATATGCGGTGTCAATATCATAAAATGTCAATTTCTTGCACGATTCCCAGTGGCTCCCTTATCCCAGCCAGTAATCCCAAATCGTTTACTCTTTTTTTGCTTGTATTATTATTATTATTATTATTTCTGGTTATTTGTTCAATGACATATCAAACTTTGTGGGTTATTTAATGCCAAAATGATCCCTGTAGAAGAACAGCAGTGATAATATTTAATCCATAACTTGAAAGATAAGGGAGTTTATACGTTTCCCAAGAGTATTATACTCAAAGTGAACCTAAGAGCGAGACTGCATTTTGAACACGCTTACTCCAGGCCACAGTTCGGCATTGTAGTCATTCTATCACGAGGACTTATATTATTTTTCGATAAACTCAAGTCTAAATAGTAAGAGATATAAAGAGTCCTTGTAAGAGCAAAATATTTTGTTAAACGATCACTTTCAAAATGTTGGTTTTATATAACTAATTATACTTGATTAAAAACATATTAATTTTCCCTCTAAAGATTTTTGCTATGTGTAATTTGTGTAGCATTGTAAGTGAATGATATCGAGTGTGAATAGATAAGTTATTTTTTAAAAAGCCATAAGACGCAAGTGGGCCAGGTGGAACAAGATAAACCGTGCTATACTGTTTGACGATAAAGCTTATAACCTAAACTTGTGGACATGTAAATGTTTGCCAGTTTTTTTCTATTCACTGGTCGCTTCTGGGAATCCCAAGAAGATTAAATAAAGCCTGATAAGTGGATGACGTTTTGAGAGTTGTAGTGTATTGTTTCCTGTAAAAAAGTTTAGTTTAAGGATTGACCCAAAGTTAAGTGATAACTTTCAAAATTTTGGTTTTACATTTAATTATATTTTCTCTCTGAAGATTATTGTTATATGTACTTACTGTGTCATTGTAAGTGAATGGTACCGGATGTGAATAGACAAGGAACTAAAAAAACATAAGGTGCAAGCAAGCCAGGTGGAACAAGATAATCTTGATCAAACTCCCCCAGAACATGTCTTAACTTGGTCATCAGTGATTGGTCGTCTGAGTAATCTCGGAGTCGAGCCGGACGAATTTACTGATGTAAGGTCCAAGTTAAAGCACATATATTCAGTTTTGTGTGCATTGACATAGTGGCCAATGCCTGCTACGGCTCGTTTCAAACTATGCAGTAGTGTTTCAGCTTGGTTGAGTGTATTTGCCAGTATCGCTATGTCGTCGGCGTAGTCGGCGTCGGTAATTGTTTTTCAGGGGTACCTTCTGCTTCTTTTCTTTGTCAGCTCGAAGCCGTTTTCTCTGATTTTATCTATCGATGTTCTAAGCACGTAGTCTAGACAGATGATAAAGAGGTATGGGGCCAGTGTTTCCCCCTGTAGTAGTACTCCTGCTACAATATCGAAGTATTCTGTGTCTCCATCCTTTGAACGTACTTTCACTTTGGTGTTTCTATAGAGAATCGTTATTGCTGCTACGGTTTTTTTTTGTAGGCCGTATGCTAGTAGGATTTGTTCCATCTTCCCTTTGTGAATTGAATCAAAGGTCTTGGTAAAGTCAATAAATAGTAATGTCGCCTGTAGGTTTTCTGCCCGTACACCTTCGACGATTCTACGTATGGTCAATATTTGTGAGTTCGTGGATTTATTTTTACCGAAGCCATTTTGGTTTTTCCCAAGGATGTTGTCGATTTTGGGTCCTATGTGGTTAGGCGTCATTTCCACACTTTTACGGAACCTCTCTGAAACTGGTACACAAGTTCACCTTCCTAGGAAGCAGTGTCTCATCAACCGAAAAAGACATCGACAAGTGGCTAACGAAGGCAAGGACAGCTATCTATAAGCTATCGATCATATGGAAATCAGAACTAATTGATAAAATAAACGCAGTTTCTTCCAAGCAGTGATAGTGTCGATACTGCTCAATGGGTGCACTACTTGGACGCTAACTAAACGGCTGGAGAAGAAGCTAGACGGCTATTACACAAGAATTTTGCGAACAATATTGAATAAGTCCTGGCAGTAACACCCCACAAAGCACCAACTATACGGCCACCTGCCTCCCATCACGAAAACTATCCAAGTTAGAGGAACCAGACATGCAGGACACTGTTGTAGAAGCAGGGACGAGCTCATAAGTGATGTACTCCTATGGACCCCCACATATGGCCGAGAAAGAGCAGGACGACCAGCTCGAACATACATACAGCAGCTATGTGATGTAGCCCTGAGGACCTGCCAGAGTCGATGAACGACAGCGAGAAGTGGCGAGAGAGGGTTAAGAATATCCGTGCTAGCGGCACGACACGATGATGATGATGATGATGATGATGAAGGTGCAAGTAGAATCTGGGTGTTCAGTGACCCCCTATATAAGACGACGGATTTCTTGATTAACTTTCTTTTTTGATGGCAGGTTTCGATGAGACAAGCGTTGTAGTGCTTGGAGAACGGTGAATAGTTTAGAGATATGGAAAGAGACATTTCCATTGTAAACGAAGAAACTACTGTGTAATTTGTGTCACCTGCTTCCTCTGCCTTTGCAAGAGCATTTAGCAAAACGGTTATCGTCGTAAGAAATAGAATCCGTGACTCGAGTTCAAATCCTTGACGATGCTATTTTATTCCTCATAGTGTTAATGCATCCATCGAGCTATGTGTAAATAGTAAAACAGAGAGGGTCATTTGACTTTGATAAGCCGACTTATCGAGGAGAAAGAAAACAACGAATTCAAAGTAGTTCTGATTAGTTCAAAATTCAGTAAGAGTCACACCCTCTCCATACGTGGAGGTTTTTGTTAAATACGTGCCATCATGATCATGCCCTCATAATCTGAATCGGTAGAATAAAGACAAGTTATGTTTTAACTATCACCGATGAAGCAATAATCAGTAAATATGATTCACTTCTAGTTTGGTTTCATGACATACCAACCATTGAGGGTTATTAATTCTAAATCCATTCTAATACATACAAATACTTCTATTTCAAACAATTCAGTTTAGCGTAATTACACAGGTAAAATGTCAAAACAAGTTCTATTTCCAACAATTCCGTTTAGCATACGTAAACAGTTCTATTTTGAACAACTCAGTTAAGCATAAGTACATATTTTATTTCTTTGACCCATAGATAGGACCCTATCAGGTGCTACAACTCCGGGTAAAAATGGACAGGGAGGGATGGTAATGAAAGGGTACTCCACATTCGTCAAATCTCCTGCAATACTGGAACTTCACGATCAGATTGTTTAGTGTCATATCCAGGGCACTCATTGCGTGGGGGGGGGGTCTAACCTCTCTTCAAAGAAGCAGTCGGACTAGTCTACAGACCTAGCCGACAGGGCAATATGCTACACGTTTGTTATCTTAGAAATACCCACTTAGTTTTGTGTTGTTTTGATTGTTGATAAAGTTTTTAACCTAAACTTATGGATATGAGAATGTTTGCCAGTTTCTTTGATTCTCTGGTCGCTTCCGGGAACTGCACGTAGATTAAACAAAGTCTCATAAGCGGATGACGTTTTAAGAGATGTAGTTTATTTTTTCCTGTAAAAAGAAAAAAAATCATCTTGGGATGGACACAAATAAAGGTTTTCTCAGCAGTTCCTGCATTTTAATGAGTATCCCGAATACGAGATTTGGTTTTCAAGGAAGAGTGTAAATACAAACATAAAAATATGTTTTCCTTATCGAAAGCATAAAAAAAAAGAAATAAATAAAAAATAAGAAATAAATTAATAAATAGAAAGATACACATATGTTTTCTAATACAGTGCTTAGCTTTGAAATTATCGGCTGATAATAAAGGCAGGAAAAAGCCGGGCATATTATGAACACCGAAATAGCAATATTCCGATATCTTTGTCTGGAAGCATTATTATCTGGATCCGTTCGTAAGTGTCTCAAAATAACTGCCAAGCCATCATCTCAGATAATCGAGAATCGAACAAAGCTGGTGATATTTATATACGTTGTATGGCTTTGGTATGAAAACTCTGAGATATTCACTACCAAGGTTATTAGGTCTTTTGCATTCAATAATGTTGTCATTAAAGCCAATGTTAACAAATATTCTATTGTGCAAAAGTCGATGCCAGTTATTTTTGATAACAAAATGAATTGTGATTGTGAAAGCCAACGGATGTATATTTTCTTTATAAGGGCTTCTTTTGTTACGTATATTCAAGGATGGTATTATATAGTACACTGAATTGCATACGTTTTTTGTGCCCATATAAGCACATGAAAATTACAGCCAAGGGGTACTTTTGATAAATCTGTTACACATGCCTGAACATGTGTGTGTTTTATTTTTAGATAGATAGATAGATAGATAGATAGATAGATAGATTACCAGAGAGGTTGTAGAAAAGGTTGTGAAAGAAAGAAAGAAAGAAAGAAAGAGGGAGAAGGATCGTGTATAAAAAGTAATGAACTGACATTGTTTTTGAATTGTGGATACTTATCTTTTTTGTTCTAAATGCTTTAGATAGTGAATGCTTTTCTTTTGTTGGCACATTGTTTAATTTGGGATTGTTGCCTGCACGGATTAACTCGATACTTAATTTAATTGTAATCTTGTGACTGATTAGTTTAATTTTCAAAGGAATAATTCTTTGTACAATATTTTTTTAGATTTTACACGCACATAGAAGCAAATATATTCAGACCAATTTAAGTATATTCAAGGTTATTGAACTTAACTTCTGTCAAAGGGAACAAGAGAATAGTAATAAATGTAATTTTGATTTGGTTTCGGTTTGGGTTATTTGTTTAATAGTATATCAACCTTCGTTGGTTATTTAGTGCTAAAGCCATCCTTATAGAAAAAAAAAAAACAGCAGTGATACTGTTCAATCCAAAGTTGGAAGGACAAGAGAGTTCATATCATTCCCAAGGGCTTAGTCTAAAACAGAACGTAAGAGCTTGACAGCCATTCGACCTTATTTACTGTGAGGTCGCTCTTCAGCAAGTTAGATATTGCTCCACGAGATCTACCCCCTCGTATTTAGGATAGAATCAATGCCACTAAGAGGGAGAATAGCATGGCATCTTTACAATTATGTATAACTACCCTTCTCCTTCTCCCTCTATCTCACTCTCGGTTTCTCCCTCCCTACCCTCTCTCTATATATCTTTCTCCCTCGCTCACTCAATATATATATATATATATATATATATATATATATATGTGCAGAATAATACATACATGAAGCAGTGTAATTAATACACAAACGCATATATATATATATATATATATATATATATATATATATATATATATATATATATCTGTAAATAACGAAAATAGATTCGACATTATTGAGAAAAAGGAAAAACAGGGTAATCTAAAGAGAAGAATTTAATGTAAAAATATGTCAATTATGAACATTTCCGTTCTAAGGAACCATCAACAGGACTAGGTAGGATGGTATCGAATGACGTTAAATCACCGATGGATTTTTTAATGAAATACAAAACAAGTCGGAAATATCATATATACTGAGAAAAGGGGTAACCGTTGTTTCACTAAGTCAGCGTTCGTATTTTTAAATATGTCACGTGACTATTCAAGACTCTGGGGAAATAACGAATTATTTAAATAAAGAAGGAAGAAAGAAAGAAAGTTTGAAAAGAAAAGAAAAGAAAAGAAGAGAGCAGATGAATGAGGAAATAGAAGTGAGAGACGGGTCCATGTACTGAAAAAGAAGACGGAGGTAAAACGAAACAAGCTAACGTATCATACGTAAATAACTGATAATTGTTAATTAAAGAATAATTGAAGATGGAATCCTAGTAGCAATTCAAGATAAGTTTTCCCAATTACGGCGAAATACTGAAAAAGCCCGGTTGATTAACATTTCGCAAACGTGAAGCTGCACCGGCTTCAAAATTCAGTCTTAATCTTATGTTGTGGGTATAAGCTAACATAGTACCTGCATTAAAATCGACGTTATGATCAGACTTATATATATATATATATATATATATATATATATATATATATATATCACAAATATTTTTGTAAACAACTCATTCTTCTGACAATTAGTAGTGAAGCACTGCCCAGTTTGATTTTTTAAATATAAAAAGGGTTCCACGTAAATACGGCAGATATGTTTTGTTTTTTTTTAAATAACAATATAATACTTTGGGTAAATAGTAGGGTAGCGCAGGTACTTTAACTTTTGTATGGCAACAGCTATCTGAGAAGGAAAGCTCTGAATTCAAGCCTGTTAAACTCCCATTAAAATGACCTTCTGTTGCACTCTGCTCGTATGAATATGTTAGGTGTATATATATATATATATATATAGACAAAAATACACACAGTGGAAAAAGCCCAAAAGTAGGTGTTACTTAAATTAAAAAAAAAACACTTTAACAAAAAAGATGCCTTTTAAATTCTATAACATCACCCAGAGAGAGAGAGAGAGAGAGAGAGAGAGAGAGAGAGAGAACACTCACACGGACAGATTAAAACAACGAAAAACTCTTTAGAATATCAAATACAATGACACATTTGTTCAATAAAAATATACCCACATTGGAGAACAGAATACATGCCCTGAGAAAGAGAAACAGAAGAGGAAGAAGAGAACGAAAGAACCAACTCCTACTAGAAATCTCACACAAAACAATGACCTCTACATTGTCTTATTTAGATAAGACAATGTAAAGCTGAAAAAATTAAATATTCTCTGACGAAAGCAACAATCTGGAAACATACCCTATGTAAGAAGGAAGTTGGTAATTCGCAAAAATATTCAAATCTATTAGAGGACCTATCTATTTTGAAATATTTACTTTTTTCTCTCTTTTGACCAACAAAAAGAAGAAAACACACACACACACACACACACACACATACACACACACACACACACACACATATATATATATATATATATATATTTAAATTTAGTCCCGCGTTGCTTTCTCACTCTCCCGAGTTTCATATGTTTTCAATCTTATCAGGCGGATATATCTTGCTAATAACCACGTTGAAAGCAAAAGTAAAAATGCCTGCCTATGGAATGCTTAAGTCAGTTGTATTAAAGGGCTCAACTGGAAATAGTAGTAAAGTTGCCGACCGTAGTTAATGATGAGCCGAAGGCTCCTTTTTCGATAGCTACTACACTGAGGTGTAGAGGGGGGGCGATACTCTTTTCCCTGGATTGCTCCACTTTACCCTTGATACGTACCTTATATTGCTGAGTGTTAAGCAAGGAGGTATCAAATACTATTTTTAAAGTCTTTGGTATGGCGCGACCTGGGACTGAACCCACTCTACCATCTAAACCAATCTAGAAATATTAAGGACCTTATAACTACAAAAAATGTTGTAAACGCACTGCTTCTCCAAATAACTAGTGAAGAATCAAATCTTGATTTGAAAATAATGCACCAAGTCGTCCATGCCAAAATTGGATAGTTTGTTTTCACCCACACACACACACACACGCACATATATATATATATATATATATATATATATATATATATATATATATATATATTATATATATATATATTGTCATCCACAGACAGACTGTTTCGTTCCATCAAAACTCTTCAGTGTGGCTAGGCATATATAATGAACAAAATCAAGGGCAGAAAGGCATTTTTTTTTTAATGTTGTACATTTCAAAGGTCATTGTTTGGAGAAAAAGGATTTGGGGGAAAAAAGACGTCTGTAGGAAAACAATTATTTATGATTAATTTTTCATTGCAGAATTTATGCTACGGGAAAAACGAAGTAAAATTTACTTTAAAATCTAAAAAAAAAAATGAAAATACAAAGCCAGATGTCTTCCCCACATAGAGATAGAAATATATTTAAGAAAAATAAAATTAATTAAAGATACTCGAATCAGATAATATTTTTTCCTTCTGCCAGTGTATATGCTGTACTACCTGTTCATCCCTTCACGAGAATCAATCAGGTTAGCACCTTCTTTCTATCCGTAACATATTTATCTTGTCACGTACACACTAACCGACACCAAAGCAAGGGATTTCAGTTTTGCGTTTATGATCTATCCCACGATAATTTGTCAATAAACAATTGTTTTTTTTAAGTAAAAGTGAGAGAGATAGAGAGAAAAAGAGAAAGACAGTAGGAGAGAGAGAGAGAGAGAGAGAGAGAGAGAGAGAGAGAGAGAGAGAGAGAGAGCCAAAATAGTTATTTTTGTGTCTCGCTTCCGATGTCAACTAGTATTTGATTTTGGTGATCAAAACTTTCTGACTCTCCGGTCTGAAAGTCGTATATAGTCTACATTGTTCGGACATATAATAACCCCGTCGCCTCTCCTCTCTGACAGTTGTATACATTCTGAATTCTCACGCGAAATATATATTACTACTCAAAACTTTCACCATAATATTCAGACGCTTTAGAATTAACAGAAGCGACGTCCTCTTCGCTGTCTGGAATGCGTCATTTATTTTGTTTCTGCATGTAGCCCGACCTGTGTTATAATGACATCATGTAAAACACACTCATACACATATTGCATATATATATATATATATATATATATATATATATATATATATATATATATATATATAACGTTTCCTACTTCTTTTTCTATTACAATATATTTATTTTGCTCAATATGATGTAAATATGTTGCTATATATTGCTTATTTGGAAACATGTTATATATATATGCCTTATTATAATATTACCTATTGATAATCTGTTTCTTGCCATTTGAGATATTCTAAAAAGCAACGTTTAAATTATGCTTGTTTTGGTTTCTTTTTAGTAGACTCCTTTAACGTACTTATATCTGAACCCATTGGTGAGTTATTTTTCCTTACTTAGAAAAAGAATCTTCCTTATATCGATAATGAATTCGAATCGCAACGTTTAAAGGGACACGTAGGGAAGAGCTTAGAACAAAGATTTAACGGTTGCCAATTTGAAAATGGCATCAAATAGACTCGCCCTAGTCAGAAATTTGAATAAGATACGTATTAAGCAACTCATCTGCAAAAACAAGATGCGACACGATGTCATTTTTAAGTGGATTTTATCAGGTTTAAATTTACTGTTTCCTTTCTAGACTGGTTGACATATTAATATAAAAGAGTACAATCTGCCCACCTGTTTACTCGTAGTTGGACATACAACTTACATAAGAATATTAATGCCGAGTAAAATAAAAAAAAAAATTAAAAAAAACACGTCAAAAGTTTGAACTAATATCACCGTGTCACACTTCAGTGACAATAACCATAAAACCACGGGCGCTTCAATAGTGTATCATACCATTAAATGAATAATTGTCCTTTTATTTGTATATATCATCATATAAGAAGATCATTGAATAAGTTTTCAGACTTTTTTCGTATGGGCACTTTTACGGATAGTACGCATATTAAACTCTAGTCCCCTTTGAAGCAATCTCCCCCGGCTGCAATGCTCTGGTTGTACCGTTCCAACAACTTCTGGAAAGCCCCATGGAATTCCTCCTGTGTCAGCGTGTCAATGACCTTCGTCACAGCCTCTTTCATCTCCTCAATTGTCTCATAACTACAGCCTCTGAGCTTAGATAATAACCAAAAGTCACAGGGAGCAAGGTCTGGACTATAGGGAGGGTGACGAATTGTCTTTATGCCCATCTTGGTCAAATAGTCTGTGACAAGGATGGAGTTGTGGACTGGTGCATTGTCCTGATGGAAATGCCACTGAGCCGAATTGAAGAGTGCTGGCCTCTTCCGACGGATTCTTGCTGAACTCTCTTAAAACCTCAAGATTGTAACCCTACCCCTAACCCTTACCCTTTGGCCAATCAACTCTGGTGTATTGACTTCCTTACTCCTCCCACACCTCTAATAATCCCTTACAGACTCGCTGCCTTCCTTGAATCTCTTATGCCACTCAAAAACTGATGCTCAATTCATGCATGATGGTCGAAAAGCAGTCTGAAGCATTCCATACGTTTCTGTGGCATTTTTTCCAAGTTTAAAACATAATTTTATTGGATATCGTCCTTCTAAAATGTCATTTTATTTGCATTTTTGAAATTCACCAACAGTGACAATCAGGCTTTAGTAGGGTGTATTCCAATTCCTGCTGTAACTGTTCATTTGAACATGAAATCATAAAAATTGGTCAGTCATCTCATAAGATGTATAGCAATAATATAGTGCATTTTCAAGTGTCTAAGACAATTTTAAATGCCTGTACAAAAAATTAAGGAAACCTATTGAAGGCACCACGTACATTGTTTGAACTGTTTGTAGTCTAAAGGCTATCATGATAGGAAAGTGACACGATAACCCGAATTAACATCCTTGACTTTGCTGTTTGCATTTGACTTTAATCGAATACCCGTGGGAAATACACGAATTCACCCACATTCCTTCCAGCTATGGATTAATCATAGTGCAAACTGGGCTCCTTAATCTTGGAATAACAATCATTCTCAGATAGAGAGGAAATACAATATTGAAACCGGTAGAATGTCACTTAAAACTGACCTTTAGTCGCATCCTGCTTGTGTGGAGCGGTTGGTAAATACATTTATAAATGAAGATAGTGCGTTTATCAGCTTGTTTGTTCGCTTCATTTGTCTGAGTTTGGCTTCTGCTAGCTTCTGAATATTTTGCTTATTAAATGATTGATTTTTTTAGAGAATGTCAAATTGTCCAGAGTTGATTAATGCCAAGACGTTAGGGAATGACGTTAATTTTAGGTTCACATTTTTTGTGTGTAATTGCTTCTAGGTTTCTTCTCTTTTTTTGGCACATGGTCCCTTCGAATCCAATTAATGTCTAAAAAGGTCTATTTGACCCATAGATAAAACTTCAGTATGAACTACCAATCAGGATCAGACTGAACTAATGAACAATGAAAATAAAGGGGCATTTCGACATTGCTAAATATTCAGAACTGGAGAGACGGAATAACATAGATTTTAGTGTCTTAGACGGGGCATAGAGTCAGCATATTCCAAGTCCTATTGAGAAGTCAATTTTAATGTACATTTTTAATTTACATACTTATGTAGATATTTATCTGATTTGTAAATATATGTACATACATACGTGGGCCTGTGTTTGTGTGTGTGTTTTGTATGCATGTGTGTGTGTGTGTGTGGTTTTTTGGTTGTTTGTGATTACTGAAATATTTCCACTCGCAAGTTATTTAATATCGAATCCTTTACATTATTTATTGTCGAATCCTTATATATATATATATATCATCATCATCATCATCATATCGTGCTGGCAGCACGGATATCCCTGACCCTCTCTCGCCACTCCTCCCTATCGTTCATCGCCCTAGGCAGGTCTTCAGGACAACAACCTGTATCCTCACATAGCTGCTGAATGTACGTTCGTTCTGGTCGTCCTGCTTTTGCGCGGCCGTGTGTGGGGATCCATAAGAGTACATCTCTTATGAGTTCATCTCTGCTTCTCCAGCAATGTCCTGCATGTCTGGTTCGCCTAACTTGAATAGTTTTCGTGATAGGGGGCAGGTGGCCGTACAGTTGGTGTCTTGTGGGGTGTTGCTGCCAGGACTTGTTCAGGATTGCACGCAGCATTCTTGTGTAATTGCCATCTAGTTTCTTTTCCAGCCGTTTTGTTAGCGTCCATGTAGTGCATCCATATAGCAGTATCGATTGCTATATATATATATATATATACATATATATATATAAATATATATATTATAGAAATATGTGGAAAATTGGATAAATCAAACACTTAACTAAGATTTAAATGTGTGATATTTCATTCGGGCTTTATTTCATCTCCGCGAATTTCTTAAAGCTTGAAAAAGTTCATGAAGATTAATTAAAGTCCGAACGAAATATCACACGTCTAAATCTGAATTAAGTGTTTGATTTATTCAATTTTCCACTCATTTCTATAATATATATATATATATATATATATATATATATATATATATATATATATATATATATAAACGATTCGACATTACTTCTATCATACTGCCAGATTCACTACAAATATCTTTTCAACCTATATATATATATATATATATATAGTTCAAGTTGACACAGTTAAATGGCTTCCTGCATAATAATTCGTCAAACACTTCTATTAACCGATAAATGGGACACTAGCAGGTATAAACGTTCCAGGTCCGAGTGGTCCGAGTTGTAATTGCAATAAAAGGGTACTCTACATTTCCAAAATCTCTTCACTATTAGATGTCTTACTATGATATTCAGGACCCAGGTTGCTGGATACGCACCCCGCAGATATGCAGTTAGCGTATTTTACATCTCCCGCTGACTCTATGTGTGTGTGTGTGTGTGTGTGTGTGTTCATGTTCAGTTGTTTCCCTATTTTACACTCACGCAAATTCAATAATATACGGGGGTCCAACTGAGGAAACATACGAAGCTAATCTGCAAAATTTTTACTTGTCATTCGATATTATATTATTTATGTGAGTTTATGTATGTGTGTCTATGCGTTTGTGCTTGTGTGTAGGTGGGTGTTTGCTCTATTTGTTGAATTTGTTGTATGTGTATATGTGTTTGAGTGTACATACACATACTGGATATCTTAATGCACTGGGTTAAGATGGTTCATTCGATTATACGGATGGCTTATCCAGTGAAAAAGGCAAGCAGGTTTATGGCTTGGGGTCACGAAGTCTTTTGACATTTCTACACTTAATGTTGAAGAGGTTCTCTCAGTTTTTCGATAATTTGCCAAAAAACCGCCATTAAAAGCGGCGTTTCTAACCTGAATAAACTCCCTGTATGAATTTGGGCAAGAACCAATTTGGTCCGGTTCCAATATATAAGAATTGGCCATTTAAATCCGCTATTATCAGACTTTTTCAGATCTTCTAAAACGTGCATCTCACTCCCCCGTCTCTCTCTCTCTCTCTCTCTCTATATATATATATATATATATATATATATATATATATATATATATATACATGCCTCTGTTTTAATTTCTAGCGTTGTTCACTTAAACACAAGCATAAGTATATACAGTGAAAAACAATTCATTATTAACAGTCTTCTTACATCTTACACTATATATATATATATATATATATATAGTGGGAGTTACTAGATATAGATAGAATACTCGACATGAATTTTTGTGCTTGACATATCTTCGGCAAAATAATACATTAATCCCACTGATCATATACTAAATTTCTATTTCCATCTTTCTCTCTCTCTCTCTCTATATATATATATATAGAGAGAGAGAGACTGAGACAGAGTTAGCCAGAGTGAAATAGAGAATGAAAGAAAGGAATAGAGAGAGAGGGGGGATATACAAGAATATATATCCTCAAATTACTTGGATTTATTATCTCCCATCACTCCTGATCAGAATTTAGGCACTGAACTGCGCGCCATTTTTTTTTATTTTTCCTCTCAAATTGTGGTATATTTTCAAACATTTTTGGAAAATAATTCGCTATAGCAATGGCTCAAATTTTGTGGAAATATGTTTCATTGTTAGACCTTTTCAACGTCTTAACATTTTAAATTAACTCTCAAATTCTATTCCCCAATGATATTACTACAATAAACTTTGCAGACTGCATTTCGAAATTGCACATGCCAGATGTCATAATTTGCCTTGAAGTGTCATTTTGCCGCCTTTTCAAAGTGAATTTGCTACTTACTTTACGCTTATTTTTTTATAATGTTATGGAGTCCTAATGGTTTATGTTCAAATTTTTGTGTCTTTGTGTGTACAGAATGAGAAATATATTATTAAAAAATTAACTTTTATATGTATTCTTTGAATTAACTCAATGCTAGAAGTTATTGTCTGAACTAAGATCTGTATTGCATCCATGTCTATAGGAGTTTGGTGTAGTGTGGAGTCACATATTTATTGCATTTCTAAACAGACAAAAGCAACCCTATCTTATTGTTGTCCTATCCTGAAAATCCGATGGTCAGAGTGGTCGATTAGACCAAGTTGTTCGGGTGATGGCAACCCAAAGACACAAAAAGCTCTCCGTTAACAATTTTCAACTATTTATTGAAACATAATCCTGTAACTGTTATATATATATATATATATATATATATATATATATATATATATATATATAAATATTCTCATTTAACCCTAAAAACCTTTATCTTTAGAGGATCCCCAGTGAACAAACATTCCCAATTTACTAACCAATCACAAAATATTTCGTATATTTTTCTTACCTTTTAGCTGGTAAGCTAGTCAAACACACTGATCATCGTATGTGGGAAGAAAATATCTTACGTGTATCAGATTTTAAGTGGTAATCTAATCAAGCCACAATAAAGGAAAAGGGTTAATTAAGGGTCCCAGCGCATACCTTGCACCGGGAGTATCCATTTTCACCAAAACCAAAAAACAAATTAAAGGTCTGATTAATCTATCTAATTAGACTATTTAACCCCAACTGATTGGGTCAGAATTAGTTTGGTAAGTCAGGGTTTTAAAGGGGTGAATGCACCAAGAAACTCCAACGTCTTTGTGACTGCTTAGTTTTGTATTGACGAGTTTAAAGTTCTATCATTCTACAATTCTATCACTGACATTTTGAACTGACTTTTGAATTTCTTTCATCATCAATAAGTCTGTTTTATAATTTTATAAAAGGAAAAAAAAACATTTTCCTAATATAAAAAATACATCGTGGCTTCCGTAAGATTTTAGCACCTGCGTATAATCCATACTGTCATATCATATCATATCTCATATATATATATATATATATATATATATATATATATATATATCGAGAGAGAGATGATTTTTGACACTTTTCTCATTTCCATTTGATGATTGAGCTCACCACATGAATCTTCCAGAAGATTTTATATGCAGAGAGAGAGAGAGAGAGAGAGAGAGAGAGAGAGAGAGAGAGAGAGAGAGAGAGAGAGAAAGAGAGAGAGAGAAGGGCGTTGACTCTTTTCTCATTTCCGTTTGATGAGTGTGCGCCACATGAATGTTCAAGGAACAGGACTTTTCCCTCTCTCTCTCTCTATATATATATATATATACAGAGAGAGAGAGAGAGAGAGAGAGAGAGAGAGAGAGAGAGAGAGAGAGAGAGAGAGAGAGAGAGAGGATATTGGCACACTTCTCATTTCCGTTTGATTAGTGTGCACACTTCATGAATTTTCTAGTACCATGACTACAGTGTTCATAATTATTTTTTTTTACTCTTCCCTAAAAGCATCATGTAGTTTTCAATGCAACATGTTCTCTTTTGCATTTCTCTTTTTATATATATATATATATATATATATATATATAATAAAAAGAGAAAGAGAATGGCTTCGAACTGACGAAGAAAAGAAGCAGAAGATACCCTGCAACAACAATTACCGACGCCGACTACGCCGATGACATAGCGATACTGGCAAATACACCTGACCAAGCCGAAACACTTCTGCATAGTTTGGAACGAGCAGCAGCAAGCATAGGCCTCCATGTTAATGCACATAAAACGGAATATATGTGCTATAACCAAACGGGGGACATCTCCACTCTAGAAGGAACCCCTCTTAAACTAGTAGACAAATTCACGTACCTAGGAAGCAGCGTCGAATCAACCGAAAAGGACATCGAAACGAGGTTAACGAAAGCATGGACAGCTATCAATAGGCTATCGACTATATGGAAGTCAGACCTAACCGATAAAATGAAACGCAGTTTCTTCCAGGCAGCGGTCACATCGATACTGCTATATGGATGCACTACATGGACGCTAACAAAACGGCTGGAGAAGAAACTAGATGGCAATTACACAAGAATGCTGCGTGCAATCCTCAACAAGTCCTGGCGGCAACACCCAACAAGACACCAACTGTACGGCCACCTGCCCCCTATCACGAAAACTATTCAAGTTAGGCGAACCAGACATGCAGGACATTGCTGGAGAAGCAGAGATGAACTCATAAGAGATGTACTCTTATGGATCCCCACACACGGCCGCGCAAAAGCAGGACGACCAGCACGAACGTACATTCAGCAGCTATGTGAGGATACAGGTTGTTGTCCTGAAGACCTGCCTAGGGCGATGAACGATAGGGAAGAGTGGAGAAAGAGGGTCAGGGATATCCGTGCTGCCAGCACGATATGATGATGATGATGATATATATAGTTCGGGTGGGAAACATATCTTGATTTAAGTCAGCAGCTTGAAATATGTATGTAGATTTATTTAGTTTCTTAAATACAAATGGATAATGCATTAAAACTATTACTATAAATAGTATTAATTTGCATTTCCTTTTTTTTTTTTTATCTTAACTCATTTATGTTATGACATCAAAGAATATAAATAAAATATTTTATAAACACGACAAACATGTAAAATCAGTAAAAATATCATCGATATGGCAATTGAGAGTATCTATACATAAGGTCATTATAACCTATGCTATAACAATACCAATTATTCCGTAGTTTAGTGTGTCACGCTTTATTTTTCAATAGAAAAAATTCAACTTTACAATATTTAGAATTGACTTAGGCTAATTAGTAGAGCTTTTTTAGAATAACAGTTTCAAATAGATACATTTTAGTTGTAAAAACCTAGTTTACTTCAAAAAGCTTAGTTATAATAACTCAATCTCATTGAATGTTATTTAGAACCTTAGGTTAGTTAGCAAACCTTTTTGTATAGTATATATAGCCATATTGATATCAATCACAACAGTAATACAATACATATACAAATACAGGCGGACGCTTTCGTTTCTTATACGAACGGGTTTATTAATTCCTGGCTTTGGTCCATGGCTACAAGAGGGGAGAGACACAATTCTTAAAAGTCTATCCTAACCATACTATGCTGACCCCACTCCAACGCGCGGTGCATCTTGTGAAGTTTACGATCACAATTAATCTCTGCCGGTCGAGATCCGAAAAATTCAACGGCATGCCTCAACAGTAGAAAACACAACTGCACCTTTCAACAGTCAAATACCCAACTACTGTCGTTCTAAAATTCTAAAATTCTCAGTAGCATCTCTTCTGGACACGACCTCATCCACACTCCAGCCTCATTTCCTGTCTGAGGGTATATTATGACGAATGGTGATTATCATATCCTTTGCACGCGGGCGTAAGACTGCACCATCTGACTATGCACCTGGAATAAGAGTCCGGAATGTTTCAAAGCCTTACCCAACTGAATGATAAAATATAATTAAGAAATATTAATATAAAAAATAATTCCTTAATCATATAACCATATTCACTAACCCCTCCGCTCGGGCAGGATATGACACACAGTCAATTTTTAAGCGGAGTTTAACAGGTTTCAATTCAGTTTTCCTTCTCCTAGACTAGTTGCCTCACCAAGGCTGAAGAACCTAGTCTGCCCTACTATTTACCCATAGCTGGAGGTAGAATAATTGGATTCATACCTTTCCCAAGGGTATTAGTGCTATGTGAAATGCAACCAGTCTCGTCTAGCATTTGAACTCGTGCCGCCGTGTCCATTTCCTACGACAATAACCATTATACCATGGGCAACTCCTTAATCATATAACAACCATGCAATAACCTTATCTTAATAACCCTATCTTAATAATTTAGTTAGAATAACCCTATTTTGAGTTAGTAAGCAACAATAGACATTGCTTAATAAATTTTAGTTAGAATAACTTTATCTTCGTGAAGTTTTGGTAAGTTTAAAAACCGTAGTTCCAATGTTATAATGTTGCCGCAATATTATTCTATATTATTCTGTTCGATATTCACCATCGTTTAAATCATATACCGATAATTATTGGTGGGGTGTCCTCGTTGTGTAATGGTTAAAGAGATGAACTGTGGAATCGTAATACGCGAGTTCGTACTCCAGTCGCGCTATTACGTTCACTTTCGGGCAAATACCCTTAGAAAAGTTATGAACCCCCTTATCCTCTCAGCTATGGGTTGAATTATACCACTACTGTTCTTCAAGGAGAATGGCTTTGGCATTAAATAACCTAAAAAGTGTTGATAAGCCATTAAACAAAGAAACCAAACAGAAACCGATAATTAGTGATTACACGTTATTGTTTTTTTAATGTTTGTATTTTTAGTGTTGTATTTACAACACGATCAGTATGCGACTCAAGGCCAATTTCTAAGCGTAAAGGAAAAAGTTTGAATTTGGGGTTTTCCTTCTTCTATACAGGTTGTCTCACGAACTTTTAAGAAGCCAATTCACCTTACTTTTAAAATATATTAGCCCATTGTTTAATGCGAACTGTCTTATCTAAAATTTAAATTCAGATCAGAGTCAATTTGCTACGGCTATATCCATTACATCATATGAGGCTTCACCATTTTTTAATTTAATTAAGAATAACTATATTCTGCCGCAGTAACAATTTGATACATCCAACAGCAGCATTCAGACCTTTATTTTGAAGCCAACATGTCCTTTCATTTGCAAAGGTCCTTATCTCTCTTAGTTGCTTACTTGATCCGGGAGCTCTAAGTACTGAATTTTGAAGATCAGCCCAGTTTATCAAACAAGCTTATGTAAGAGTGAACCTTCGAACTCGGTAGTTGTTTGTCTCTATTTCAGAAAATTTGAGGTATTTTTCTACAGTTTCCTTGGGCATCAGAGGCACATTACCAGAAATGGAGCATCGTAGTCGCACTAGCCTTCTTGACAGTGGAATGATAGCGCACATATTGTACAACACCTTGTTGAAGATTAGACTGTTTAACTATAAGTGTTCAGAAATAGTTAACTGATTTTTGCGGTAGAAGGCATGAAGTTTATTCATTGTCGCCTTTAGAGCCACTTAGCCGCTATTATTGTTCATCTTCAAAGATACACATGGTGTTTCACTTAGGTGCAGTCTTTTTGTTAAAGGAATCTTTGATTAGCGAACCCATATCTTCAAGAAACACATGAAAGCAATGTTACCTATTTTACTTCGTGTCAGAGGAGCTGCAGTCCATTGCTCCCCAAAATATTTCTCTTCTTACGGTATTCCTCTCCCCTAAGAGATGTCTTGTTTTCTCCTATTTTGTTTATATCCAAATGATATTCATCAGGAAACTCTATTTTCTCTTCGTTAATCAATCGGTTTATGTTTCTCAATGGTTAAAAATACTCATAAAAATAACTAACAATAATGATCGATTATTTATCACATAATAATAATTAACAAGAAGTAGAAAGGATACGAATTCCTGCCAATATTATACAGCAAGTTATCAAAACCATAGTTTTTCCGGCTTTGAGTAAAGATCGATTATGGCCACGATTGGATATTAAACGGCTAATATCTAGTCATAGCTGATTTATGGTTCCTATCAGCGCCTTGAGAGTATTAAAGACGTGACGATTTAGTTATTGATTTTGAAATAAAAAGGTTATTAATGGCTTGACCCTAAAGTGACCTATTGAATTATTGTAACTTGGCAGACTTTTAGAACTGAAACTAAATCTGCTAGATGGGAATTATATATATATATATATATATATATATATATATATATATATATATATATATATATATATATGTATGTAATGAGTAGGCTTGGCTGAGAAGAGTTGTGAACCATGCAATTCAGAGCATATTAATCATGCGACGGGTATAAGGAACACCGTACATAGTCTCTATCATTCTTGGGGCTAATGGGAAAAGAAGGAGGATGACAATCATGATAATCATCTGTCATGTATGATTTACAGCTGGTAGAAGTAAAATTCTCGAAGCTTACTATCTTCTTTTCAGATATCATTAAGTATGAGAAAAATTCATAGTGTTACAACTTTTAATAACTTGAAATGTTTTATAACTGGGGACTTTTCGAAGTTTCAAGGAAAGAATAAGCGATGGCGAATTTTTTTAAAGGATTTTTCCTTGTATGCTCTGAATAGTTTTTTATGATATTTACATTTGATATTATCATTGATATATAAATACGCACATAAAATATTTTGATTTTAAAAATCTCTCTATATTTTTGCTTAAACAAGTATAGCAGGCTTATATTATTTCTAACGGAGTATTCTGCAATAATCATCATCATCATGTCGCGCTGGTAGCACGGATATCTCTGACCCTCTCTAGCCACTTTTTCCTATCCTTCAACGCCTCAGGCAGGTCTTCTGGACAACATCCCGTATTCTCACATAGTTGCTGAATGTATGTTCGTGCTGGTCGTCCTGCTTTTCAACGGCCATGTGTGGGGGTCCTAAAGAGTACATCACTTATGAGCTCATCCCTGCTTCTCCAGCAGTGTCCTGCATGTCTGGTTCGTCTAACTTGAATAGTTTTCGTGATAGGAGGCAGGTGGCCGTACAGTTGTTGTCTTGTGGGGTGTTGCCGCCAGGACTTGTTCAAGATTGCTCGCAGCCTTCTTGTGTAATTGCCGTCTAGTTTCTTCTCCAGCCGTTTTGTTAGAGTTCATGTAGTGCATCCATATAGCAGTATCGATGCGACCGCTGCCTGGAAGAAGCTGCGTTTCATTTTATCGGTTAGGTCTGATTTCCATATAATCGATAGCCTATTGATAGCTGTCCATGCTTTCGCTAACCTCGTGTCGATCTCCTTTTCGGTTGATTCGACGCTGCTTCCCTAGGCAAGTGAATTTGTCAACTAGTTTAAGAGGGGTTCCGTCTAGAGAGGAGATGTCACACGTTTGTCACCTCGTACCACATATATTCCGTTTTGTGTGCATTGACATAGAGGCCTATGCCTGCGGCTGCTCGTTCAAAACTATGCAGTGTGTTTCGGCTTGGTTGGGTGTATTTGCCAGTATCGCTAAGTCATCGGCGTAGTCGGCGTCGGTAATTGTTTTTGCAGGTTACCTTCTGCTTCTTTTCTTTGTCAGCTCGAAGCCGTTCTCTCTGATTTTGTCAATCGATGTTCTAAGTACGTAGTCTAGACAAATGATAAAGAGGTACGGAGCCAGCGTGTCCCCTTGTAGTACTCCTGCTACACTGTCGAAGTATTCTGTGTCTCCATCTGGGGACCGTACTTTTACGTTGGTGTTTCTATAGAGAATATTTATTGCTACTACGGTTTCTTTAGATAGGCCGTATATTTCATCAAATTCTAAATATCAAAAATTTATCGTAATACATACATATGCCACAGTCCTAAAATAAATACATCTCATATATATTTATACAATTTTACTTTCCGTCACGAAGGTTTTGCAGTTTTATTTTTAGCTATGTATTTGTCATTCTATCGTGATAAATAATACCTAATTATGTACATTTCAATATTATTACGTATAATTCCACAAGAAATAACACTATTGCAATGTACTGCTCGGTACTCTGGGTGTTTGGTATTGATGTTTTGGCCCCCAAAGTAATGCCTGAACATAGAGCAATCAAATTATGTCGGTTTTGAGTCATGAAATGTAGCCTTATGAGATGTACCATTTCTTAGCTACTGGGTTGGGATACACTTCGGCCGGCCGTATTGCCTGATACGCGGATCAGGTACGGTGTGTTTTTTTTCCGGCGGTAGTCGGTCAAAGCTCTCTCTCATGGATTCCGGGAAGATGGTATTCATGTCACACGCGCTGAGACTAGAGCTCTTTGAGTCTCAGGGTTTTTTGGGGAAATGCCAAGGGGACTCAAGGTGTTTTTGAAGCACCGGGCGTGTGTGAGCTACGGTCCTTCTTGTTTCCACATGAAAGAGGCCGTATGCCATATGCGTACGTTCGATGCTCGACGAATATCAGATTTTGTTAACCACAAAGTTATTTTTGTTGCAACCTTTGGAATATATATATATATATATATATATAGAGAGAGAGAGAGAGAGAGAGAGTTATATGTGCTAATAATGATTTTGGCAAATATCCCCCCGAAATTATTTGAGACCAGCTTCAGTGTCAATAAGGATAAAAGACCCAAGATCAGTCAGTAGATGAAGGTAAAATATATAGAATTTCTAAAAGATCCAAAATTAAACTGGCCATGATACATATTTAGTAAAGGTTAAAACAAAGCACACAACACTTTAGTAGAATGGTGTCAAAGAAATAACAAACTGTAAAAAATACACACTTAACGGAAGATAGAAATATAAAATATCGGAATCAACTACTTACGAGCCAACGCAATCCAGATTGTCAGGGAAACAAAAAGGAAAATTCTTTGCCCAATAGTAGTCTTAAAATAGGAGATGATGTTGATGTAAAAACATTCATAGGTTCTTTTTACAAAAAAATAATCCCAGTTGATGGAAACGAAATGTATCTTCCTGTATATATTTCTTTTAGATTTCAATTCCAATATAGTATTTTATTATAAACGAATATTTGTCATTCAAATTACCTCCTACTGAGCTAAATAGGTCAACTAGTACGCTATAGTTAAACAGATTCTCTTTTCACAACATTATGGAGTCGCACTCTTGTGCTATATGGAGAAGAAATTTAGAACTTTAGAAAGATTATCAGTGTCGTTCTGAAAACTATGTATTTTGGATACGGAATGAGAAAAATAAAACGCATGCAGCGTAAGAAAAGGAAAATCTGATAAACAACACATTTAAATAAATGCCGGCGGTGGCTTAAAACCAAAGAGAAACAGAGATATGACAAAATAGGAATAATATTGCAATGTCATCCTGAATATATAAAAACATTCCAGTTTATCACTTGCATTTCTGCTTCAATGAACCAACGCATGCACGAGTGTTGCATTCTGGGTGTAAGAAAATCTATCGTATAGTTTACACGTTGAATGGATGTCACAGAGAAGAGAAATGTTTATTTTATTTCTCTGCGTATTGTGTGTAAGTAGTGGAATAAGAGTCTTAAAACCAGAAAGAAAATGCGGAATTGAATTCATTCACTGCGTTTATAAAGGTGACATTGTATGGCGCTTTGTGTGGCTAAATTATTTACGAGGATATAAGGGCTTGGGGTGATAAGTGCTTAATATTTTTTGGCATTTTATTTTCACAGAAAGTCTTATTTTCATTGCTTGAAATATAATCCTTTAATTCGAAGCGAGGCGTATCCGCTTTCACACATAAATATTGGAAGAGTAAAGTATGTTGGCACACAAGCGCACTCAGGCATACTCAGAGTATCACACACACACACACACACACACACACACACACACACACACACACACACACACACACGTGTTTTTGTGCGTGTATGCCATACGGGCATAAATACAGAGAGATTGCAGAGGGAGAGAGAGATGAAAACAGATACAGAGAAATATCGAGTGAGAGAAAAAAAAAATTGATACATAGAGAGAGAGAGAGAGAGAGAGAGAGAGAGAGAGAGAGAGAGAGAGAGAGAGAGAGAGAGAGACGTTCAATCAAAACTCAATGAATGTATCGCGGAAGAGTAAATAAAATAAATACGCGGAAATACGTTTGCCATTCCTTACAGATTGTCAAACAAAATACATACTTACATGCACACACACACACACACACACACACACACACACACACACACACACACACATATATATATATATATATATATATATATATATATATATGTTTATATATATATGGGGGATCGATACATAAGTTTACACTTTTTAAGGAAATAATTTTTATGGAATTATTTTTAGATTTTAGCAAGGTTTTATAATTAAAGAAATATCAAGATGAAATAAAAACTCGAAAAATAATTTTAAACTTTAAAATAATGTATGCTAATTTTGGTGTAATTCTAGGTCGGCAATATGCTTTATGTTTTTGAAAATACGCAGTGTATTTTTTCAATATTTATCCTCAAACATCCAGCCTATATCTGGTGATGTGGAAATTGTGGATTTTAATTCCCACGTTCCGCCACTTATAAGATAAGAAAATATGTTTAGTTCATACCAATGTCTATAGCTTACTTCGTTTCACCAAACATAAGTTTTTATCTTCTCAGGAATTCCATTGACCACAGAAATAACCTGAGAGATCAGTTTTGTATAGCTTATATTGGCAGGGAAGGATGAATGACCTTGTGCAGAAACATATTTTTGAACAACACATTTGGCATGTGAACCTTGAATCAAAAAACATACAAAAGTTGACATGGTAGCAATGATGAACAAATGAATATGTACCAAAAGTTGTTTTTTTTTATGTGGCTGTGCATATGTTAATTCATTTTTCAAAAATGCTCTATTTACGAAATATATATTTCTGGTCAAAGCTGAAAACTGAATGTTACATATGAAGATTTTATGAAGAGATCAGATTTATAAGTATAGATATATGTTAAAGCCGAACGTAGAATTAGCGCTCATTCAATGCTTAAATAAAATTTTGAATATAGTCGTGACTGTGAAAGATACATTTTTTTCGCTTTGTTTACTAACTAAATAAGAATTAAAATCACTTCCTTACGGTTTTTCGATGTCCTTCTATACTGCAAAGTTGACCGTAAGACACAAGGAAATATATAAATAATTTAAAACAATTTTTTTTTGTCAGAGAAAATAGCATGGTCCATCATGTGTCAAGAATGGATCACAGAAGGGCAGTAGTTAAATTAAAAATTGGGGAGAAAGAAGATATCTCTATTTGACAAGGTCAAATATGACCCAAATTTCGATTTAAAGCAGGGTTCCGCAAAGCAAACAAAACTCCGATAGGACGGAGGAAAACATAACTTATAATCTGTCAGTATTCTCCTTCAGTTGCACACCAGGCAAAAGCAATGCAACCACCTCGTACTGCATTTAGTTCAGTGGACAATTGCTGCTAAGGGGTAAACCATTTAAAAATAACCACATATGTATGTAAGGGCATTCTATAACCTTATATAAGCTTGCTTGAAATTGTTCGTTGTTGTTTAAAGGCATATCAACTGTCTTGTGTTACTTTATACCCAATCTAACCTCTTAGAAGGACAGCACTCGTAATATATAACCCATTACAGGGAGGATAAGGGGTTTCGTACTTTTACCAAAGGTATTTGTCTGAAAGTGAACGTAGTAGCGCGACTAGAGTACGAATTCGCTTTCTACGATTCCGCAGTCCAGCGTCTTAACCATTACACCAGGATGACATACCCCTTACTTGAAATTCGGAGGATTTACATTTACCTATATTGTATCTACAAATATAATATATATTTACATATATTACATATGCATTTATTAGTAAGATATTTGCATATATTTGTAAATAATTATGAATATTATTTGCATATAATTTCGGACTGATATATTGTGGCGCATAGTTTATCACCGACAGAACTCGGTTCAGATTTTGGATGACACTTCACGATAATCCGTACGTGAAAATAATGGATCAACTCTGCAACGCTCGCTATGGAAATTTACTAAGCTTTTTGCTTAGATGTGGCACAAGGCCATATGAAAGAGGCACCCAATGAGACTCGAACTCACTCGTGTAGGTTTGCTAGTCGAGTTTGCTAACCATTACACCACCAGAGGCGCCTTCTGCAACGCTCGCTATGAGTAAAATAGAATTGTTTATCTTGCTCTCTGGCCATGGCGATAAGCAACATAATCTTGAAAAGTTAACATTTTTTTTAAACTAAAGAAGGAAAAAAGGAAACAATTCAAATATACTGTTTACAAACATTCATGTAAAGCCGTAGTTTACTGATCATAGAGAAGTTGTTGAGAGCTATGCAACCAAATCATAGAAAATAAATCGCTCTTTATATTGCATATAACGCAGCATTACCTTGACTTGTATCAACTATTCTATCATATGGGTAGTTTGGCAGAGCCGACACAAGTCTTTCCCAAATCGGTTGGGGCTGTAGAATACATCGACTGCATCTTTGCAGAAGTGTAAAACCTCCTTAACACATTTACAAGATATGACTCAAGACAATCTGATTGTGACATTCCAGAAATACTGGAACTTTGGGGAATGCGGAGTACCCCTTCATTGCCATAGATCCGAGGTGCACTCCGGCCCGGATTAGTAGCACCTGATAGGGCCCTATCGATGAGTCGAATAGAACTAAAGTGCATACTTATTCTAAACAGAATTTCTTGAAATGGAACTGTTTTGATGTTTAAATTCTGTACATATGCAAAACAGAAGTGCTTAAAATAGCAGTTTCGACCTTTAAACTACTAACTTATGCTTAAATAAATTATTTCAAAGAGAACTTTATTGTATACAAAACTGAATTGTTCGAAATAGAAATGGTTTTTGCCATTGAAACTGTACTTGCGCGAAACTGACTAGTTCGAAAGAGAATTGTTTTGACATTTAACTGTGTGTAAATAAAAGCTCTACTTATACTAAACTGTGTGAAATAGAACTGACTAAATTGAATAGCTTGAAATAGAACTGTTTTGACGATGAAACTGTGTATTTATGCTAATATGAATTGTTTGAAATAAAACTGTTTATTTGTATAATAATAAATTTGGCATTAAATAACTTACAATAGTTGATATAACATAAAACAACTGCAAACGCAAGTCCCGAATTTTTTCCAATACAAATTAAACTTACCTGTTTTAATCCCTTCAGAATTTGTTTCAACAAGCACACAGTACTGAAATTTCATGTATTACCTGTTGCTCAAAAGCTATCACTTATCTAAATGCTGGCCAAGTTCTTTATTGTTTTATTTAACTGTTCTAACTGAAACCAATATTCTAAACGTGACTTTACCGTAAATCTAAATATTCTTTCTTGGATCGTTAAAAGATATGATAACACTTTATAAAATGGTTGATTCAATCCAGTGACAGAACTAACTAAAATTAAGATACAGCTATATTAATGATCTCTTCCAATTTTGTGTATTATGTTATTATGCTAGTGCCCATCTGTATAAACGAAAAGAAAAGGTCACTAACAAGAACTATCATATTAGTTGCGTGAAACAGTTACACACGAGAGTTTGTGATTTTTTAAAGAACCAGTTAGTTGGTTACAAAAAGAGTGACAAGGGCCCATTTAAATTTAGAGGCTAGCAAAACCGCCAGTAACTCATTGTGACGTTTATTTGATTTAGTTGCAATGATTCGAATTGTCACGAATTCGAGAATTGTTTGGAATGTTCGAACAAACACTTCACTTATTAGCTTTTAGGGTGCGAGTCAGAAGAAAATAGAAATATCTGTTATATCTTAAACTATCACCTCTATGGTGCCAGTGAATTTTGGCAAAGGGTAACGGCAGCCACATCTTGCTAATGTCTTAATATTTTTTTAAGATAAAATCGTTTACAATGATGTTTTGGACGAGTGCACAACGTACGTTTCCTACTAACCCTTTTTTTACGACAGGTGAGTCAGTATTTATTTCACAAAGGGCTTTCTGTGCTCATTTCATTTTACGTCAGTATGAGACTGTTTCATATAGAAATCGAAATTGATACGAGTTGAAATTTTGAGAACCACAGGTTCTTTGATTAAAAGAGAATAAATGGAATGACTTAACCTCATCAAGGAGCACTCAGAACAAAAAATTATCTGACTCTTGATATTGATCCATGTGTCCCTATCATCCATCGCTCAAAGCAGGTCATGTAAACTGCATCTACAAGCCTGACAGAGGTGATATAAGTTCTTGCTGACCTGCCAACACTGGGGCGTAGTAGCCCATAGAGGAACATCAGTATCCCGCATGTCTTGCTCGTCTTGGATTGTTTGTGAGATGGGTGGTAAGGGGTCATACACTGCTGTTTGATGGACTTTCGCTCAGAGGATTACTTTAAGACACCACGTATAACATGTATGAATGGAATAATTAGAGGATACTATTCATCACAAGTGGATGTGATAACGCCAGACATGACTCTTCATCTTTTCATAAACCTTCTATAACATAACCAGTTCAAAAAAATGGTAAACCATTAGCTTGATAAAGCTACCTTTGCTATGTCCCGAAGCTAATTTGAACAACATAGGTGAATTTTAAAATTTGGTATTAGATCTGTTTTAATAAGAGTCAAGTGTAGCTCATAACTCTTCCCCACAAAAATGTGAAGTGTTTTTTTTTAATACCCTTGATTCATTTTGGATTCTGGATTGATAGGATTTATATATTCAGGTTTTTGTGTTCCACAATTTTTTTACATTAATCGAATCTCAAAAATTGTAAAGATGATTATAAAATGTCGAAGGTCTTCTGAAACACTCCAGTTTCTATTTCTCAATATCAAGGGATGAAAAAAAAACATACTGTATGTGTTCAAATAATTATAACAGGTAATTTCTCTACACATATTCATAAATAATAAATGTAATTAATGAGAAAATATTTCATTGAAAGATGATAAAAATCTGAGAAAATTAAAGGAGTGAAGCTATGATAAAAAAATTAATACAATTTAATCAAACTTTTGATCGAATGGCATGAAGTTCCAAGATTATAAGTACTATTAGTTTCTTTTATTATCAATACAAAAGAATCATTTTATTGTATCAGTTAAAAGACTGATGTAAATGTTATGTATAACAGTGTGATTATAAAAAAGTCAGTTAAAAGAGGAAAAATGAATAAACAAAATAACTGTAGATAGGGATTAAATGAATAATAATGTGAAGTCTTTAAAAAGAAATCAAAAAGAAAAAAAAAAGGGAGAATCAGAAGGATTAGTATGAAACCAAGAGGTGAAATTAAAATGAAAGAAAGAAATTTAAAAAATAAGAGAAAATAGAAATCAAAAAGAAAAAAAAAATTGAAGAAACTTAATAAAAATAGCATTTTAGATAAATAAAAAATTTAAAAAAAGGTGCAAAAGGAAATCCGTTCGTATTTTTTTCCATAAAACGGAATGAAAATATAAAGAAATTCGTGAATTAATTACAACTTTGGAATCAATCATAATCACTGATATCATTAGATTTAAAGGATAATTTTAAACCATTTAGACATTACAATTATATATATATATATATATATATATATATATATATATATATATATATATATATATAATTGTAATATCTAAATGGTTTTAAAATCACCCTTTAAACTGCAAGTTCCAGTTTGTTTTAGTTTTTTACACCAACGTTAACTGGTGGTCTTTAACTGGAGTCTGAGGGGCAGCAAGACTCCTTAGATCTCAATGACTCTTCTGGGCCTTCTTGCCAATCTCAGCAGAGCTGATATTTGGATAGTCTCGATTCTTATTCTAATTTTCAATTCTTTCTATCCTTTCTCCAAGCATTTTGAGAGAGTCTTAGGGACACTAATAAAAATGTTGTTGTTGTTGTTGTTGCTATTTTCTTCTTCTTCTTCTTCTTATTATTATTATTATTTTTTTTTTTTTTTTTTTTTTTTTACTCTTTGAGGGTTATTTACATCAGCGTAGCTTATGGTCTTTCACTGGAGTTTGAATGACAGCAAATCATTCTAAGTGTACAGGACTCTTCTCTTGATAAGGTTTCTGCTAGATAATTTCGTCTTGGGTAGCTTTCTAGTTCTGATATATTCTTTCTTAATTTTGTCTTTCATCTCCACTTGTTTGAGGGTGTCAACCTCCAAGATGCCCAAGTATTAGTAGGTCTCCTATTCTCCGAGCGTTCTAATCTTGTGTTGACTTGGCAGTAGTTTGAATGGTCTCCACTCGTCCACATCCTGTAGTTATTTTTTAAAATTATTTGCTGATTGTACAAGACGCACCAAATACCATTGGTAAAATCGTCTCTTCCATGTTCCAGAGTTTTTTCAACCCGTTGCAAGATACAGGTACTTATCTTTATTTTCACTTTCTTTCAATTATACTCAGTGGTCAGACGGGACAGAAAAGACCAAATTCACCAAGTTCTCTATTTGTTGCTGTCTATTACAGGATCTGGTAATCCGGCTGAGATTAAGTGATATCTCTTGTATCTCAAAATTTCAGAGAAGCTTGTGCGCCTCATTCTCCAGGGCAGTTTCTGGGTTGTACATATAACATTTGTTCTGATGGTCACATTTAAATTTCTTGCATATTTTCCAGTGGATCACCTTGCTCACCCAGAAGTGGCTAGTCTTATACTATTTCTGTTCTAATTGGTTGCATTGGCTTACTGTACGATTAATTGTTTCGTCTTTATCATCACATAACCTATATTTTCTATTTTGTTGCATCTTATCTATTCTTCCTTTGCATTATGATTGTTTACTCCTCGAGAGTTTCTCACATTAGTTTTAGCTGATGGCTTTTCACTAGACTTTGAGTGACAGCAAGTTTCTTCAAGCCCCGAGAACTCTTCTCAGTATTCTGCCTGTTCTCAACAATTTTTGGATGGCCTCCACTCGTCCTCCAGCTTCCAAGTCCTCCAGTCCCTTTAATAATGCTTTAATTACTGTACCGAATGCACCATCACGATTTGTATAATCTTCACCTTCATGTTCAATTGTTTTTTTTTCAATTGCCTTGCAAGGTCGAGATTCTTATCCTTCTCTTCACTTTCTTTCAGTTTTATTCTATGATGAGCAAAGACCACAATTTTTCAAGTTCTCTTTTTTTGTTATTTACTTTAAGG
The DNA here is from genome assembly GCA_963585895.1 of Sepioteuthis lessoniana. Lineage (NCBI taxonomy): Eukaryota > Metazoa > Mollusca > Cephalopoda > Myopsida > Loliginidae > Sepioteuthis > Sepioteuthis lessoniana. The sequence continues at coordinate 47,105,995 of OY757910.1, read as the reverse complement.
TCTGGTTTTCTGGCCGAGATTAGGTGATCCGTTTGTATGTCAAAGTCCTATAGGAGTTTGCGTATCACGACATCTGCTGGGTTGTGTATATACCATTTGTTCATATAGTCAACTTTAAATTTCTTGCACATCTTGCACGGAGGATCCCCTTACCCATCCAGTCGTGTCCAATCTTATACTCCCTCTTTGCTAATTTGCTGCATTCGCTTATCATGTTGTTGATGGTTTCGTTGTAGTTGTTGTAGTAGTCGAAGGAATTTACTGCTTGCTTTGTTTAATGATATTTAACATGTACTTTTCTTCTTATCCTGATAACTAGAGATCTCCCTCTGGTATTTATAAATCTTAATATTCTTACTGGTTTTACCGTTGTTGTGCTGCAGATGGTTTCGATTCTTTTTTCTGATTTTCAACCTTCCAATCTCCTTTGTAGACATCTGGGAACCATTTCGATTGCACCAAATTCAACTTGTATCCACGTCTCCTTTATGTTTCGCAGTATTTTAGCCCCATGGTAACATCCATGTTGTTGTCTATCGTATAACTTTCTTAATTTTCACATAATGAAACCGCAAAATTCCCTTGATATTAAGTTCTAGTTTTCTTGTTAATTAATAGTAGGTCAAGTTTTCTTTCAGAGATTTGGCGGTCTGTTTGAATATTATGGTCCAGATAATCGTAAAAGTCACACTTTATATGACGATTCAGTCTTTTTGCATATACTATTGTCTGTATCGTAAAATTTCAATTAATTCTTGAATTTCCAGTGCATCACCTTCTGCTATTAATGCCGATACGTTTTCTTCCTTTCGTTTCTAGTTGTACTCACGTGAATGACTATCTCATCACTCTCACGACATCATATTCATTCGCTATTCTTCTGCAGATATTCATTTTTGTTTTGATATAACTGCTTCTTGTGGGATTATTTTGAGCAGCAATAAAATATATTCACTATTTTCCTTTAGTTTTCGTCTTCTTAACCCACGTACAGGTTGTCTCACAAGCAATTACCTTCGTCACTTAAAGTTTTCATATAGTTATTTTTTCGTCTCCTTTCTAATTGTACATATTCTTCAAATCCCTGTACGCAATCCACATTTCTGTCGGGTATACTTTCTCCTTCTTTTCTTTCCATATTGAGTTCCTCTATGACATCTCTCGCGTGTAAGGTCTTGTATGTGATCATCAATTTCCTTTTACCATATGTCTAAGTTTCTCTCGTGTATACTTTGTAAATTGTTTTGAGTATCTTTCTGTGTAGACGACACAAGTAGTTATTATTTTGATTGGATTTGAATCATGAGATATATCTCTCAAACGAGGTATCTGCAAAGAGAAAGAATACAGTCTCCAGGTAAGTATTGGTTCCTGTCGGAACCAGGATAACTCATACGGGGGTTTTCTTTTTCTTTTTCTTTTCCTTTTCAAAGTATTTTTTAACCACCAAACGGTTGATTTTCTGTATTCTTTTTCGTTGGCTTATCTTACGGACATTCCTCTGACGAGATCTAAGCGAAAAAAATATCTTTTCTTCTTTTTTTTTTTCAGAATGAATCTGCTGCTACACGCCACTTTAGATTTTTGTACGCACAGCAAACTGTTTATATATATATATATATATATATATATATATATATATATATATATATATATATATATGTGTGTGTGTGTGTGTGTGTGTGTGTGTGTGTGTATGTATATCTAGTAAATAAAGTTGGCAACCATAGTCGAGGGTGGCCCAAAGGCACCCTTTTCGATAGCTACTACACCAAAGTGTAGGGGAGGGCGCTACTTCTTTCCCTGGATTGCCCCACTTTACCCTTGACCCGTACCTTATAATGCTGAGTGTTAAGCACGGAGGAATCAAGTACCATTTTTTTGAGTCTTTGGTATTACTCGACCTGGGATTGAACCCAAATCTCCCGGGCCATTGGCGAACACACTAATATATATATATATATATATAATGTGTGGAATTCTTGATTTGTTTTCTAATAGTCTCTATGCTTAATGGTGTATCAACCTTCGTGATTTATTCAATACCTACGCCTTACCCGAGAAGGACAGTGGTGCCATTTAAGTGTTTCTTACCTTTCCCAATGGTATTAGTCCGAAAGTGAATGAAATGGGGTTACTGAAGTTCGTCCTTGCTCACTACGGTGACTCAGTCCAGCACGTCAGAATCTTTGCCACTCCCATCTATACTTGTTGAATATAAACAATGTATTCACTTTATGTTGTTTTCGTTTAAGTTTATGAAATTTATGCTTTTTAAAATACTTTACTTCCTCTAAAAAAGTATCAGTATCATCATTGACCACTTTTCCTACAAGAGCCAACGGCTTTGCAGACAGACGGTTTATTTTTAAAAATGTTAAGCGTACTATTTGATAGATTTCTTGTTTCTCTCACTATATTCATAGTTTCTGAATGGTTTCTTGATTACGTAAGGAATTCATTAACGTTTTAGGAACATCTCTACATCGATAATCCTGGGATCAATTGGTCGTCACTTAACTGTAATGAATTATATTTATGCTGTCTCTCGTACTTTAAAATAATTACTAATATCACTATTTTCATAATCAAACGCCTACTCTTTCTACTTGTAATAATTATTGATATTTTTTATCATAGAATCCACGTCAGAAGATGCGTTGCTACCAACATCCCATTTAGTAATTACATCGGTCGGATCGATCGAATCACTTCAATCACCAGACAACAGAGGTCTTGTGAAGACTATTGACTATTAAAAAGATTGCCACGAAGAATGTATGCAAATTTCGATAAAAATTGAAATTAGATGTTGTACAAAGCAAATGCGTCTCTTTATTTTTATTTTTTTATTTTTTTTTTGGTGGGGAAGTTTTCATCTTCTTATCTTTTCCTCCCACGTCGACCGACTGTTAAAAGTTTTATGATAGGCTTTACACATAACTCACAAAGTATATGTTATGATACAACAAAACATTGAAGTTTATTCAATAGATTAATTTTTCATCTGTTTAATGCATATTTTCTTTCTATTTTGTTTCTTTTTTTTTCTTTTTGGTGGGGGTTGAATAAAGATTAGATATTTATTACGTACATGAACCAAACAGTTATTGTCTGGATAAACATCACAGCTTTAATAGGCGGCACTTTGACGCAGATGTTAAACGAAAAATAGGTCGGTTGGTTAAATAAGATAATGTTACATTTTTTAAACAAAAAGTGCACATGAATATTTGAAGATAAAGTTAATGATTAGAAACTGTTCCAAGCAACAAAAAAAATCTCATTATATATTCATATATAAAAAAATTACTCTAAAACATATCCGTCTCATCGGTGAAGACTTGAATATACCGACAACCTCACCACCAAAAAGTGATACCCTGGTTAAATTACGAACCTTCAACCATCAATAAAGCAAAAGTTATTCTGTTATTGGAGGTTGTTATCACTTCCAGTGGCCATTACTTCATGATAGGTCAAGCTTTGCTGGTAAATATAACCACGAAGTAATTTTTAAGCAATTTTATTTTTCAAATACCTAATAAAATGCATTTGAAATTAATTAAGCTTCAAGTATCGTAAATTGCAGCGTAAAAATCGATTTTTTTATGTTTGAAAAATCATTACAAAAGTACAAGTCGATTTAGTTAACAAGGCTAAAATGCAAAACTTTATCAGAGAGAGACTATCTCATCGAAAAGAACTCCTCAGAATCAACATACACTACTTATAATAACTCCAGGAGATAGCCACCAGCATTTCCAACTAAAGCTTGAGTTTAGTGAACATATTTAACAAATTAAGACAGATATTTATATATAATAATAAAACTGTAATAAAAGTAAAGTATTATATTAACGTAATATCACATGCTGTTAGCAACAGCTGATACACTTGTCGATACGTCAAAGCAGTCAGTCATACACTTACGGCATGTTGTTCATCTGTCCAGTTTCAGATGAATATAAGTTCTAATGAATAAGATTTGCATGTTTCTGCAATAGCTGATGGAATTATATATATATATATATATATATATATATATATATATATATATATATTAAGATATTCTGAAGATGTGTGAAATATATAGAATTTGTTAATCTTTCAGTGTTTACGGCAATATTCATGGCAATGTAATTGTTACCGAAAAACTCTATAATCATCGAATATTGTACTGTATAATTTTCTCCTTGGTTCTAACTTGACGTTTATCTGAAGTCAAGCATTTTAATGCTTGGAAAATGTTTGTATGCACTATCATATGAACAGTTTTAAAAATACTTCTTCCAAAGGAAAAATCGCCGGACTACGTGTACTGAAAACCTAGGTAACGTTCCTGAAAATAAACAAAGCATTAAGGTTGCATTCATTGTTCATTTCTAACTTATGTTGCATTGTCACCAGAATGAATATTTCTAGCATGGTTACCAACTCAAATAAGTGTATGTTTATTGAGTAATCAACAAATGAATGCGTGAAGTGTGTTCAGCAGCTTCTGCTATGTTAGTGCGACTGTTTGTGGGTAAATACACATCTCAGCTATATATTTTGGGTCCTTTCGTTGTTTTTATTGTCATTCGGTCCAGTTTCTGAGTCTAGAGAAGTAAGACAAATTGGAAATCGGATTCTAAGTGGTAGCTTTTTTGTCACTCAAGGAACGTGGAACTTTCCACATTTTTATCATTCCTCCTTCGGTATTGGGTAGTTTTTTGTCATCCTACCATGTCAAAGTGTGGCACAAGGCCTTTTTAAACGAAGAAGCCGGGCACTGAGCCATAGCCCAGACACGCCAAGTGGCTCCTAAATTAATTGGAGCCCGTCAGCATTCTCTTTAAATAGGTCGCCTCAGGTGCCAGGCGATAAAAAGAGGCTCGATAAAACAGGTGAGACCTGGGTTAGCATTCCTCTGAGGCCCAAAGCGTTTTGGTCCTAGCCACGTGACCAAAATGCAGCGCTTCACCACCACTCATGTCAGACGGCCTCGACCAACTGTCCACAAACGCAAAGATACACCCGATCGATCTGCGTACCAAAGAACACGAAGTGTGTCATGACTGAAGTGTTTCTCCTTCTCTGTTCTCGAAAGTTTTTCTCATCATACCTTGCAATCGAAAGAGAAAAAGAGACCTAATCATGAAATATCCACTGGGGTTAACAAAAAACGCTGAATCCGCATCAGCCTAGAAGGAGTGATATCTTCCTGCCCCAGTAACCTCTTGGGGACCTGGATTCGGCATTGTAGATCGAGTAAATTATGTATCTGTTTTCTTAGTGGATTAGAGATTTAACTCGGTTCAACTGTTGGCGTTTTTAATTACCTTCTACGCGGGCTTCCGAACTATTCACTTACAATAGGACACTAGGCGAATGCAACTGAACTCTCGGTACATGTTACAGACTTTGTAAAGAACTCTAACATTATTTCTCTATCTCATTTCATGTTGTTTTAAAGACGACAGTTTAAAACAAAGAATCTTATAAAGTCTGTCGATTTGCAACAATCACCAAAACACCAGTTGGTTTTGGGTGAGTGTCTATGGCCTTCTTGCCACCTGTTGGACTGCAAGTTTCTTGTAAGTTTGAACTTCAGTTGCGCAATTACATTCATTTTCGGATAAATACCCTTAAGAACGGTATGCAGTTACATACCCCTCATTAATAGGTTTCAATAGTACCATTACAATTTGGCACTAAAAATGGATTTGGCATTAAATAACGCAAGTTTGATATGTTATAATGCAAAGAAATCAAATCAAATTTAAGTAAAACAGACTAGATGATTTTCATTATTTATTTTCACAAAGCACATATAATCGCTACCATCTTACTTGTATATTTTTCGTATATATAAAATATTTCTGAAATTATCATGACTGATATGGATATAAAAAATGTCCAAAGGAAAAGCAGATGAAAAAAAAAAGCAACTTAGATCCTGTTTATGACCATAAGTTATGGTTTCTTTTGAAAATATTGTATTGTTATAAAATGATTTAAGTTGACTGAAAAAATCTATTAACCGACTTAAATCTACATAAAACATAATACAGTTAAAAATTAACGGACACAAATTCTTCTTGCCTAGTCAGCTGGGGCTGTACAATAAACCGACTGCTTCTCTGCAGATGGGTAAGAGCCCCCAAGGAGTGTAGGCTGGGGCTGTATAATATACATACTACATCTCTACAGAGGGATAAGTCTCCACACCAACATTTGTTCTGTGGCCCAGTCGGCTGGAGCTGTAGAATACACCGATTGCTTCCCTGCAGAGAGGCAAGACTCTCCATAAGAGTGTCCTGTAGCCCAGTTGGCTGGAGCTGTAGAATACACAACTGTATAACTGCAGAAGGCTTACACTCCCCAAACGAGTGTCCGGATATAGGACGCTAAATAATCTGAGTGAGAGGTTTCTGTAATAACGGATCTTTGGGGAATGCAGAGCACCCTTTCATTGCCATCACACCCAGGTCCACACTGGCTCGAAAGGATAGCACCTTATATTGTTCTATCTATGGGTCAAAGATAGCTGCGGACTTATGCTAAACTGACTTATCTGAAATGGAACTGTTTATACGTATAAAATAGATTTGAAATTAAATAATCTAAACAAACAAAAACCCAAACAAACTCCGTGCGTACGCACAAACATCTCTCTTTGTCCCCCTCTCTCTTTATCTATATATCACGCACACACTCACACACACACACACACACACAGACACACATATATATATATATACATATATATATATATATATATATATATATGTGTGTGAGTGCGTGATTGTGTGTCTGTTTGTGTGTGTGCGTGTGGGTGTGTAATATGCACTTGTAATCTAATAAAATGCTTTGAGAAAAAGTCTTATGGGAAATAAACACGGATGTTGTGTCGTGTTTTGAAGAAATCCAAGAACCAGAACTCTACAAAACAGCAGCATGGTCACTTACTTCCTATCTCGTAAACCGTCCAATGACAAGCAAGAGATACTGGGCCTGATAGGAGAAGTTAGGTCAAACTGATAATTGGTGTTCACTTATGGACCTCTACATATAGACACTGCAGTGTTGGCTGGCTAGACCCAAATTAAATTCATCAGTAATATGCAGACTTTGAATTGGTTTGGTTTAGTTTCTTAACGGTATATCAACCTTCGTGAGTTTTTCAATGCCAAAACAATTTTGATAAAAGAACAGTAGTGAAATGAACTCATAGCTTGGGAGGATACTGGAGGTTGTCAAGAGGATTTAAGAGCCATGGCCGACATAAACGGAGAGCATATAAAAGTAGGAGAGGAAATGGGAATCCGTTCAATCTGCATGTCGTGGTAATATATATATATATATATATTACCACGACATGTATATATATATATACATATGTGTGTGTGTGTGTGTGTGTGTGTGTGTGTGTGTGTGTGTGTGTGTGTGTGTGTGTGTGTGTGAGAGAGAGAGAGAGAGAGAGAGAATAATAGATGAACTCCTCCGTTGAAGGTGATCTATGAAGAATTATTATTTCAGTTAAAGAGCCAAGACACGGATTACCTTATACAGATTATCCTTTTTTAGTTGTGAAGGATTCTATGTGATTAAAGTCACTTTTTAGATGAGCCGATAATAGAGAAAAATAGAGAAAGTTGGCTTTAGCCGGGCCTTCTAGTATTCATGTCCATCTTAAGTAGACTCGATACCGGAAGGTCCCCGACTTCAGCTTGGCCGCCTTCGTGTAGGCTAGCTACACTTTTGGCACCTTTGTATAACACTGGACACCGTAGTCCAGTTTAAGCTAAAATCTGGCAACCGAGCCTGAACTCATATTTTAGGTCCCTGTCCAGCTAGGCTCATCAGCACACATTGCATTAAGTGAGCCGATGTCCAGCAAAGACCAACAGGGCTCGTGTCTTGGCTCGGGTCCGACCTTCCTCTCTCCAACCCCCACTATAACCTGACTTTGGATCATTTGATCTTCCGTCAAGTCCTGTCTGGTGACAGGCAGAGACAATTATATAATGTAAAAGTAAAGTTGGAACCCTTAATTACTTTTACTTTATTTGGAGATTAAAAATTCAAATGTTGTTTTGGCAAGTAGACGAGGGTGTCTGATTAATTCCAGAATTTATCAGAAAAGGGAGGATTATTTGTATTAGAATGTTTAGTGGTCGATCTGGTTAGAAAGTTTCAGTCACTGATAATCTTTGGTATCTACCTTCGCCAATATCTTTCGTAAATCAGATTTATCACGAAAGTCAGTTGGTCCCGCCCAGGCATGAGAGCTAAAAAGGATATCGACAGTGGAAGGAATAAGAGAGTTGGAAAACACTTCTGGTATAAGGAGAGACGTACAAATCAAAGTATGGTGGTGTTGAGTTGGTGGAGTGGTTAATTCGAGACAGCAGTCCAGCACTCTAGCCATTACTCCAAGAGGATTACCCGAAATGGACGTTTCCTTGAGTTTTATGGCATATCAAGTAGTGAAGGTTACTTAATGCCAAATCTTCTTTCTAAATATATAATTTGTAGATACCTTTGATACAGAATCAAACAGTTTTGTTTCTAACAATTTACATTAACATAAGTCAACAAAGTCAAACAGTTCCAAGTATTGCTACATACCATTAACTATTCAGTTATTGGTATACGCACATTTATATAATCAAAAAGTTCTATTTCAAACAAGTCAATTTAGCATAAGTAATTTGTTTTCGCTCAGTTTAAATGTCTAAAATTTCTATTTGGCCCATAGATAAGACCCTATTAGATGCTACCATTCCAGGTTAGATTGATCCTGAGAGCAATAGCAATATAGAGGAACTCCTCATTCTCCAGCATTACTGGGCCTTTAATGTTATCTCCAGGACACTTGTTACAGTGGTGGGGTCTTAATCATCTGCAGGAATGCCATTGGTATATTATACATCGGTGGATCAATCAGATTTCACTTTCATTCGACTGAGGCAGTAATAAAACTGCGATATACAACAAACTATATAACTCAAAAGAATCATTCGATTTCGGACCCGTATTGACATTGTGTGTGTGTGTGTGTGTGTGTGCTTTTGGATTTTATTATTTTGATGTAAGCATGTGCGATTTACGCATAGCTATCTCTACAGGAGTGTGCAGCAGCTAAAATTTGCATAGTAACGTCGGGAAAAGGAGGCCTCGTTATATCCTGCAGCATTGCAATTACTTGTTATCTTGCTTCGGCTTGTCTCTGGAATATAATCACAATCATTCAGAGAGTAGTCTTCGTGTTGTCCAAGCACTTGCCACTTTAATTATCTGAAGTAGAGATTCTTCTTTTGTTCTACTTTATGTACATCAAGAGATGATAATCATCTATGAAGGTGTTGCAATCGCGCGCACGCGCACGCGCGCGCACACACACACACACTACATACATATATATGCAATATATATATGAGATAACTGGAAATAAATCTGACAGTAATAAGATCGACGATATGGAAAAACATAGGATCTTCAGAGGATAATCATATCTATAAATTGAATTTTTGGCCAGCTTTAAACGTTTGGGCTTTTAAATGATCTTCAGGGCATACGAATGTTTAAATGAAATGAAAAGATGAGAAATTTTTAAACATTCAATTTCCTTTGACGGACTTCTGTTTCCTATTTTTGCGAAGTAATTAGTGCTTGACAATTTATTAATAGTCTGTTAACAATTTAAGCGATCTAAAGCACATTTGTTTACACATAATTACATGTGATCATATAGTGCAGTTTATTCTTAATAAATGGCCTTGAGTTTTGTATCTATTGTTTGCACATGGTTAAAGACTTTCAAATATCTTACGCTAATCCTTATATTTAGACTGGTTTTAAGTATTGCAATTTAACTCTAATAGTTTTATATACACACCGTTAAATGGGTTTCAGCATTGCTCTCAGACATCATGTTTTATTTGCACACAGTTAAATGACTTCAAGTATTGCAACCTAACACAAAGAGTTCTATTTGCACACGGTTATATGATTTCCACAATTGCTATGTCACATTAATAGTTTTGTTTGCACACAGTTAAATGGTTTCAAGTTTGCTATCAAAAACGTATAAGTATATTTGCATGCATTTAATTAGTTTCAATCATTGTTATCTAATACACACAAACCATTTTAATAATAAAGAATAAACAATTATGTCAGTGCCATACAGAGGACCCTAATGGGTATAACCACTTCAGAAGGCAGGAGATGAAAAATACGCCCACTGCATCTCTGCATATTGTTAAGGCCCTTGAATGAGTGTTTGAAATGAGAGACTGAATCATCTGATATGTGAGAGTCCAATTTTAAAGATTTGGTAAATGTTGAATACCTCTTTATTTTTATTACTCTCAAGTTAACTCAGACTCAGAGTGTCAGTACCTTGGGGGCTTTCATCCATGGGTCAAACAGAAACATCTAATCATTTTCTAAACTTCAAACCATTTGATAATGTGCAAACAACGTCATGGTGTTAATTTAAACCATTAGTAATATATTGAAAGAATTAGAACCATTTAATTGTGTGCAAATAAAAGTAGTACTGTTAGCACTCCTTGAAACCATGTGCAACTAAATAAGCTCTCACTCGTTGTAAACTGTTACCTACAAAGTATTCGTTCACAAATCATAAATATTTTATATTTATGTATAAGCAGGATTTGGCATTGAATAACATATACGCGTTGATATGGCATAAAAAGAAAACAACCAAGCAACCAAACAACCAATCAGAGTGGAACATGGAATAATAGCACCGAAGAGGTATTCGAAATTCCCTAAATCTCCAAGACTAGAGCCTCCCTATCAGATGTTTGTAAGGCATATCAAGACATTAGTTGGGGAAGTTTTACCCCTAGGCAAATATGCTGTAGGCGTATTCTATAGCCCCAGCAGACTGGATTATCGGCGTGCAGAGAAATGGCGACGAAAATGTGTCACGTTTTACCAAGATCTATATCAGGTCGGTAGTATGACTGACATCTAATTAAGGAACCCCATTTGATTATTCTAACGTTAATATCGTGATTCGAGGTAGAAACTTGCATCAGCATCTCAAAATCAATCCAGATCAAGAGGTCTTAGAAGCTTGGCCGAAACCTAATTTTGAAGAACCTGTTTGCGTCATCCGGAAAAATATTTCTGATGTTGAAATAATTGAAACCCCATATGACATCGGGCAAATAATATCACTGAAGATACCCCATGGTGAATCTAAAAATTGTAAAAAAAAACAAGTGTATCCCATAGTTTTCTATTTGCACCGTTTTCTTTAATAACTTTTCCTTTTTATGTTTCATTTTGTTGAGAAGTACAGTGGTATATTGATAAATATAAAAAAAAATCAAGATGTGAAATTATTAAACAATCAATAGAAATTTATTATCTTATATAAACCATTAATAGCCAACAATCTTTTTGGCATTTGAGATGTTTCTCCCAAAGAAAAAAAAACTTAAATTTATCAATATTTAATTGTCATGCGATATGAAAACAGATTTATCATCAGATTGATAATAGACCAAGAAAAACATTACATCACCTGAAGAAGGCCAGAGGTGAAATTTAGCCGAAACGTAGTGAAAGAAGAAACAACACAAAAAACTACCAAGATGAGGAAAAAAAAAAAAGTCCGCTATAAATAAAAATTAATTCTCAAACATTACAGACTTTTATACTTTACTTTTATACTCTTTTTATACTGCGTTAAATTGTCCGGAAAATAAACTTCGGAAAAAAGCATTGGAAGTTAAGATTGCAATTAGCTCGGGGATAGATTCGCCGATGCATATATAACATATATATAATTTCGTAAAGAAATGAAGACATTTTACTTCTTTATGATCTTTCCCAGTCGGCTGGGGCTGTAGAATACACCGACTGGTTCTCTGCAGAGGGGTAAGACCCCCCCCAATGAGTGTCCTGGATATGACACTAAACAATCTGATGGTGAGGTTCCAGCAATGCTGGAGCTTTGGGGAATGCGGAGTACCCCTTCTTTGCCATCGCTCCCAGGTCCACTCTGGCCCGGAGTGGTAGCACCTGATAGGGCCCTATCTATGGGTTAAATAGAACTAACAGCATATTTATGCTAAAATGAATTGAGTAAACTGAATAGCTTGAAATAAAAACGTTTTTGACAATTAAACTGAACTAACACCTAACTGAATTATTTCTAATAGAACTGTTTTTCGACATTAAAACTGTATTTACACTTAACTGAATTATTACATATAACTTCTTGAATAGTCTGAAATAAATGTTTTTGACAATTAAACTGTGTACTTGTGCTAAACTGAATTGTTTTAAATAGAACAGATTATTTACATAAAAATTAATTTGGCGTTAAATAACCTACAAAGGTTGATATGCCATAAAACCAAACCAAACCAAGCCAAACCTTCTTTATGATGGAATCAATCAAATTTTTATTCATCGATTGTTTTCGATTAGAGTCGAATTACTATGTATATTTACTGCCTTTATTCATTTTGGGGTTTTAGATTCGATTTATTTTTGAAGAATATTTTTCTCAAGAATTTTTGTATTGATTCTTCTATTTTGTTATTTAAGTTTAACTCGTTTTTTTTTTCTCGTTCATTCTCTTTTTCTTACCAGGAAATATAGTATAAATCAAACTAAACACTCATGTGCACACGGACTCACACATACACAGGTGTAAATATTAATTCATAAATGTCTTAATTCGAAAGTGGGTTAGGATATGTTTTTTTTATAAAAACGGTTAAAAACGATCATGGCAGGATCCAAAATAGAACATTTTCATCCTTTTCAAAAGGGATGATTGTTGATGATAATGAATCGACACGCCGTGAGGAAAATGAAATCATTAAAGAAATCTATCTAAAAGAAAAGATTAAGAGGAAAAATTATGTTCTTCAAATAAGATTAATACGTGACTAATCAACGCAAGTGTATGTTCAAGTTTTCTCCCACCGCACGGATAGGGATCGATTATATCAAATAGAACCGCTTTTATGATATATATATATATATATATATATATATATATATATATATATATATATATATATGTTTACCGACTGTAATCGAGGGGGACACGAAGGTTCCAATTTTCAATATCTGCTATAAGAAGTTGTAGTGGAGGGCGATAATCTTTTCCCTGTATGGTTCCCCTTACGTTTGATCTATACTTTAGAATGGTGAGTGTTAAAAAAGAAGATATTAAGTGCACTTTTTGAGCCTTTGATATCATATCAGCTGGCATGGAAACCCGGTTTCCCAAACCTTTGATGAATAATCTATTATGCCAATTGGCTAGTACATATATATATATATATATATATATATATATATATATATATATATATATGAGGGACGGAGGTGGTTGTGCATGTGTGGGTATTAGGGTGTCATATCCTTGTTAATGCAAATTTGATTAAACTCTGAATACATCGAGTACTAGGGAAACAAATAATCATGGAATTTTTATTAACCGATTCCAACCGGCTACCATAAAATCGAGGCTATGTCTCGAAAGGATGAATGGAAAAAAGTTTAGACGATGTATGTCTATATTGTTTAACTATATATATATATATATGTGTGTGTGTGTGTGTGTGTGTGTGTGTGTGTGTGTGTGTGTGTGTGTGTGGTATAAAAAGAAGAAATTTAGAAATAGTATCCCATTTCCGTAATAGATCTATTTTGCTTATTAAAGCTCGTCAGATGAAATTCCATCAGACTACCTTGAATAAGCGAAATAGATCTATTATGGAAATGCAATACTATTTCTAAATTTCTTCTTTTTAACAAAAAATATATTTTGCCCTGCAGGTTTATTTTGTATTAAATAGCCATGCATTATGCATTATCATAATCGTTATTTTCTTTATATATATATATATATATATATATATATATATATATATATATACACGGATCATTAAATAAGTTTCCAGAATTTTTTTGTATAGGCACTTTTATTGATTGTACACACATGAAATTCTAGACCCCTGCGAAGTAATCTGCTCCGGCTGCAATGCACTTGTTCCATTCTATCGACTTCTGGAAGACCCCATAAAAGTCCTCCTGTGTGAGCGTGTCAATGACCTTCGTCACAGCCTCTTTCATCTCCTCAATTGTCTGATAACGACAGCCTCTAAGCTTTGGGAATAACCAAAAGTCACAGGGAGCAAGGTCTGGACTATAGTGAGGGTGGGGAACTATCTTGATGCCTATCTTGGTCAAATAGTCTGTGACAAGGATGGAGTTGTGAACTGGTTCAGTGTCCTGGTGGAAATGTCACTGACCCGATTTGAAGAGTGCTGGCCTCTTCCCTAGGAATCTCTTCCTGAACTCCCTTAAAACCTCAACATAGTAACTCTAAGCCTAACCCTTTGGCCAATCAAGTCTGGTGTATTGACTTCCTTACTCCTCCCACACCTCTCATCATCCCTCACAGACTCTCTGCCTTCCTTGAATCTCTTATGCCACTCAAAAAATGATGCTCGATTCATGCAAGATGGTCGAAAACAGTCTGAAAGATTCCATACGTTTCTGTGGCATTTTTCCAAGTTTAAAACAGAATGTTATTGTATATCGTTCTCCTAAGTGTCAGATTATATTTTTGAAGTTCATCAGCTGTGACAATCAGGCTTTAGAGGGTGTTTTCCAATTGCTTCTACATCTGTTCATTTGAACCCTAAAATCATAAAAATTTGTCAGTCATCACGTAAGATATATAGCAATAACATACTGAATTTTACATTGCAGCCGGAGGAGATTACTTTGAAGGGGACTAGAGTTTCATGTGTGTACTATCAATAAAAAGTGCCCATACGGAAAAAGTCTGGAAACTTATTGTAAGCCTCTCGTATATGTATATTGTGGCACTTCACTACTCTCAAGTGGCTAAGTCCATTCTCTTGACAATGATTGGTTGTTGGTCCAGTGAATGGGTAAATTAGTTAGTATATAGTGGCTTGCTTGATATGTTACCGGCTCCGTTTTGGGTTATCGCCCATTTTCTTCTTTGTTTGGCAGCTGGGGCTGTTGAAACGGAAAGTGATTTTCTTGTTGCTTTTTTCTGCACATTAGACTTATGACTTCTACACCTCTCCTCACCGCACCACGTGTAGGCCGTGTTGTATGAGGGCTGTACCCTTCTTTTAGTTTGGTCTGCTTTGTTGTAATAGCCTAGATAGAGCTCGAGGAATTCTCGACGATCGAAGGCATGGTGATGTATATCTGGTTTGTCTGGGGGGGGGGTTCAATTGCAGTGCGTGTGCCATTACAGGAATTGGGGTGCAATAGTTGGGTATTGCTTGAAGTATTGGTCCTGGTGTTGCGCTTGGTATTGGGGTTGGTACTGCCTTGAGTTCACACTTTTTGAGGAAACATCGGTTCCTAAGTGTGATCCTTCCTGTTCTGTCAACCCTGATTTGGTATTGGCGATCGGGTAGGGGAGTGATGCTTTTTCAGTCGAGTTCCATCTTTAATTGAGTGGACTTTGTAAGCTACGGTGTCACCAGCTAGTAACGGTGGAAGGTTGTGAGTATATTTGTAGTATCTTTCTACTATTTTTGCATTGCAGTGGTGGAGAATTTTCACGCGGCGTTGCGCTGCCCCTACCCATTCCGGGTGTGGCTTGTAGAGGATTGGCTGTGAAGGAATGGAGTCACGGAGTCGGTGGTGGAGTAGGAGTTGCACTAGTGATAGGCCAAGATTGCCTCTTTTAGTTCGTGCAGTCCTGTTATTTTTATTTTTATTTTTTTTTTGGTCAGCGATACATTGACATCCGGGTCGTAGCTATGTCCGAAGTATAAGTCATTAGAGTTTGGTCCCCTAATGCCGACTTTAATGCTTCGGCATGACAGATATTCTGGTCGATAGATTTTACCACCCAACCGGCTTTTGCTAGTAGATCGGTTTGGAGAGTGTATTTTGCTCTCTCTCTCTCTCTCTCTCTCTCTCTCTCTCTCTCTCTCTCTCCCTCTCCCTCTTTCTGATGAATTGGTCCTTGGTGTAAATGTCAAACAGATCATGTTCACAGTGGGGGTATGAGAAATTGTAGACTGTGGCAGTAGTTCTAAGGCGAACCAGGTATTGTTAAATAGATTCGCCTTGAGGCTGTGACATTGACACAAGTGTGATCCGATGGACCATGGTGTTCGATCTTTGTGTGACTAATGCATTTATCATCTCTAGCAGTTTGTCAGGGTCTGTGGTGAAGAACGTAGGGTAGGTGTTTAGAATTGCATTTTAGACGGATCCTCCGGCACAACTGTATAACTGGGTGTTGGTCTGAGAAGTTGGCATGTCTGTTATTCTGTTAAACACATACCAATCGATTCGTAACTTTCTGAATTGTTGGGGGTTCATTTCGAAATAGCGTTGGGAAAGCTTGGCATATGGTGCCTTAGCGTAGATTGTCTGGGTAGAAGGCTCCTTGGCTTGTTTAAGGGTAGGTAGAGCTCGCCCATTGTTGCGATTCCCAACTCTCTTAGCATGGCTCAGTCTATCATTTGGAGGTTCTCTTTTCTCATGTTTTCCTTGCAAAGACTGCATCATAGCTTTTGGCGGAATTGGCAGAGATGCTTGGTTTGATGAATTAGTCTTCCCATTCTTCACTCTTGTATCATCTCTGTACAGGTTCGAATCCTGTCTGCAGCGCAATGTTGGAATTCGTTCGTAAAGTTCGCTACTCGTTTTTGTAAGAAGCAATGCTACAACTTGAGGCGAGATTATATGGACATTGGTGCATTTCATTACCCTCAAGTGGCTAAGTTCATTCTCAGTGACTTCAACAATTCTATTAAACAATATATATATATATATATATATATGTGTGTGTGTGTGTGTGTGTGTGTGTGTGTGTGTGTATGTTTGTGTATGTGTGTGTGTGTCCTTGTGTGTGCATGCGTATGTATATGTGTGTTTGTGTGTGTGTGCATATGTGTGTCCTTATGTGTGCATATGTATGTATATGTGTGATCGTGTGTCTTCGTGTATGTGTGTTCGTGTGTGTGTGTCTGTGTGTGGATGTGTACGTGTGTGTATACGTGTGTGCATGTATGTGTGTGTATGCTTGTATGTGCGTGCGTGCGTGCGTGCGATCATGGTATAAGGTTAAATCTAACAATGATCACTTCTGAACAATGCAGAGCAAGATTGAAATATTTCGACTTGAAAACAGAATACAAACCGAATAAACACTTATATCCCTTAGTTTTCTGTTCGCTATTCTCAATCTTTTCATAAATTCTCCCAGTTATTTTTCTAGGTTATGTTGTATCACTTAATTGTCTTTCATTATTTAAACATAACTCTGTTTTTTACCCGTTTGTTCTTTTCTCATTACCCCATAACAATCTATAAATCAAACTGAAACTCAATAACAAATAATTTCATTTACCAACATAATTAATCTTTCCATCTGTTGGTGATTTTTTTTCTCTTTGATCATTGTTTGAAAGAAAAGCAAGCAACTGTGCCTGCTCATTTAAAATCATCAATGTTCAAAATTAATGCATCTCTTATTAAATGCAATTAATTTGCTGAAGTTAATTGGATCGTGTAGAGAGATTTTAAATGGATTGTTTCGGGTACGTTCAAGCGTTGTCTTTGCAGCGTATAAATTAATCCCATTTGGTGCATCATTTAATAACAAGACGATTAACTGACTTCAAAAATTTCCTAAAGGTGGGTGTGTTTACATGCATCTGACTGAACTTGAATAAAATACACATACGCAAAGATGAACATTCTGCTAAAATAACGACGCATATCATTATCGACAGAAATTTCTTTAAAACCATTCAGCTATATATATATATATATATGTGTGTGTGTGTGTGTGTGTGTGTGTGAACGCACGAGCGTGTGTGAACGCACGAGCGCGTGTGTGTGTGTGTGTGTGAGAGAGAGAGAGAGAGAGAGAGAGAGAGAGAGAGAGAAAGTGTGTAAGTGTGTGTGTGTGTGTGTGTGTGTGTGTACACGCGTAGATGAAGTCTGGATTACCTTCAGCAGTGTAATGGCCACATAAAAGCCGTATCAGTAATACAAAATGGTTGCACTACTTTGACGAACCTCCTGGAGAAAGAGCTACAAGGCAAGTATACAAGAATAATGTATGTTGTTTTAAATAAATCCTGGGGGCAGCACTCTTCAACATTATATGGGTACATACCTCATATATCGCCAACAATCCAAGTAAGACTAGAAATATATGTTGGTACATTTGAATAAGTGAGGACTAAATCATAAGCAAAGCTCTATTATGGACTCTTATAAATTGACACACTAATGTTGAGAGAAAAAAATGAATTCATCAGCTCTATTCAGACACTAGAGGCCGTCAAGATTACTTATGAAGAGTTATGTCGGATAGGAATAGATTTGTGTGTGTGTGTGTGTGTGTGTGTGTGTGTGTGTGTGTGTGTGTGATTGAGAGAGACAGAGAGAGACAGAGAGAATACAAATATGTTGCGAAACAAGGTGAATTTTTCAAGTGTCGTTTACCAAGTTTGAAATTCAGAGTTTTCCTTCTAGATCAGTTATAATATAGAAGATTAATAACCTTGTCTATCCTTCCGTTTACCGATAACGGGTGTTAGCATAATTGTATTTATACTTTTCCTAAAAGTATTCGAGCCATTTGAAATACAGTAAACATCTCCAGAATTAAATTTCAGGTCACAATATCCATTTCCTATGACGATAGACATTACACCATGAATGCCTCTAAATACTTACTGAAATTCATACCACTCATTCCAGAAAAGAACTTGATTAGAAATCTATTTGGACGGCAGGATTAATGAAGTTATTACGTGTGTTCTTAAGCAGACTTTTACGACGGCTATTTTCAAAGAGACAATGGAAAGCCTTGAGGCAAAATGTATTTAAAGAATTACTTCTACTGCAATTACTATCAAATTTATCAATGTCAACAATACATTAGACGTACTGAAATAGGCCCGAATGAATACACACAAAGGAAATATCTAATATTGTTGATGGTTGCGACAATGGGTGTTTCAGGAACAACAATCTAAATCTCTTTTCATTCTCTGTTTTAAGAATGTTATTACTTTATTCTTTATACAAAAGATCACTGACTAAAAGAGTGTCCGTGTGAATTTACGATAGTTCACTCAACATTATTTTGAAAATTTAGCAGGTATCTTTACGTATTTCGAAAGTTATATAACAGATAAAATAACTTCCACTGAAAAAGATACCCATAAAAATTAATTGCCTATCAAGGAATACGCTGTAATTTATTGTCTACAATCAAATGAGTCAAGATATTTTTTATAAAGCATATTATCTTTTTTATCTGAAATTTCATATATAGTTTGAAGATTATCATGTTGAAAATATTGGTGTCAGTTTTTTTAATCACTACGTTTAAAAGGATAGGATATTGGTCTAAAGGGCATTAAATTATTAACATAAAACTTAATCTTTCAGCGCCTTTATTATCTATAAGACTTGAGATTTTGAAAATTGGAAAATATATTTGAAATTATATTTTGGATGTTTACTATGATCATAAGGTGATATTAATTTATGTATAAAAATGAATATGTATTTAAGTCCGACAGTATGAAGAAAGTAGAGAAAACAAAATAATCCAAATTAGATGAATTTATTTTGATGTAAAACTGATGTTAAACGTTTCGGTTTTGATAGCCTTCATCAGGACTTTTCTGATCAATTTTTTTCCATCATCATTTCACGTGCCAAACACGTACGTAATGCTTTCAGATTCAAAACGCTGAATGTACGTTTATGAATCTGTCGTTATATACATTTTCTTTGCTCCTGTTATCTTGATAAGCATCAAAAGCTGTTTGAACAACAGTCCTCATGATATCAAAGTCCTGATGGAGGTTATCAAAACTAAAACGATTAACGTTGGCTTTATATCAAAATAAATTCATTTAATTTGGATCATTTTGCTTTTTCTACATTCTTCATACTATACTTTATAATTGTTTCCTATTGTTAGAAGTGTATATGCTTCTGATTAATGCTGGATGAATAAAATATTTTTACGATTCAAGACAGTTTACTCTAGCTTCAATCTTTATTCATTTATGTAAAACCCAATAGAAAAAATGAAAAATATTCTTACGTAACTACATTCTACTAAAAACATTGTTATCGAGTTAGTCACAAAAATATACAAGTTTTCTAATCAACTTACTTTTTAAGGCACCCTGGAAAAATACTCCAGTCACATTCCATCACACAACGTAAAAACTGTGAATTAAATATTGTTTTCCATCAGTTTTACAGACAGCAATAGCAGCTTTTTTTGTGATTGTTTAGAAAAACAGAAGGATTTTCTCATTATGTTCTGATGAAGGAAAGAAAAACTCCTGTTCCAGGGCAGTTTTGGCCGACACTTTTTTAAAGATATAAACTTGTTTTTATCAAACTATTTTTTTCAACGTGTTGAATCATTTATATACACATTTGTACTCTATGGAATGATAATGATTTACTGAGGTATGCATTTTATATTGATCAAAATTGATATATTTTGACATTTAAGAGTGTCGATATTAAGGATGGGTATTCAATTGTTCATTAATTCAAACAGCGGAAATTTACTGGAAAACGAACAGATACAGATTTTTCAGATTTAATTTGCACGAAACACCCTTCTTCGTTGAACTAATTATATTAATCAATAATATGAGTTCTTTGAAATAAGAAGTATAGATATATTTACAAAATCAAGCATTCCAAATATTTTAATTGAATTTCAAGTAGATTATAGTATATCCTGAAATTCTAACCTTTTGCATATCTCGGAAAATGATCACTCACAAAGGCTGTCTCTTGATACTGGTGACGAAAGAAATGACCGACAAGTATTTACATTTGAGTTTCTAACTTTATTGATGCGTCAATAAAGCAGACTGACCATTTCCAAATGTCCATTCATCGGAAAGAAGAAACACCTTTCATCTTCTTAGGAAAATTTTGAAGCCTCTGAATAAGCTAACTCTGATATCGAAACATATAAAACTTTTACTCCCATTCTTCTGTAACCCACACCAAAAAAAAAAAAAGAAAGAAAAATAAACCCTCGACTTGTTGTACTCCAGTAGCCAACGACAAAGCTGAAAATGACAACTTTCTCTGTTTCAAACGATCTAATATTATATATTGACCCTGGACCGAGCCGTCAATCAAGAGATGCACCCATGTAAATAAGCGGAAGAAAAGCGGAAGCAGGTGGGCATTAGAATATAATATAACCAGGTGCCCGAGCTGTTTGAGACACTTGGAGACAGGATACCTAAATGAGAACCAGCTCCAGACAGAGGGCTTTGGGCCCTTAGTGACCCCCCGGTTGAGCAACCCAAGCCAAGATGCGAAAGAAGTGCTGCTATGATCAAGGAAAAACTTGGGTCAATATAGCAGTCCGTCCTTGTCTCCAACTCATCTCTCACACACAACAAACATCACCCTTTCGGACATAAAGTGTGAGAGATTTATATTAGAGGTGTATTCGTTCGTTATTGAAGTCGTCAATACCAGTTGATTATAATCATAATTATATCTCCGCAAATATTTGTATATGTTTACGTATAGTATACAAAACTAATCTTGAACATTGCATGTCTTTCAAACGTCTCCACTCTTCTGTTCAGAGGCAGCAGTGTGTGGATATGATCTCTCACACTCAGACATACACACAATGTGTGTGTGTATGTGTGTGGGTGTGTGCGTGTGTGTGTGGAACAGGAAGACAAATAGTTGTACATCTACGTTACTCGAATCAATTTTTGTTCTTTTAGAGCGTACAGATGTTTACTTGTCTAAATCAAAAACTGTGTGCAATTTTAACGCAAGTACCATGATGGTAACCTTATTAAAAAAAACACATCAATTTTATTTTTATATGTTAGCACTTCATCATTCTTCTGAGTTTTACGTACCTACCAAAAAATCCTTCAGATTTTCATATTTTAGCGTATTGTATGGTGTTTATTAAATACTAAAAATAGGCTTCTAAATAATAATACTTAAAATTGTTCTATGGAAACTTTGAGTGAATAAATATTTTACCTTTTAATATCATATAACAGTTCATGTCATTTTATATTTTAACTATCTATTATTTATTATGGCTGCCTGAAATTCATTAAAAAATTACACTTTAGATTGCCAGACTGTAAAATGTCCTTTTATTTTAACTATTTGATATTGATTATGATATTATACACTACATGAGATCCACTAAAATTTGACAATTTTGGATTTTGGTATCAGGTACCGTAGAACGTCCTTTAGATTTCAACTATTAAGACCAATTCCTTTTCGTTGACTGATAGTTACATATGTATTAATACTTTGAAATTGGCGGTTGCTCTGTATACAAATTTAGATTTTAACTCAGCATTACAATAGATTTTTTTTAAAACTGCTTCAAATTTCTAAAGAAGGTATTTTAATAACTCTGATAAAATCATTAGACCTCAAAGAAAATTATTTCTAGTTTTGTATTTGGTGTCTTTGTTTAATGGCGTATCAACCTCCGTCAGTGATTTAATGCCAAAGCCTTCCTTGTAAAAAAAACAGCAGTGATATTTTAACCCATAGTTAGGAGTATTATGGGGGGGCGTAATATTATCTTAGATAACAGCCAAAAGTAAAATTAAAAAGCACAACTGGAGTTCGAACTCACTTATTTCGAGGGCACAGTCCAACTCTTTTAACTTTACGCCATTAGGATCCTCCCGTTTTAATATTTAACATCGTCTTTTTTAAAGAATTGATCGTTAACGCTTTAGCAATGTTTATGGAGTTGAAAAAAAAACATATCCCATAATCTGGATTACTTTTGCAAGCACTACACACATAGCACCTCCTGTGTATAAATTACCCAGTGGAGCGCATTACTCTACAGGTCTAAAAAAGTTTTGAATAAAGAGGTCTCCCTCTCCTAGACCGGTGGCATAACAAGGTCAAATAAATTAGAATACCATACTAGTTATCCATTGATTGAGTGTGAATAGTTGTATTACTTCCATTTCAAAATGTACAAGCGCTATCTGAAAAGTAGACAGCCTCATTCAGGTTCTGAAAACGATTAAACGAGATATCTTCTTTCAAGGATAGCCATTAGGACACGAATGCCTTCGAAGTTGCATCTAGTTTTGTACTTTCTATCGTTTTAGTATTGACCTTAAAATATTTACTCGTATCTTAATCTTAAATTTTCCATACATTCCATCGTCTCTTAGAGATGTAGAAGTATTAGAATTCGCAATTTATGAATCTTACATTAGACTTTTAATATATTTGATACAGTCTGTTGTTACATGTTATCTGTTTGCTATCTACAAAAAGAATTTGATTAATACCCTTATGCCCTTTATTTCATTTATCACAGATAAAGTCGCATTTTTTGTATGACTCTAATTTTCTTCCAGTGGTGAATCTACAGTTCTGGAGCCTTGAGGATTTTGAAGTCACCCACAAGGCAATAAACTATAATAATACTATATACTAAATTTATTGCAGCAAGACAAGTTATGATAAGCAATGTGTAAATGACTGACATCTATATAATCAGTATTTATTGGATTTAACTAGACTGTCTAAACACGCTTAGAAAAATCGGACTAATATGAGGAAATATTTCTCACGCCTAAACATGTATCGACTCGTTATATTTCTTGGTGCTTGAAGTGCCATAAAATGGAGGGTACACAGCAGTTTTGGTATATGCCTCACATAAATCTTGTTTTTTGCTTAATTTCTAATTCAAACTGACCATATGTTATATTACAGGACTGTGCTTGCGTCCATGAACACCAAAGATTCCGATATTACTCACACATTTTGCGCAAATTCTTTTTAGCTATAACTTCCTTACTGATTAAAACAGTTTTTTCTTAGGTAGGTTCATCTGTTGAGACAATGAGATCTATCAAAACAATATGTTATCCCTTTTATTATGTATGATAAACGAGAGAAATTTCAAGATATCCTTTGTGGTAAAAATCAGATAAAAGAATTTGTCGTAATGGCTAAAATACTGGACTGCATTGTCTGAGTGGGCGAGTTCGAACTCTAGCTGTCCTATTACGTTCTCTTTTGGACTAATACATTTGGTAAAGGTATTGTTTCCCATATCCTCTTAGTTTTGGGTTCATTATTATCACGACCTTCTGCTTCTTTTCTTTGTCAGCTCGAACCCGTTTTCTCTGATGTTATCAATCGATGTTCTAAGCTCGTAATCTAGACAGATGATAAAGAGGTATGGGACTAGCGTGTCGTGTCGATACTGCTCTATGGATGCACCACTTGGACGCTAACAAAACGGCTGGAGAAGAAGCTAGACTGCAATTACACAAGAATGTTGCGAGCAATATTGAATAAGTCCTGGCGGCAACACCCCACAAAGCACCAAGTATAGGGCCACCTGCCTCCTATTTAGAAAACTATCAAAATGAGACGAACCAAACATGCAGGACACTGCTGGAGAAGCAGCGACTAGCTCATAAGTGATATATTCCTATGAACCCCCATATATGGCCGAGCAAAAGCAGGACGACCAGCTCGAACATACATACAGCAGCTATGTGAGGATACGAGATGTAGCCATGAAGACCTGTCAGAGGCAATGAGAGATTGGGAGAAGAGGCGAGAGAGAGCCAGGGATATCCGTGCTAGCGGCGCGACATGATGATGATGATGATGATGATTATCACGACTGTTCTTCTACAAGGATGGCGTTGACATTTGATAACCGACAAAGGTTGATATGCTATTAAACAAATCATACCAAACCCCATATATTGGGAGACCATAATTGTTCAACTGACCGTAGAATAAAACATTCTAAAAATGTGCATTAAAACTAACCAAGCCAAAAAAGAAGAATATTTTTATTAAAGAATAATTAATTAGAATATATACAGGGGCTCTTTCATAAATTTATCGGTAAGAATTTTCCAAGAATTGTAATAATTTTACGAACCTTTATTTTCTATTTATGATACAATCAAGATTTCATTTTCTGATCTTTCCTTCTGTTTCCTCGTGTATTGTGAGATTTTTCCATTTCCACCGGGCAATTATATTGTTCTTAAGGAAGTCTTTCTAGAATTATCATGAATCCCTTAAACCATTTCCAACATTCTATTGAAATACTTTTTTTTTTTAGTTAGGAATACTCTTTTAAATATTCTGTCATTTTTTTTTGGCAAATCCTTGATGTGGTTATTTAGGGATGTTATCTGCGCCATTCAATTGTTTTCCTTTTCGCATTTTCATAGTTTGCCCCAAAAATGTTACATTGGCTTTCGATTAAGAATGTTTATATTTCATTAAATTTGTTCATGTTATCTCTCTGGGTGGCTGCTTGTAAAGCCTGCCTTCGTCATTTTGAATCACCTAATGGCGGCCGTGTTATGCAATCCCACACCTGTTTCTTTTTCGAGCTGTTTAATTACTTAGTTTCATTTCTTAAATGCTGCTATTTACTTGAATTTATTTATAAATCTGATTGAAATGTGCATATGTATATATATATATATATATATATATATATATATATATATATATATAAATTCGTGAATAAACCATGTGAAAATAAAACATGAAGAAGAAAGCAAAAAAGCGTGATCAATAAGAACAAAACATTTTCAAAATAAGCCACGATTTTATTCAAACCAATCAACAAAGCTTCTTAAAAAGAATCCATTTATTTAGAAATTCTATATGCATGCATACATCTAGTTAAAAGGAAAATGTGTTTGGCCCAGGCACGCATATATAATTATAAAATAAAACCCGAGACTTTTTGGTTGAAAGGAAAAATAATTAATTTATATTTTGCTTAAATACAAGAATGGTTAATGGAAAGGAATTTATGCTACTGAAAAATAATCGTTCACATTGTGAAGTTGTTTATTGAAAAGTGTTTTTTTTTTAAATTAGCATTTGAATATAAATTTTAATTACCGATCTGGCAATTTCTTATTAATATTGCTTTTCAAGAGCTTTGAAGAGGAAAATTTGTCATAGCCGTATTTTAAATATCGCGCATAACTGAATTCATAAAAACTTAATTTGATGTTTACCTGCTAACTTCTCGTAAGAAATTTCAAACACATACGCAAACATACATTCACACGCACAAATATATGCACAGACAAGCAAAATCACACACACACATACACACACACATATATATGTATCAATTAGAATGTGCATAGAAAATTATCTTTCATATTTACCCACTAAATTCCAGTACAAAAATTAAAACTTATATATATATATATATATATATATATGATTTAATCTAATTTTTATTTGCAATATTCTCGTAAAGTATTCAAATTATATATATATATATATATATATATATATATATATATATATATATATAATTTGATTTTTACCAGCTCCCTTCTTGCAATATATTTTAAACATAAATCTATGTACATAGAATTTATTTTTATGGTTACGTCCTTACGTCTAGTAACTTATTTCAGTTTAATATATGTATCTTATAACGATAAAGATACAGTGGCTTTAACTGAAACTATGACAGGTTCTTCAGGATTTTATTTCCATTCAAATCTTACATATCACGGAAATGGTTTTATATTTTCAATACGGTTTTCCATATCTACATACGAATAATAAGCGATTGTATTTATATATGCAACAAACAAGTGGTTTTCGGTTTGATCAGGAATGCTAATAAGCATATTTATCATAAAATTGATTTTAACGAATATTTACTTGGTGGCGATGATTTCTAATTGTTTATTTTTATTTAAATAAATGTGGGCAAAATCCTTTCGATAAATCCAAGAAGAAATCCTGTAATACAAAGAAATTATGGTAGTTTTCATATTTACTGTCTAATTTAAATGAATTAGGAAGATTAGGCAATGGAAGCTTGGAGTGATGTGAAGCGCTTTAGCGCTAACTGTTCCATTCTTCAATTGTATTCTCTCTGTTTCAGATAATTTTAACCTCACAAATCATTTTAAAATACCATTGAATGGTATTTTTATCTAATTATAACAGGGATTATTTTTCCGTCTGTAACCAAAACTAAGTCACCACAATAGTAATAGTTCCCTTTGTTATTTATGCTATATGCACAGTGATTATTAAATCATAATTATATAAAATTTGCTATATCTTCGTTATTAACGATATCTCTGTTAAAATCAAGCTGATTTAGATTTGATTCAAGTAAGCATGTGTTAATTTTGTGTTCGAAATCTTTCAGTATGTGTTATAAGAAATTGTAGCAGAAGGAATTTTTGTTTTTTGGTTTGGCGCGTAATTTAAATCGACGCATAATTTCAACCAATCAGGATGACTTATTCTATTCAAATCTGCCTCCTTTCCGGGCAGCAGAAATTGGGGAAGCTGCCAAACACAGTCACTTTGGGCAGAACAACTCCGTTCTGTACAGACGTTTTATCTGCCTGCTCTTTAATAGCAGCAGCAGCTGCAGCATTGACACAATGAGGGAACCTCTCTAATTAATGGATCCCTTGCGTCTATTTCTCTTAGACCAAGAGATACCAGTAGAATATGAATTAAATAAATTCAATACGCCACACGCAGGAACAACTTTATGTCACCCCCAAAATGTCGATTGCGATGCCTGATTCCGCTCCGGCACCTAACGGCTACTTCACCTCTGGGCAATTTTTCTGGAGATCACACGTCTCTCCCCGAAACCACCAGAAACACAAACTCACGGTGACTTCAATGTTTATTTCCTCAAACGGCAAACATGACTTTCACTCCATTCTGCTAACGTACCTCCCTTGCACGTCCAACAACACACGCTGCTATCTCAACTCTCTCATAACTCTATTTCGTCTCTTTACTCCTTTCCTTTTCCACGAGGCTTGCAGCACAAACACAAATTCTATATTCCATGTTGCCATTAAAACCTTCATGTAAAAACTAACTGCATCTTCGTCTTCTTACTTCTTCATCCTCTTTTATTAATAAGAACAATTAACGAATGAATAACACACACGCGTGAAAATACATTCCTTCTCCCCCAAAACAACAATCATTATTCCTCTCACTAAAAAATAAACAGTTACATAGCAATTATTGCGCATAATTTGCATACTAGTTTTAACAAAATTAGTGTTGGGGATTTCTGATATTGTTTTCTTCTGAAACATATTAAAAATAATCCTATGAATACTTTTATGTCGAAAGCAAATCAAATTAGTATAATCCTACGCATAATTTTTCTTAAAAGCCAGTTAAGATAAAAAAATATGTTTAATCCTTTTAAATGAGTTTCAGTTTCGTTAGTCCTTCCAGATAAATATAATATTTTATTAGACAAAGACTTAAATACCTGCACCCGGAAGTTGTATATTTTTATCTCGTTTATAAAAATTGATTTGATACTTTCTTACAAAACTTTCGTAGAAAATACTAAACACATACGTATATACCATCATATCTATCTAGAATAATGATTTAGTACCCTTGATGACTGATTAAGTCGAAAGGTTCCTGTCAATTTAGCCAGAGATCAGAGAGTATGATTAGTACATCTCTTATTTTAATCAAGAAAAAAAAGCAGTAAAATATTTAGAAGAATAAAAGTTATAATAATACTTTCTCAAAATTAAATTCAAACTACGGTTCATTATAGGTTGTTGGTTGGTTGGTTGGGTTTTATGACATATTAATGTTTGTAGGTAATTTAACACCAAATCCATTTTTAAGCAAATAGTACTGTTTCAAACAATTCAGTTTAGCATGAGTACACAGTTTAATTGTGAAAAGAATGTCAATTTCAAGCTATTCAGTTTATTCAAACAGTTCTAATTCAGATAATTCAGTTTAGTATATGTATGCTGTTAGTTCTATTTAACCTATAGAAAGGGCCCTATCTGGAGCAACCATTCCGTGTCAGAGTGGAAGTAGGAGCAATAGCAATGATGGTGTACTCAGCATTCCTCAAAGCTCCAGCATCATTGGAACCTCCCCATCAGATCGTTTAGTGTCATATCAAGGGCACTCATTGGAGGGTCTAAGCCCTCTGCAGAGGTGCAGTCGGTGTATTCTAAGCCCCAGCTGACTGGGCAGTCATTATAGGTGTTAGATTTAGGGCATTACTGTTATATGAACAAGTAACAACTATAGTTGGCTGGTGGTATTGTAAATATACTTATGCCTATACTTATTTGCATCGTATGATTAATCAGTGCAAAATAAAGAAGAAGAAGAAAATAAACGCAATTATAAATATGGAGACCACGATTTTAATTTATTAATATGATTATTATCAATTTTAATTTATTAAAATATATTTAATGTCAATGGATACTTAATTCATGTTCATCAGTATTTACAGAAAGTAACTAAACAGAATTAAATAAAAGAAAGTAGTTCGTTAATATAAAGATAACTATTTTGATTTTGAAATTGTATCTTAATTTTTTTCTAATATATTTAATTATATTTCCACAGATACTATCCACCAATCCCAAGATAAGATACTGCCATACACATCAGTAGAACACGAATAATAAAAAAAGCCTTACTATGTATTACATATTCGGGTGACACCAATCCGAGGTTTATTCTATCAGTTGTACAAGCCCTTGAGCAATGTGCAAGACATTTATTTCTAGCTTGTTATGCAATAAACTCTTTATATCTTATGACTTTGGCATTAATGATGATTAGAGACAGCAAAACTTCGTGTTCATTGAAATGTCTTAGCACAGGTCATTGCCCTATAGACATTTAAACGTTTAAATTTCAACACATTAACATTAACAATGGATTTTTGTTGAGATATTATCGAAAACAATAGATTTTAAATATGAAGGATAGATCAAGGACTTAGACAATGCATCAAGCTCTTTTAAATTTCCATCTTTATTATCTATCAGAACATTACAAATCACATTAAGTTCTGTTGGCTTAAGTACTTTAGCATTAATAATGGATTGATTTAAAGACTTCATCAAATCATTTAGATTCTAATACCTTAACATTGATGACGTTCTTAGAGACTACATATTATCTTTAAGAGTTAACAGTTAATCATGACCTTCGAAGTTCAAGCTATTTATATTTCAACACTTTCAACTTGATGATGCCATTAGAGAAAGCATAACACCTTTTAGATGATAATTATTAAGCAAGAATTATGGCCTGTGAAACTCATCTGTGTATTTTATAACACTTTAGCATTAATGGTATCCTTAGAGATTATTAATCTTTTTTTAACCATTAACTATTAAGTATTAATTCTAGCCAAAGAAACGTATTTATATTTTAACGTTTAAGCTTTGGTGAAGACTTTAGATAATAAATAGCCGGTTTTACACTTGAATACATAAGCAGTTACCACTCCAAACAAATATAATCGAATGAGGACATATTTAAAATGTTCACTTATTTTAGCAGTTAATGAATTAATAGGTTCGACACCAAAATAATTAATATCTGAATATTCCGACTTCAAAAAATATTTCTCCGGTTAGATAGGGTAAATTAAATAAAATAGAGATATATTTTTCCAGTCCATAATCAGAAAAACATCATGAAATAAAGCAGAGATGTGGAACAAACTGAACAAAGCTATCCGATACGAAAAATTATTTACGCGTGAAAAAGGACGATTTCTCACAATCAACAACACACACTGAAGTAAACAGTCACACACACATACAAACATCTTACTCACGTATTCACACGCTCGCATTAATATCTATACATGTATCAGAAGATGGAGAGAACCTAATGGTTTTCGTAGTAAAGAAGGGATTCGCCGTCCCAAGTTCAAAATTTGGACTAAGCTGTTTGCGTTTTACTTGGTGATTACACTCTCAGCAAACGTATGGTTCTACATATTTTTCCAATAGCAAAGGGAAAATTTTAGAGTACAATGGGATACTTACCCTTGGTACAGCCACAATTCTAGAAGAAAGAAAACACTGAATTCAAATTATATGTACTCTTCTTAAAATATCGTGTTTTGCATCCACCCTCTTGATTAGCAATTGATATATGCATATTAGTGTAGATCACCTTAAGCTTACATTCACAAGTAAAACAATGGTGTACAAATCACACACAAGCACACACTTATATATATATATATATATATGAGTGTGTTTGTTCGTATATCTGTGTGTAAATGTGTGCGTGTAAACAAAATTTCTCATTAATGAATTTGCAAACGTTTATATGCCGTAAAACACAACCCCACACACAATATATTTCAAAGAGCATTGGGTGCTTTTACCGATTGTGAGGGTTTTCTTGCCCTCAGATATAAACATTTTTAAGCCAGTTGGTGTGTGTATATCCTTGTGTGCATGTGCGTACATGTTTATTAGCAATGATGTAATTAGGTAAATATAGATTCTAATGGGTCAATGAATTCTTTTCTTTTATTTGAGGTAATGAATAATTATCGGTCCTATATGTGCATTATATACTAAAGTTTTTTTTTGATGCATTCATATAGATGTTTTCATACATAAGGTTTTCGCTATTCTGGTAATTTTACGCCTTTCTATATTAAAAGTTTATTGTTCAGTACTTCTCTGCAACTTGCCTAGTCGGCTGGGGCTGTAGAATTCACCTACTGCTTCTCTGCAGAGGGATAAGACCCCCTCCCAACGAGTGTCCTGGATATGACACTAAACAATCTGGTGGTGATGTTCCAGCAGTGCTGGAGCTTTGGGGAATGCGGAGTACCCCTTCATTGCCATCGCTCCCAGGTCCACTTTAGCCCGGAGTGGTAGCACCTGATAGGGCCCTATCTATGGGTTAAATAGAACTAACAGCATACTTATGCTAAAATGAATTGAGTAAACTGAATAGCTTGAAATAGTAACGTTTTTGACAATTAAACTGTACTTACACTTAAACTGCGTGCTTATGCTTAACTGAATTATTTCAAATAGAACTGTTTTTCGACATTAAAACTGTATTTACACTTAACTGAATTATTACATATAACTGCTTAAATACTTTGAAATGGA
Organism: Sepioteuthis lessoniana; assembly: GCA_963585895.1. NCBI lineage: Eukaryota > Metazoa > Mollusca > Cephalopoda > Myopsida > Loliginidae > Sepioteuthis > Sepioteuthis lessoniana. Next base: position 47,073,959 of record OY757910.1, on the reverse strand, counting down.
AATGTTTTTGACAATTAAACTGTACTTACACTTAAACTGCGTGCTTATGCTTAACTGAATTATTTCAAATTGAACTGTTTTTCGACATTAAAACTGTATTTACACTTAACTGAATTATTACATATAACTGCTTAAATACTTTGAAATGGAAATGTTTTTGACAATTAAACTGTGTACTTATGCTAAACTGAACTGTTTTCAATAGAACTGATTATTTACATAAAAATTAATTTGGCGTTAAATAACCTACAAAGGTTGATAAGCCATAAAACCAAACAAACCAAACCAAACCTTCTCTGCAACCTATAGAAATTTTCTTTGCAGTTTTTGATTTGATCATGTTGACAACATATCTAGAATTGTTACATCAATTACTATATATAATGAATGTTTATTTTGAGTTTCTTAAGATTTATTAATTTCTTTGTATCATTATAGTTCTTACACTTCATACTTTAATTTTTGCATTTTGAAACTCCATGAAAGTTGTACTCCTCAAATTTAGATGAGGTAAGGGTGTGTTAGACTTTTTTGATTTGTGATCTTCTTTTTATGATTTTTGCAGTGTCTAATATATTTTTAAATTCTGCTATTGTTTTAAAGTTGATTCATATCCTTTATATTTCTATGAAATTGTTTTATTTTCCCCATGATATCCAGTAGTTTCTTTGTTTGTTTTTTTTAGATATATTTAAAGTGTAGAGCGGCGAATGTTGCTGCCAACTTGGCTCTCATAGGTGTTCCTAGAGCTTCGTTGTAATTTTTGTTGTTGAATTATCAAGAGTTATTATAAGGATTAGTTTCAGTGATATATACCATTTTGCTAAATCTTGAATGTAATTATTCTGCGAAATTTTATTCAAAACGAAATGCCCTGTTTTCTTAATTCACAGGGATATTACTGTATAATGATGGTTACAGCATATGTTATTAAAAGTGTTATGAGATCATTTTTGTGGTAGAACCTGGAGAATTGGATGTACTATCTAATGTATACATCAATCACATATAGGGATGATTGGAATAGAATATCGCTTAACTTGCTGGGTCTGCTGGTGCTCATGATGGAACTCTAATTTTGAGGTCAGTCGAGTTTGAAAAGTCGAGGTATTCATTATTTGTATTTCGTCAGTTATTTTAATTTCCGAGAATTTGAAGATTTTTGCTAATTGTTTAAAGTTCCTAGTCCTTCGAATGGAGATATATACCGCGTCGTTTTCTTTATTTTAGTTAACGTCGCATAGGGTATTCTACAGTTTTTTCTACTTTTTTCATATAATTGCCTATGTTTTTATTAATTACTTTAGCGTTGGTTTTATCAGTAAGTATTTTCTGGATTTTTATTCTGAAATAGGTTATTTTTTAGAATGACAACTGCGTTAACATATTCAGCAATTTTTTGCGAGTTATTTTTAAAGGTTCGTCTTGGTTAGGATTATAGGTTGTTTTGTGTACGTGTTTTATCGTGCAAATAAATGTTCGAGAACTTTTCGAAAAATGTGTTAAATTCAGTGTTATTACGTTAGTCTGGGAAGAATTTGGACTATTTTTTGGCTGGGAATTCTCTTTATTTTTTGAGGAAATTTTTCAATGAATCTAGATTTTTGTTTGAATTCTTTTAGGTTTCTTTTTAATTCTCTTAGACTGTTTTTTAGTTTAAACGAAATTTTACACCAATTTTTAATTAAACTGATTTATATGTTGATAGATGTATTAACCCTCATACAGAAAAGATATTCCAAAATTTTACAGCTACGGCTGTGCTTCCGAAAAGCATTCGTTTGATAATAAATTGTAAAAATTCTATCTCAGAAAGATTTTAGCTCTTCCAAAATATTATCTTCTACATTGATTTTAAAACTTCCGTTCCTCTAATTAAAAATTTATCTTTTCTCGGAATCTAAATATTATGAATACTAACTATAGATGCACTTGTACTACCTCATTACATTTCTATGCCATTTTCGCTTGGTTTACAAATATCAGATTCCGTATAGATACTTATTATTAGTTTATTTTCATATATTTTCTCTTTATATTGATTACAATATTGATAACACTTGCCTGCATTATTTTTTTCTAAGATCAAACGTTTATCACATGATATACGATCGCCATCTTTTGTTGTATAGTCACAACCATGACCAATTATACAAACACATAATACACACACGTCTACAAATGCATGCAGAATCATAACGACGACACAATAAAGACGAGCGACACAGTTCTTAGAAAAATATACCTTTCACTTTATTTGAAAGGGTTGTGTGTGAGAGGGAGTTGGAGACCAAACATAACTGCAGCATATTGACCACCACTCTATTGGCCATAACCGCGTTTCTTTCCCGTTCTCCTGGGCTGCTCAATCGGAGGCCTGGGGCCAAGCCTCTCTGGGACACGTTCCTCAATCCAGCATCTTATCTCTAACGTGTCTGATTTCCAGCTACAACTGCTCAATCGGGGGGCACAGGACCCCCTCTGCTGAGTACTGGCTTTCTCTACCGCATGTTGTCTCCAACTGGTCTAGTCTCCAAACTAACTGACTTCCTGTCCTCACCGAGTTATATAATAGTTCAACGTCCACCTTCTTGTGAGCGTCACAAATTGCACTCATTCAACCCATCCACGGTCAAGGTTATACTATGCTATTTCTCGAACGGATGCACCTGTTATTTACACTGGTGCATTTCCTATTTTTAGAGCCCGGCCGGGTCGTAGGTCAATATACAACACTTTTGCTGAATTCAAAAATACCATACATTGCGTTTGGTTAGGTCTAGTTTTTAAGATGTGCTTGAATACTTTACAAAAATTTGGACACAATAATAACACTTTTTCAAAAGCTCGTCGTCTCAACTTGTCACAGTTGATCGTGGGTTCCTAATGCTTTGTATATCATATAATGTATGTTTACCTTATTACAATGTATCGCCTTACTCACTAACATCCATAAACTGGGGCTTATCCCTCAGTTTAAAATGATTTTAATGTACTATGCTATGTGTCAACGACGAGTTGAGTGCTAGTTCATTTTTTTCTCTCTTTTCAGCTTATCCTTTGTTTTCCGGTAAGAATGAGTCACAGGTGGCAGAATAACCCTGAAAGGGTTTGTTATATCCGTGGTGACGTGGTTTTTCCTAACTGTTGAGTAAAAATCACTGACTTGGTGAAGAAGATAAATCGTGATTACTTTGGGGTCAAACGAATGGATCAGGATAAGTCTTCCGGTCCCCATGTATGTAGTAATATGTGTAGAGAACTAAGAAATAGAGGAATGGTAAAAGAAAGAGTTTGCCATTTGACATTACAATGGTCTGGAGGGAAGGAAACGATTAGATTACGGACTGTTATTTCGAAATTATATGTCTAAAAGGAATAAATCGCAAGAACAAGCACTATATCCAATACCCAGATGTTCTCTCTGCCATAAAATAAACCTCTCATGACCCGTATCTTCCTGTTCTTGAGCTAGGCGGTAACTCGGAATATAACTCTGATTCCGAACATAGCGACATGACTGTTGTAGCTGGGGATGACATAGACAAACCAGTAAAGGACGACCTGCCAGTACTCATAACAGAACTCAGTGATCTGACACAAAACCTGAACATTTCCAAGAAGCCTGCCTCATAGATAAACACCTGTTGACACCAGGAGTAATGTTCTACTGGTATCGAGACCGTATGAGAGAATTAAGACAGTTTTTTCACGTTCTAGGATAAGTCATTATTGTTTTTGTTTGTTTTGCAACAACATTGCTGGATTGACCAAATCAATGGGCTTAGAGTATAATGCTACGAATGGAATTTTTTTATTGACTCATCAAGCAGGAGTTTCAAAGTAGTTCTTCTTAATAATGAGAATAGTTTTTCATCTTTTTCTATTGATCATTCAGTGCAAATGAAAGAAACTCACTAGCATAGTTAATTTGCAATGTGCTATTAACTACTAGGATCAAAAATAGTTGATCTGTAGAGATCTTAAGTTGACTGGACTGGTCCTTGGGCTCCAAGGTGAATACACATATTTTCCTTATTTCTATGCCTCTACGTAGGACAGCCAGGCTTACAATCAACATTATTTCATAGTGGCTACTATGACAAGGGTTAAAACCTGCTTCACATAACGTTGTCTCACCTTCTCATTGACTGAGAAATACTGTTTCCATCCTTACATATCTGGTTAGAAGTAACGAAGAACTTTTTGAAAGCAATGGACAGGGAAGGCAGCGGGTTTTCTCTCCACCAGGAAAAGTTCCTACGGACAAGCATGGAGCAAATAAAGGCTGGTAAATTTGACAACCCACAAATAAAAGAACTCATGAAGGACCAAATGTTTGAGGAAGCACTGACCGAAATTGAACTGTCCGCCTTGTAGTGATTGGAAGCAGTTGTTACAAGCTTCCTGGGAAACTACCAGAGTGCCGGATACGAGAAGGAAATTGAAGAACTATAGAAGACTTTCTGCCAACTAAGGGAAACGAATTTCAGACGAACTCCATTTTCAAGGGTCATACTTGGTCTATTTTCCTAAGAACTCGGGAAATATCAATAAAGAACAGGATGAGCGCTTTCACGGAGGCATTTGCATGATGCTAATGCGCTATCAAAGCCGGTGAGATGTAAAATTCCTCGCTGACTATTGCTAGAGTGAAACAGGATGCAGTGGCTCCCAAGCACAGGAGGAAGTCCCTAAAAACTTTTCATCCTTGAAATACTTCTTTTGTGTATTTTACAGTTAGCAATGGCACAATTTAAGCCTTTTGCAATTATATTAGCCCTAAATTCAGCAGTATTTGTTTAATTCAATCAGTAAAATATAGAGTTATAATACTGTTCAATACAAGCAAGATCTGGTATGTTAAAATTCTGATCTGATTGGAAAACATGGGTATGATTTTTAGTTTCAGCATAAAACTGCCTTAACATCAACTCTAATATATTAGACATTGAAAACATTGCTGGCCAGTGTAATCGGTTGTTATTAAAATATTAGAATTCTATGGAAATCGCAAACTTATTTTAACGATGTACCTATAAATTTTTAATCGTGAAATATAACAAAAACCTCCTCCATTACAGACATAAAAGCAACAACAAAAACAACAAAAATGTAATAATTATAAAATATTTCAGCTTTTGATATTTATCCAACATCCTGCCTGGCCAGATTTGAAACAAGGTCAATTTATAGCGCGAGCCACGAAAAAAGGGAGCTTCATGCGTGGCAATCTGAAAAAGTACTTCACCCCGCCGGCATTCTATATTTTGAGGTGCCTCAAGCACCAAGTGATGAACTCTATCTTCATAAGCAGATATTGTCTGGGGTGAAGGCCTCCTTGAACTTGCCACAAACACAAAGTGAACCGCGAAAAATTTAGGGTTGGTGCCATAGTTAATTCAAATTTAAGCGTACTCTTCATATCCATTCAACTTTACAGCTTTCTCGCAGTATTAGTTGTTCAAAACAAATATATTTCTGAAAAGGTTATTCCAAGTACCAATAAAAAAAATCATATGCGGACGAAAACTGTAAAACAATTAGGAAATCTTTCTTCTATTTTATCAGATATCTAAGTCTCTAAGGCTAAGTTATTTATATCTAAAAGATTTAAACAGTCTCAACGGGTCTTATCAACTAACTTGCTTTTTCTCTTTTGTTAAAACCAATACACAATTCATGTGGCTCTGAAGCTGTGTAGCTACAAATACTGTTGCGTAAAAGTCAGCAATTTACACATCTAGCAACTATAAAAAGTATAGATTTTCTGAAAATGTAGCATTATATTTATTTTCAATCTTTTAGTTTATTTGAACTTATTACCTAGTTCATCGATGGAGGTTAGAATACGTTGACTCTTTTCTCTGCAGAGATGTAAACCCCCAACACACACCAAAAAAAACGGTACCCTGGGTATGAAATTGAACTATATCTGCTAGAGAGGGTCCAGTTCGGAAATCTTCTGTGACTGTTGAATATCTGTTTATAGCAATTATTTCTAATTTCAATCTAATCCGGGGATGTAGCATCTGCTATAGTTACCTCTCTTGTCAAAGATCTGTTTGGAAATCATTATTAGTAGTAAGAGATATTTGATATTACATAACTGCAAATCAAATGAATTAAAAATAGTTACTTGAAGATATAATTTTTACTGAGGATTTTTTTTAAGTTACTTGAAACAATATAACTCCATAAGTAACCCTCTATTATTAAATAGAAATAATTACTTGAAACAATTTAGTTGTGGGCATTTTATTCTTATGAGATAGACATATTCAATATCATATAAGAGTATGCAAAAATACTCTTATGAAACACAAGTAAACAGTAACTATAAAATTACAATGAACGAGATTACCTTATCTCTCGGTAGAAAAAGAAATAAAAAAATGAACGTGTTGACATGCCGTTAAAATCATTCAATCAATCAATTTAAACGAATCGCTGAATTTAAAATACCTGAAATAGACAGTGATCGAGTCAACTCTCTATTGCTTAGCCTTAAACGGACAGTAAGAGACATTAGTCTCTTCATGAACTAGAAATAAAACACAGTTCAAATGTTTTAATCAAGGTGGTGCCATCTCCCCATTAAACAGCAAGTCACTCAAATTGGTCGACCAGTCAGGGCATCTCAGTAGTAACGTATCATTAATTGAAAACAATGTCAACATATGTATACTTAAAGCATGGCCTGCTATATACAGCTTATCGACCATATGGAAGTTTGATATCTCTTATTAGATAAAACGGAATTTTTTAAAGCTGTGATTGTATTAGTCACACTGTGTGATTGCACCCCTTTTATTCAATGAATCGTTTGAAAAAAAATCATCTTGATGAAAGCTATGCAAGAATGCTGCATGCTAATCTGACAAAAAAGTGGAAGTTGTACTCAACAAATCAGCAGTTCTCCAGTCATTTACCTATCATCAGATAAAACATCCAAAGTAAAATAAACAATATATGCTGAGAATTACTGTAGAACTAAGGACAGACTCAGAAGTTTCGTTCTTCTTTGGAGCGCTACTCATGGATTCAGCAGTGTTAGTCGACAAGCAATAAATTATATTCATCTGCTATGTGCAGATATTTTGATGTTGCCTAGAAGACTTATAAAGAACGATGGCCCATAAGAATAGATGGCAAAAGAGGCAGAGGAAAATATGCCGGCACACCATGATGATGCTGATGACATACCGCAAATGCTCTTCATTTTAAACAAAACTTTTTAAATCATAATTTACTTTTCCTTTATTCTCTTTGTAAACATGTCAATATAATAACAAGACACGCAAAATCATGTAACAAATTGTGAAAGACTGATTTTAATATATTTAAGCCATCATAAACGGTATGTATTAATTAGTGAATATACTTTAATATCTGAAAAACAGTTGTCTGCTCTATTTTTTTTCATAACTTTCTCTCGGTATGTTTTTTTTTTTTCTTTCCGATTATCGACTAAAGTTATGAGGGTTTCCTCACCAATGTTCATTATTTATTTTGCTTAATCTATTTGGTCATTAAAATATATTTTTTTCTTATTTGTTAATGCAAATAACAAATTCTGTACATGAATGAACATAATGATCAAGCATTTATTTATTTATTTCATTTCAGCAATGATTGAGTTTGTAATTAACCGACAAAACCATTTTCATTTTCTGACACGCGCTTCCCGTTCACGTCGGTTGCTCTCATTTTTACTGCTCCGACGTTCGAATATTTTATTAAGGGAAATGACGAGGAAAAAAAAGCAAATAAACAAATCAAGGTAAAAATCGATTTGCATCAATTAGGTAAATGGTTTTTGGACGAGATGCAAGTTTAAATGGAAAGTATGTTCCGTCATTTCCGAGCTTTAAGTTCATTGTGAAAGTTCAGTTTTTTTTTTTTATTTCTCCGCCCGCCATTTTGATTGCAGTACGTTTATCCTATTTTTGTTTGGGTGTATTTTTAATCTTTCTTCTTTTTTCTGGTCAATATGTCTGTTTCCTTTCATTTGTGAAGTAATTTAAGTGATCTGGGAATGCAAAATAATAGCACGATTATGTTTTTTGTTTTGTTTTAATGAACTTTGGTCGTATGACCTTACTCGAAATAGCGTTACTTATTTATTGTTAATTATAGACTACTTTATGATTAAAGCATTCATTTTTTTACGTATAAAGCATGTTAAGAAACAAAAACTAACCTACCACCGAAATTTATCTGTAAAAACTGAACTGTTTTAATTGAGACTACTCTCATGTCGCCTATTCTTTGTTATCTGAAATAAAAAAAATATATTTCTAACAATTAACAAAGTTATTTTGTTTAATTAGTTATTTTCTGTTTTTGTCAACGTTGATGACATTTTTTTTTGTTCTTTCTCTTACTTTATAAAAAAAACATTATCACTATTTTACTTCTGACATCATTTTTCTCAAATGGTCTCTGGTGTAGTTGTTAATGTGCTGGACTGCGATATTGTTGTAAGATAGTCTAAACCCCAGTCGCAGTATTTCGTTCACTTTCGGACAAATACGCTTGGGAAAGGTATGAACCCAATTTTTTCAGCAGCTATGGTTAAATGATACTATGACTGTTTACCTTTAAGAATTGCTTTGGAATTAAATCACCCACATAAAATAGTAAGCCATTAAACAAAGAAAACAAGGGGGTTTAACTGGTGCCTTCTAATAGAAGTATGAGTAATAGTACGTCTCCCCTTTTTTTCACGTGAAATAAAAGTGGGTCTGGCTTCCTGACCAAAATTAGGGGAAGAAATTTCGAATATCAATAAATGTTTACGGGTGTCATTTTCTCAGACGTATTCAAATTAGAGTAACAATGGTCAAATATTAAATTCTTGTACAGTTTCCATATGTTATTTTTTCACGAGTCCGAGAGACCTGGGTTCAATACCAAACTCTTTAAAAATGATACTTGATGCCTCCTTGCTTAACACTCTGCAATACAAGGTACGTATCAAGGGTAAAATGGAGCAATCCAGGGAAAGGAGTAGCACTCTCCCTTACACGTTGATGTAGTAGATATTGTAAAGGGAGTCTTCTGGTCGGCCTCGACTATGGTCGCCAACTTTATTTACTTATTATTACAGATTTTAATACCAGCATTAGCTGATGTTTTCTCACTAGAGTTTTTGTGACAACAAGCCTCCTCATGCCCCCATGCCTCTTCACAGCATTTGAGCCGATTTAACAATGCTGTAGTGTGGATGGTCTCTACTTGACCACTTATTTCCAAGTCTTCCAGTTCCTTTACCAATCCTTTAGGGATTTTTCCAAGTGCACCAACCACAATTGGTATCACTGTACCCTTGATGTTCCATAGTTTTTGTTGTTGTTTTTTAATTTTCCTGCACACTATTGGCATTTGTCAATTATTTTGCTTTCTTTTAATTTCACTGTGGTCTGCTAAAATGGCAAAGTCCTCAATTCAACTGATTCTTTTTTTTTAATTTATTTTTTTATTTAATTTATTTTTTTTATTTTTTGCCTCTCACAAAGTCTGGTAATAAGGCCAAGATTAGATAATCCGTTTGTATCTTAGAATCCAACAGAATTTTGTGCGTTCTATTCTCCAAGACAGATTCTGGGTTGCACATATACAACTTGTTCGTATGGTCATATTAAATCTTTTCGCAGAACTACATCTGGAATACTTTTCCTACCCAGTCGTGTCTAGTCTTATATTCTTTTGCGCTAATTCACTTCATTTGCTTTTTATGATTGATCGTTCTGTATCTACCACCACATAAGCAACACTTACTATTTTGTTGTATTTCGCTAAATTTGCTTTAACATAGTAGGTCCTTATGGCAGTATTATTATTATTATTATTATTATTGAGTTTTTTTCGCATAAGTTTTAGCCGATGGTTTCTCACTGGAGTCTGAGTGACAGTAAGTCTCCTCGAGTCTCCAGGACTCTTTTCAGTAAAAAAAATAATAATTCTTTAGAATAGAAAATTCTAGGATATCACATGATGTCAAATTTTAGAATATATTAAAAACTCTCCCGCCCCAATTATTTGATGGTAGAAATCAAACTATTAGGGCAGAAGAACGAATCTTTGCGATGTGATGTTCGAACAAAATCGAGTCAGTAAAATTTCTTTTATTTTAAAATAACATTGATTTTCCGTTACTCGGAAAATCTTTTGGCAAACTTCTTGAATCTTTTTTTACGCCAGAGTTATCTGGTGGTATTCCATTATAGTCTGAGTGAGAAAAATCTCTTTAGATTTCGGGGAATATTTTCTGTATTGTAGTTGATTTTAACAATGCTGTGTTCTAGACTATATCTATTCTTCCTCTTCAAAATTCTCCAGTCTTTTTTATCTGAGTTTTTAGTAATAGCTCGAAGCGACCCAATTACAATTATGGTCTCCATCATCCCCTTCAGTCTTCTTACAAAATTCAAGTATTTAATTGTTCGCTTTTTTTATTGCACGCTGTGTTTCGCTTGAAAGGCAAATTGCTCTAGAGGATTAGCTTTTTACATGATTAACACTAAGATCTGATTTTCTCAACAGGAATTTGGTTTGTATTTAAAAAATCCCAGATATTTTCCTTGCTCTCATTCTCTGTGATTAATTCTAGTAGTATAGTAATTATTTTTTTTTTTATCTTAGCGAGATTTTGACCGCTGCATTGGCTGGTCGTCTTTAACTGGTGTCTAAGTAACAGTAATTCTTATCTGGTTTCCCTGACGAAGTATTCTAAGCGATATTAGCAATGTAGTGGTCGAAATGGTCTCGATTCTTCCTTTTATTCCAGTTCACCCTGTCTATTTTTCAAGCCTTCAAGGGACCCAACTACGATTGGTATCCCCTTCATCCACATGTTCCCCAGGTTTTAGTTCTCTGGGTGAGTTCATAATTTCAAATTTTGTGAGATTTTCAAACCAGCGTTCGCTTGTGGTATTCCACTGGAGTCTGAAAGACAGCAAATCTCCTTATATTTCCAGGAATCTTCTCAGTATTCTAGACGATTGCAATAATGCTGTGGTCGGTATATTTCGATTCTTTTTCTGATTTCCAGTTTCTCCATTTGACATTCCAAGGGCACCAACTACAATTGCTATCAGTTCTTCCATCGAATTCAATTGTTTTTTTTTTGTTTACTTTCAAGGTCCAAGCATTTGTCATTCTTCTCTCTTTCATTTATTTTCATTCTGTGGTGTGCCGGGTTGGTGGGGGAGTCCTCGTGGTGTAATGGTTAAAGCGACGGACTGTAGAATCTTAGTAAGCGAGTTCGTACTCCAGTCGTGCTATTGCGTTCAGTTTCGGGCAAATAGCCTAGGTAAAAGTCTGAACTCTCTTATCCTCCCAACTATGGGTTAAATAGTACCACTACCGTTTTTCTAGGAGAATGGCTTTAGCATTAAATAACCCCTAAAGGTTTATATGCTATTAAAACGAAGAAACCAAACAAAACCACCGGGTCGGAAAAATCTACAAGATGACCACTTCTTTTTCTCTTGTTGATCAGTTGAGTAATATTTTTTTAAATCTTATCTGTACGATTAGAATTTTTCACATCATCGATAAACACTTATCGGTCTTTTGTGGCTATATTTTTTAGGGTACTTCTTGATCAGGATAGTTTTCCCTTTCGTCATCTATTAGGTTGTGCTTATTTTTTTCCCGGTGTTTACTCAGTTTTCGAGCCAATTTATCGTTGATGAACGTAATTTTTTTAAAACCTCTGTTCATGAATGCCATCATGGCCGGGGGATTTCCAATTTGCTATTTATTTATTGATTGATTTTTTAGTGCTGCTCTAAGCCAGTCCAGGTGTATATACATGTCAATGTCCACTTCAATTCTTGGAATTCATTTTTCATTTCATTTATCTATTTAGGATTTCCGTTATTTTCTTTCTGTCCCCTTACGTTATTCTGAAATTGTATCGTTTCTTTTTTTATTTTTGTAAGTTTTATTCAGTTTGCATTTTTTACCTAGTCGTGGTATCTTTTGTGTATCCTTTCTTTCGCCCATACGTTTGGATTCATCTCTTTGTCAGACTTGTATACTTTTGTTTTTTTTGTATCTTTCTTCCGTAGTGTTTTCTACTTTCTTTGGTTGTTTCACATGTTGTCACAATTACTTTATTTCTCATTGTAGCCTCATTTTCCTTCAAGGCTTTGTATTTCTGTTCAGGATCATTTTATCAATGAATAGTTTTGCTCTGGCCTAAACTAACTTGTTCAGTTTTGTAATGTTGTCTGTTGGGATATGTTTCAATATTCTTTCTACTTTTAAGTTTTTTCCAGGCTGGATTCCCGAGGGATGGTAATGGATTTTTCTTTTCACATAAAATTTTCCTTTATCGATTCTACACTTTCTTTTGTTTTTTGAGTCAACATTCAGGTTGTTGTTCTGAATAATGTGGTGTTTTATTTTTCGGTATTTTGTGTCTCCATTTGTGTAGGAGGTTATTCTTGAATATATTATGCCCAACTTACTAGTCTATAAATGTCTAGTATCCCAAAGTCAGAAACCCTGTTTTTTTTTTTTTAATTTTCTCCTTCTTGTTCGGCAAGTCTGACTTGAATTGAAGTTTGCGGAATATACTTACATTTTCATCATTCTATTCCTGGTATGTTTTACTTTTATGGACCCCCACATATGACCGAGCACTATCAGGACGACCAGCACGAACATACATTCAGCTACTATGTGATGATACGGGATGTAGTCCAGAAGACCTGCCGGAGGCGATGAACGATAGAGAAAAGTGACGAGAGACGATCAGGGATATCCGTACTTCCAGCACATGATGATGATGATGATTCCTGGTACTTTCGGCTAGGGGTGCAGAATAAACCGACTACATCTCTGTAAGACCCTGAACCAGCGCATGTCCTGGATATGCCACTGAACAATATGATGGTGAAGTTCCAGTAATGTTGGAGCTTTGGGGAATGTGGAGTGCCCCTATATTGCCATTGCTTCCAGGTTCACTCTGGTCCAAGCAACTGATAAGGTCATACCTATGTGTCAAATAGAAATAAACTTGAAATGGTACTGTTTTGAAATTTAACAGTGTGTAAACAAAAAAAGCAGTAGAATTCACTGACTGCACTTCTGCAGAGGGGTACGATCCCCGAATGAGTGTCCTGGATATGGCACTAAACAATCTGATGGTGAGGTTCCGGCAATGTTGGGTTTTTGGGGGATGCAGAGAACCCCTTCATTGCCATTGCTCCCAGGTCCACTGTGGCCCGGAGTGGTAACACCTAAACGGGCCCTATCTATGGGTTAAATAGAACTAACGGCATACTTATGCTAAACTGAATTGTTTGACTAAACTAAATAGCTTGAAATAGAAATGTTTTTGACAATAAACTGTACATACATTTAAACTGCGAGCTTATGCTAAACTGAATTATTTGAAATGAACCTTTTTTTGACATTGAAACTCTACCGACACTAAACTCATTAGTTTAATGTAGAACTGTTTTGACACTTATCTGTGTGTAAACAAAATCTGTACTTATACTAAACTGAATTAACTGAATTAGAACTCCTTGACTAAACTGAATAGCTTGAAATAGAAATGTTTTTGACAATTTCACTCTACTTACATTTAAACTGGGGGTTTATGCTTAACTGAATTGTTTGAAATAGAATTGATTATTTACATAAAAATGGATTTGGCGTTAAATAACCTACAAGGATTGACATGCCATAAAACCCAAGCCATCAACCAACCAATCTGTACTTATGGTAAACTGAATTGTTTGAAATGGAATTGTTTATATGTATAAGTAGTATATGGCAATAAAACATCTACAATAGTTGATATGCTGTAAAACCAAACCTAACCAAACCAAACCAAGCCATTCTATTCCTCCAAACTTTTCATATATGACTGCTTTAATTTTCTTCAGTAAATTACCTTTTTTTATCTTTCCAAGTCCATTTTTTTCTTTTATGTCTCTAAAATGCACTGTTTTGTGGGCCTTTGCTTTTTTGACTGAAATAAAACAGCTAAAATTCACAGCATGTATTCTATCAAAGGTGCACCCACGGATCCAGAAACTTAGATTTTGCATCTGTGTAACTCACTGATATATATCTGGATTTATAATTGTTCATGGTGTCACGTGATGGCTCACGGAGACGAGGAAGTAGGACTGATACTATCCTCCCGTGTTGCTATTAGCGCTTTCTAGCAGTCAAAAAGTGACCGTTAGGAAAGAAAGTGGGTCACGCAGATGTTCGCACCTAAGTGACCTTGGGTCGCCGGACATCGGAAGGGGAAAGAGAAAATTAAGCCAAATGATTGGCGGGGACCCCAAACGGAAGTGGGGTTCCCTTCCCCTCAGCAGAAGTAAATACAAAAAAGGAAGTTTTCGAGCAACGCTCGTGGCAGACGGACGATAGCCATTTTACTCCGGGCTAAAGACAAAAGACTAACTGAGACACGAAGGACTCCAAAATCCTTCAAGCCAGTATTAAAAACAGAACAAAGTCTATTAGCCCGTGAAAGAAGAAAAATTCTCCAGTGGAACCCCGTCAAAAAAATAAGATAAGTAACTTTTGGACATTTTTCCTTTACACCCAAATTTTGTTTACCACGCTCTCTCTCTCTATTTGAAAAAGGATAAAAGCCAAGAAAAGACATTTATATTCATGGACTATCCTACTATATGTTTGACATTTTACTGAACGTATATGTATATATATAACCGTAGTAAAGAACCTATGTATTTTCATTTTACCATGTGGTCTATGTTATTATTCCATGCTTTCCTTTCAGCTTCTATTCGCCTTATATTATCTTGCTTAGAACTGTCCTATTAATTCCTAAAGTATCACACGGGAAACCGGAGTTGCCGACTACTACAACAACATTAATATTATTACAACTAAGACCTATAGGCCCGTATTCTTCTATTATCTAAGGGAAAGAAGTTTAGCGGCCTGGTGGGTGTGTGATAGTGTGAAATTTTGGACCCCTTTGCCAGCGGTGGCCAGTCTGGCCCTAAATTATTCCCTCACGTAATATGCCAGTTCTTATCTGCCTGAGAAAAGAACTCTGAACAGGACTTATTTCTGTAGGGGATCAAGTGCCAACCTGCCCCGTCTTCACACGTGCGAAAATAAAGTCCCGTTTAGGGATTTTAGTCAATTTGCCGTCACAATGGTTAATATATCGTGGCTATGTCAGAACCAATGCATGAATATTATTTATGTTCCTAATACTAACGTTACCTCGCATTCTTCCAAGAAAAAAACAACTATCAATGGGACATAAATGCCACAAACCTTCGCCTAAACATTATTAAGTTTTGACATAGTAAATGTCTAACCGTCCATTTAAAAAAAAATAGTTTTAGTGTTTATGCTTGCTTATATTGCTACATTTGACGTAAATTGGTTTATTGCTGCATTTATTATTTTGACACTTGCATACCAATCATTGTCGTAATTTCCACGACGCCCGAGTAGAGCTGAAAATTTGAATCTCGTTTAACTTCTTTAGTTCGTTAAAGACAGTATGTTTACGTAGATCTAACCAGGTTGTTCATTTACAGGATTAATACGTATTAACTTTTCAGGTTTTTAAAGACTCACTTTACTTTGATAGTGCAGCGTCGATGCCCGTAATATACATAGATACATTTACAGACACATTAGAAAAGATCATGAGTAGTTTGATTTAAAGCCTCATAAATTGGTCTTCATATCCACCACATTTATACACATATATATTATTTTACTCATTTGAGAGCTTTTCACTCCAACGTTAGCTCATGGTTTTATCATTGGAGTCTGAGTGACAGCAAGTATACTCACGTCACCAGGACTCTTCTTAGTATTCTGGCCGATCTTAATAATGCTGTAATTTGGATGGTCGCCATTCGTCCTCTAATTTTCCAACTCCTCCGGTCCCGTTTTCAATCCTTTATTGACTGTACCGAGCGGAAGAACTACAATTGGTATCACCGTCACATTCACGTTCCACAGTTTTTCAGTTCTCTAGCAAGGTCTTTGTTTTTATATCTCTTTTCGGATTCTTTCAAGCTCGGCAAAGTCCACTATTCAGCAGGTTCACTTTTTCCTCTTTTTAATTTTTTGCAATCACAAAGTTAGGTCGTCTGGTCGAGATTAGGGGATTCCTTTGTATTTCAAAATCCCAGAGATTATTATTATTATTATTAATATTATTATCATTATTATAATTATTTACGCCTTTAGAGTTTTTCCCGTCAGCTAACGCTGATGGTCTTTCACTGGAATTTGAGTGACAGCAAGTCTCCTCGAGTCTACAGGACTCTTCTCAGTATTCAAGCGGTTCTCAAAATGTAGTACTTTGGATGGTCTCCACTCGTCCGCAAACTTCCAAGTCCTCCAGTACCTTTAGTAATCCTTTAGTTACAGTTCTAAACGCACCAATCACAATTGGTATAATTGTCACCTGCATGTTCCGTAGTTTTTTTTTAATTCCCAAGCAAGACCGAGGTACTTATCCTTCTTTTCACATTCTTTCAGTTTTATTCTGTGGTCAGCCGGGACAGCAAAGTTGACAATTTTGCAAATTCTCTTTTTTCTGTTGATTATCATACAGTCTGCTCTTCTGGCCAAGATTAAGGGATCCGTCTCTATGTCAAAGTCCCATTGGAGTTCATGTGTGTCATTTTCTAGGACAGATGCCAGGTTGTGCCTATACCATTTGTTCGTATGGTCAAATTTCAATTTCTTGGACATCTCCCAGTGGATCACCTTGCCTTCCAGACGTGTCTGTCACTGCATAGCCTACATTTGATATTTTGTTGCGTCATATTTGTTGTTGCTTTGATATGATTGGTTATAATGGCGTTGTTTTGCGATGCTATTAGAAGAGATTCTGTTTCTGTCTTAAAGTTTTGTTTTCCTTGCCAGGTCCAGGTTTTCTCGTGTGAGATGTTATTTATTAGTCATCTAAAATGCCCATAGAATTATTTTTCTTTCCATTTTTGTTTCCTAGTTATTGTCATTATCTTGTCCATCGTGTTGTCAGTGTTGTTTCTGATAGCTGTAATCAGTACGCCTTCATGTTTTCTAATGTAGTCTTCCAGTCGTTGTATCGATGCGTCCACGCTGTCTTCGATGCTGGCAAATCCTCTTCCTCCCACTTTTTTTTCATATAATCTGTCAACGTTGTCTCTAGGATGTAATTCCTAATGCATGGTCTTGAGTTTTTTTGTTCTTTGGTCCATTTGTTTAAGTATATCTCTGGTCCACTTCAGAAAGGGGCCGAAATATCTAACGAGTCCAGGTATTTATTTCTTTGATAAAGTTTCTGTTAGAGAGTTTTGTCTCGAGTAGTTTTCTAGTTCTCCAGAGGTATTCTTTTGGAATCTTTTCTTTCATTTCCACTTTTTTGAGTGTGCCAGCCTTCAAGTATTTGTAGGTTCTGTTGTCTCCGACCGTTCTAATCTTGTCTTGATTTGGTTGTTCCATTCCGTCAGTTACATGTCGTTTGCCACTTTTCATTACGAGCATGACACATTTTTATAGGCAAAATTCTATTCCTATGTCCCTACTGTATATTCTAACTACGTGTATTAGAGTTTCCAGTTTTTTTCATTTCTTGCAAATAGTTTGATGTCATCAATATACATTAGGTGATTTATCTGTTCTTGCAATCTACTAAGTTTGTATCCAACTGGGCATTTTCTGAGTATGTTGTTAAGTTGCATCATGGCAATGATGAATAGTAACGGTGATAGGGCATCTTGAGAAATAACTATTTGGATCTTTGCTTCAGCTAAGCTTCTTCCCTCTGCTATTATTATTATTATTATTAAGTTTCCGATTTATTTTTGGTTTCTTCATCAGCTCTTTACCCAATACTTAGCGTGGAAAAAAATAGGCATTATATACATCTTATGCAATATGTTTTTTGCTGCTCTTTTCGGTGATATTATTCAGTCATATTGATTGTACTCTTATAAAAAGATTAGCCGATCCGTAAAGAACAATTTTTGGCATTTCATATACGCTGGGATTAATATTTCAGAGTTTTCCACACCAATGTTAGCTGACAAGCTTTTACTTGGAGTTGGAGTAACAAGTGTTCTCATGCCTTCAGGACTCTTCTCAGTATTCAAGCTGATCTTGAAAATGATAGAGTAGGGATGGTCTCGATTTGCACTCCAATTGCTTAATCTTCCAGCTACATTCCTTTATTATGGTATTATTCCTTTCGTCTCTTTCACCACATAACGTACACTTACCATTCTGTTGCAGTATATCAAATTTGCTTTAATATAGTTCCTATTTTTATTTACATCTTTGGAAGTGATATATTTCCACCAAGACTTAAAGCGCATACCTATTTTCTATAAAATTTTAATTGATAACAAAGGTTCTTAAGTATCCGTCGTAGATATGCATATTAGCTAGTATAAAATTCATATATTATATTTTGAAATATTTTCTTATAGGGAGTGTGCTCGTAGTGTAATGGTTAAAGAGATGGACTGCAGAATTGTAATATGCGAGTTCGTACTCCAGTCGCACTATTACGTTCATTTTCGGGCAAATACCCTTGGGAAAGGTATGAACCCGCTTATCCTCCCAGCTATGGGTTGAATAGTACCAGTACAGTTCTAGGAGAATAACATTGGCATTAAATAACCTACAAAGGTTGATATGCCATTAAACAAATAAACCAAACCAAACCAATTTTCATTATTGCTTCCATTTGTGTTTTTCAACTAAATACACTTCATTTGACTAATAACTAAAAAAAGTCAAAGTAATAAAATCTTATATTCAGTATACACGAATTCCAATCTATCATTTAGTTACATTTAATTATTTATAACATCTTACTTTACATATAGCGTAAGGTTCCCATTATAATTTCCTAGTGACAAAAACTGGAGGCAAAAAGATGTAAATTTTTCATCACCTTTTCAACAGTCATCATATAGGAATTATATATATATATATATATATATATATATAATTCCTATATGATGTCTCTGGAAAAGATAAAATATATATATATATATATATATATATATATATATATATATATATATATCGTAATTTAAACGTTCAAAAATGTTGTAATCGGATTTGAACTCTATCGTGTGTTTTTGGTTCTATCACTGAAATAAATCCAAGGGGAATTATCTTGGGTATAATTTCCTTTCTCTGGTCTTTCAAAGCGTTGGCCATCTTGGAACCCGAATTAGGCAAGAGTTTGATTGTTCACATGATTTTTTTTTTCTTTTCATTTTTCTGTACAATTTATCTTTATTAACATTAAGGGTTTTTTTTTCGCACATAATTGTTTATTCACGAGGAACAGTGAGAAAAAGCCTCTTATTAGAATAAAACTCACACAGTTGAACAATACGAGCAAAAGAGTGGAAATAATCCCGTAATATTCAATCCTATTGAATATTCAAATCCTTGGAGGGTAAAACTGTTTTTTTTTTTTTATATTTTATTTTTTTCACCGCATATTTTTTTGTAATTTACTCTTTTCGTTATTTATCAATTCTTGTGCAGGATTTTCTTGTATTTATCCTGAAGATCAACGCAATTTTCCGCCTCATTCCAACTAATATTGGATTCAAATGATGCGGATTAAATGGCAAGGTATCGGTGAAAAGACTGATAAGCGATTCAACAATATTTAATGACACAAAGACACCCATGCGGGTCAAGTAAACTATTTTCAGTGCATGAGTTATCTTTATGGCGCTAAAGAAAAAATCAATGTTAATATACCAGAGAAATTATATGTAATCAAAATAAATTGCTGTAGTATATATTGTAATGACTGTAAAAAAAAATATTTGTCTGTTCTCGATCTGAGCATTTACATAAACTGCATCCAGTGGTGCTATCTCAGTTCATGACCCCTGGAAAGAGTAGAATCAATCCTTTTTTGAAATTACTTCAGAGCTCATTCTGACCTGAGAGGTAATATTTGTTAATAACACATTTTTGAGTCAGAGATCTGTTTGACACGTTAGAAAAATTTTTAAATACATCAATATATTGCCTTTTGAAACATTGTTTAAAATGATTTAGAACTTCATTAATATATTTCATCTTTGGCCCCGATTTTGAAACTAAGATTAAAGTTCTAAGTGGTTTAAAATGATTGCAACGTTTATAATTACTTTAGCTCTTAATGTATTCATATTTAAACTATTCTCTTTTACAGCTAAACTTTTATCGTCTCGGACGTTGATAGCTGGGAATCAGACCCACTAGATTTGGGCGGAAAACTAAGAAAAGTTATCTTTGGAAATGATAACACTTGTAGAATTTTTTCTTTGACAGGGTAATTTTACTTTTACATTTGATGAAACACTTGGCTTTGTGATCATACTTAAGCATATATTTAGTTTTTCCTTCTCTAGTCACGTGGTCGATAACGTTATAGACCAACAATTCAGATAGAAGTTTAATGGACAAGGTTGTATGAAAAGTATCGAAACGAATGATTTAAATTATTTTCAAATTTATGAGGTAATCGATGATTAGTAGAAGCTAAATGACGTATACACCGGAGGCATTTTGACAAGACTTCTATTGTATTGTATACTAATTTAAGGAGCCAATCATAATGAAAGTTCCGATATTCTCCGAAGAAAATGATTTCAACGCTACAAGTGCACTGCCTTATATACATACAACATATAAATCGATGTGGCATTTTTATTGAAGAAAATAAATACGACAGCACATCTTCAATCCAAATTGAAACTGCACTGAAATCCAATGGGTAATCTCGACGAACAAAAAGGTTTCTTAATTTGTTCAATTATGTCTTTGCATAGGCTAAAGAATGCTGCGTGCAATCCTGAACAAGTCCTGGCAGCAACACCCCACAAGACACCAACTGTACGGCCACCTGCCCCCTATCACGAAAACTATTCAAGTTAGGCGAACCAGACATGCAGGACATTGCTGGAGAAGCAGAGATGAACTCATAAGAGATGTACTCTTATGGATCCCCACACATGGCCGCGCAAAAGCAGGACGACCAGCACGAACGTACATTCAGCAGCTATGTGAGGATACAGGTTGTTGTCCTGAAGACCTGCCTAGGGCGATGAATGATAGGGAGGAGTGGCGAGAGAGGGTCAGGGATATCCGTGCTGCCAGCACGATATGATGATGATGATGTCTTTGCACATACAGCATCAATATTGATAAATTTTGACAGAATCTTGTATCAATGACTATTTACATCTTTTAATTCATATGTTCAATGTGTGATGAATTTTGAAACAAGCTTTAAAAGATTAGTTATGCAAAATAAATAAACAGATCACTTAATATCATACAGACGACCAGACATGGTGATAGTTAACAAAAATAGATAACCGGCTGAATAGTGAACTGTTCAAGCAGACCAGAGACTAAAACTGAAAGAAGGCGAAAAGAGTGATGAATATCTAGACCTCGCAAGAGAACTAAAAAAACATGGAACATGAAGGTGACCATATAACCAATTAGAAAAATCCCCAAAGTATTGGTAATGGGAGCAGAAGATGTACAAATTAGAAAGACAAGCAGTGATAATCAGGATTACAGTATTATTAATATCTGCCAGAATACTAAGGTAAGTCCTGGAGATTTGGGGAGACTTGCAGTCATTCCAACTCCAGAAAGAAATCATCAGCTAATCCTGCCGTTAAAAACGCTCAAAAGAGCATCTATCAAGAAAGCGTCGATGCATCGATACAACTACGAGAAAACAACATAATAAAGACTGATTAGAGCCACCAGAAACAATACAGAAAACACAAGCATCAAAAGAACAAAAATAAACGGAAAACAGAAATTCGATGAAAGACAAATGTTTGAACATTTTAAACGATAAACAAGCCAAATATCACACGAGAAGACTTAGACTTGTTAAAAAAGGGAATTCTTACGAGAGAAACTAAATCTCTTCTGATAACAACACAAAACCGTACAATAAGGACTAATTATATCAAGGTAAAGATAGATAAGACGCAACAGAATCGCGAATGTTGACTTTATGGTAAAAGATGCGAAACGATCAATCGGACATTAAGCAAATGCAGTAAATTAGTGCAAAGAGAGTGTAAGACTAGACACGACTGGGTGGACTAGATGAATCACAGGAAATTATGCAAGATGTTTAAATTTGACTATACAAATAAATGGTGTATGCACAACCCGGAATATGCCTGTCAAATAAGACGCACAAAATTCTCTGTGTTTTGAAATACAAACAGATCTAACGTCGACCGGACAACCAGCTCAAATGATATTCAACATATTCAGCCGTTCCGGTTGACTGCAATATAAACTGAAGAAAGGCGAAAAGAGAGATGAATATCTGGACCTTTTAATTAGTGCCCTCGCTACTGTCACCAAAGATTGGTTCAGTGGCAGGAGGACCTGCAAATAAGAGGACGAGAGGAGACCATCCCAACAACAGAATTGCTGAGATCGGCCAGAATACTAAGGAGATTCCAAGGACTTGAGCAAATTTGTTGTCACTCAGAGTCCCGTGAGAAACCATTATCTAACGTTGATGTTAAACACTCTCAAATGGGTAAAATAATTCGAGGTATTAAAATGATACATGAAACTACGAGGGTCCTTCAATAAGTTTCCAGACTTTTTTTGTACAAGCATTTAAAATTGTTGTAGACTCTTGAGCATTCAGTATATCATTGCTATACATCATATGAGATGACTGACCAATATTTATGATGTCTGGTTCAAATGAAAAGCAACAGCAGGAATTGGAATACACCCTACTAAAGCCTGATTGTCACAGCTGGTGAATTTCAAAAATGCATTCTGGACGTGAGGACACATTAGAAGAATGATATGCAATAAAATTCAGTTTTAAACTTGAAAAAAGGCCACAGAAACGTATGGAATGCTTCAGACTTCTTTTGGACCAGCTTGCATGAATCGAGCATCAGTTATTGAGGGGCATAAGAGATTCAAGGAAGGCAGGGAGACTGTGAGGGATGATGAAATGTGTGGGAGGTGTAAGAAAGTCACAACACCAGAGTTGATTGGCCAAATAAAGAATTTAATGGATAAGGACCGTCGTGTGTCTATAAAGACAATAATTGCACAGTTTGATGACAATGTGGGAACTGTACACACAATTATTCGCGAGGAACTGAAGATGCCGAAGATTTGCACGAAGTTTGTTCCAAGGGTGCTCAGAAAAGATCGGAAAGAAAGACGTTGTCATGGCAGCAGAGAGATGGTCGAGCTGATCAATTCAGATCCCGCAGTTCTTGATTCTCTGGTGACCTGCAATGAAAGCTGGATCTACTGCTATGACCCAGAGACCAAGAGACAGAGTTCCCGTGCAAGCCTGCTGCCACTCCCAAACCCAAGAAGGCCAGACAGAGCAAATCCTCCCGAAAACTTTTTATGATCCCTTTTTTATGACAGCACTGGTATGATCTACTTGCACTGGGTTCCCAACTAGACAGACAATCAACAAGGAATACTATGATGAGGTTTTAAGGGAGTTCAGGAAGAGATTCCGTCGGAAGAGGCCAACACTCTTTAAATTGGGTCAGTGGAATTTCTACCAGGACAATGCACCAGTCAACAACTCCATCCTTGTCACAGACTATTTGACCAAGATGGGCATCAAGACAGTTCCTCAATCTCCCTATAGTCCAGCCCTTGCTCCCTGTGACTTTTGGTTATTCGCTAAGCTCAACGAAAAATTCAGAGGCTGTCGTTATTAGACAATTGAGGAGATGAAAGAGGCTGTGACGGAGATCATTGACAGGCTCACACAAGAGGACTTCCATGGGGCCTTCCAGAAGTTGTTGGAACTGTACAGCAAGTGCATTGCAGTCGGAGGAGATTACTTCGAAGGGGACTAGAGTTTCATGGGTGTACTCTTAATAAAAGTGCCTATTCGAAAAAACGTCTGAAAACTTATTTAATGAACTTTGTACCGTACATTGGACTAAAATACAAAAAAGAATAGAGCAATTAATGATCACAGCTATTTAAACTTTGGACTGATAGAATATTTTAAAAAATATCTTATTGGAATATAGTAAAATTTCTGCTTGCTTAGACTATGTTCAACAACAGCAGGAAAAACACACACTGCTTAAAAATTTGAATGACTATCTAAATCTACGTTGTGTATTAGCTTCCTAATCGCTACGGAGACGTCTTCAGTTCAACCAAGAATTAAATGACTAACAGCAATGAAACAGGCATCCTATTTTACATATTAGTTCAGATTAAATTTTGTCAACACACACGCCACAAGCAGGGTTGAACACACGATCAATTTTTATGTGGCTAACAATGACTTTGAATTCAGAGCTTTCTTTCAGTGAGACTGGTAGATTAACTAATGCTAAAGAACCCAATCTGACGAAACATTTACCCATTGCTGGTGGAGGGTGAGGAAGAGATGGAATTATGTTTTTCCAAAGGTCATTAGTTCAAACTTAATTGCAAATAGTCTTGTCGAGGATTTGAACGTAGATCACCTGTTTCATTACCTCACGGTAATAAACGTGCCTAAACATATTTCTGCAGCTGTTAAAGGAACTTGAACCCTTTAGAAAAACTAAAGATTTTTTTTTAAGTCCGAGTTTTTTGGTCCTCTATTTCAAGAGTTTGATTACGATATGAATGAACAAAGATCAAAAGAAAAAATATCGAAAATATAGACATAAAAAAGGAAAATTATAAGGAAACTTTAATTCATAGAACATCTAAATATGTTAGTATTTATTGAGATATAGTTAAATTTGTATCCACCGGAATGAGGAAATAAATTAGAAAGTAGTATTAACGACATTCGTGACGTTATCGTTCGAGGCCAGCACAATATCACCAACTGGCCGGTATATCTCCCTCTACACTGTTCTTGTTATTAGAAGGTTTTGCAATTCACTCGAAGGCGATTATACAAGGGGTCAGATTGTATACAGTGGACGGTAGGTAAACCGAAATGTCACAACTTTTTGCTGCAACTAAACTCATCAACTTCTGATTGCTCCTTGAATATACCGAATCTGTATTTTTTTCTTGTTTTTTTTTTTTCTCCAGAAAAATACAAAACAAAACATTTCTTCCCGTAAAGAACCCTCTCAACTGAAGTCCGTTAAAAAATCATACCCTCACCAACTGATCTCTGACCGAAAATTTAAGATCTACTTTGGGCATTAAAAACTATCCCTTTCATCCAATCGGGATGTTTTCTTTGTATGTTATCAACTTTTAAAAGTTACTGACGTCCTTAAAATCTTATCTATTCTTTTGATAGTACTATGCATACACCAAATAAATAAATGCATATGCATTCATATATAAAATGCCTATGAGCATGCACAGTCATGGATACATAATCACATAGATACGCATATGCATCATTGCGTGTAAATAAATGAACCTTGGAAGAGAAGAACTTTTAGTGTCTAGCAGTATAATAAACCATTTGCCAAAAGAAAGAGTCATTTTTCAAGATATTTATTATTCTCAAAATTTTCTCTCGATACAAAAACATTTATCATGCAAAATTTTAGAGTATTAGATGTTTTTTAAATCTCAGGGGAAAATCAATACTCGTAGATGAACAATCTTAAAAAATGTCAGAAATTAAATGAAACTTAAAAACATTAATATTTTCAAAATCCTTCATTTAATAATTACAATATCTTGAAATATATTATTGAAAATTGTAAAATATTTTCAAGATTAAAAGATGAATAGACTGTATGAATTCAACAACATAATAGTTTATTAGTGTTATCACTGCTACAAACATAGAGGTATATCTGTGTAAAAATAATTTTCGTAGACTCGATGTGTTTTCAAGTTGATAGTACCCTTTCAGTACTCTACCAGATTGACTGGTTCATAGTCATAAACACCCTGCGATTAAGGACTTCGATGGTTGATTAGAAAGTCGATATTAATTTTATTAATATTCGAACTGATCTTACATCGTTTGACTATACATCATTTGACCCTCCTATATTTATAGTAAAATCTTTTTTGTTTGTAACTTATTTTACTGTGTGTTTTGTATGTATTCTCTAGCACCGGATAGTGGAGTTGAATAAACTCATTAACCACTCATTATTCTCTGTGAATCATTCACCTCGGCGATACAACACAATGAAAAAGAGTAAACAAAATATCAAACATGTGACATTATAACGGATATTGGACATCATGTTTCTTAACAATATGTGGATTGTATGAATGATAATTTTTTTTTAAAAATCTTTGGTTTAATTTCTTTGTTTAATTGCATCTGCAAATCTATGGATCTATTAATGTCAAAGCCATCCACATTGAAGAACAATAGTGGTTCTATTTACCTGATAACTTGCGTTAGTAAAAGGGATCATACATTTCCCAAGGGTATTAGTCAGAAAGTGAACGTAATTGCCCGACTGCAATTCGAACTTAATTACTCCGATGTTGCAATCTAATACGTTAACCTCTAAGCCCTCAGTAATCTTCATTAATTGTTCAAATGAAGGATACTTATTGTATACTCAGAAAGTTTGATAACCATGCCTAAAACCAAGACTGATATACAAGATTTAACCATATACCAGCAGAAAAGAGAAAGTGTTAGAACTTCTTAGTGTCGAGTGATTATATTAAGTATATGATATACTCGAAAATTCCCCAAAATTACTTTTGGTACTCTTTAAAATCTTTTGGCTTTTTTTACTAAAGTTGCTGAAGATTGTACTTGATGGTTTAGAAGGTTACACGCCTCCTTAAAGCGGAAGGTTCCCCATTCTTGATTTTTACCTCCGGGTCTGAAGCTCAAGGGAGCGTGGAGTTACCCTTGTGTTGTCATAAATTAAGAACTAAAATTGTATTGAAGGGACAAATCGGTGTAAAATTCAGAAAAGAAGAAAACAAAATGTTTTACTGATTGTAGTGACGAATTTCCATTCACAAAACTGGTATCAAATGAACCCCTGCAATTTACAGTTTTAGTACCGAATGAACCTTTGCTAATCACGATGATAGAGCTAACTGAGTTGTCGATATGTACAATGATAGCAGAGAAGGAATTCATGTTTTTACAAATATAGTACTAAATGAACCGTTGTGTGACAAACTAGGCTGAATTATTTAAATAACTTGAAGGAACGGTATGAATTATTCACTAAATCTCATTTTTAGATCTATTGTCATGTTTTATTTGAATTAATACGCTATGATACTTAAGCATTATTATCCACTGATTTTATGAAATTTACCATCTGAAAGGGGGAAAATTGAATGTTATCAAATGAACAGTATCGTTATTTGTGTACAGATGCATTTATTCTCATAAACATTCAACACTTGAATCTACAAATTATCACACGCAGTTACTTATTTGCATCGGAATATGTGATATAAATTAAATCTTCCTAGACGCAGGAAAAATATACACACAATTTTTTAAAAAAAGCTACAACCAAAACAAAAAAAAATCCAAAAAAAACCCCTAAAAACAAACAAACCACAAGCTAAATTAGGCGGGCATTTTTGAAGAAATAAAAAGCATTTCGACAGTTTCTCCCAGTAATTCTGTGTCATAGGGCGTTCCTCATCCGAAGGACATTCATACTTTTTATTCATCCTACAAATACAGTTGAATCCCAAGGAAGAATTGACTGAGTCATAGAGTACATAGTCTACGTAACATTCGATGAATTGATTCAAGCTCTGTGTGATTATTTTTTTTTATTCACGTAAAAGTAATGTATTATGGTTTATTTCGAGTTGCTAGAACTGTTAATATTTGTTTTGAGTTCAGTTTCAATGGGTGACATATACATTTGGCCTTGAGTTCAGCTTATCAAATGGCAGCAGCAGAGTATATGATATGACCGAATTAAGATAAATAAAAAAGAAACACAAAAAAAAAGAAAAGAAAAAAAAAGCGTTTATACAATTGTATCGCTCATAACTAAATATTATATTAAACTGGTTAAAAGTCAATGATCGCGTTGTCGGCAGATCTTAGAAGACGCCCACTTTATTCCCTGCAGTGGAGTAAGGCCTACCCCGCACGTAAAAAAAACAAAAAACAAAAAAAAAAACAGAAAACAGTGTCCTTAATATGACACTAAAACTGCATCTGATAGTGAGGCTTCATTTCTGGGGATATGGGGAGTGTTAAGTACTCCTACATAGTCATTACAGCCAAGTCAACTTTAACCCAGTGGTAGTACCTTTTAGAGTCTACTTAGTTGTTCAAAAAAGAAATGTTTGAAAATTATTCTTATCAGACAGGAATAAAATATACCATATTACTGTTAATTATGTGGATCTAGAATAGTTACTTGAAGCTACTATTATTTAGAGAAGGATCTTATCATTAGTAACTTGAAATCATATATATGTGCAAACAAATGGATATTATTGTATATAAATTGTTACTTCAAAACGTATATTTATTTGAATTACATAGGAATACCGGACATTGGCCTAGAGGTTAGAGTGTTCGCCAATGGCCCGGGAGACCTGGGTTCAATCCCAGGTCGAGTCATACCAAAGACTCAAAAAATGGTACTTGATGCCTCCTTGCTTAACACTCAGCATTATAAGGTACGGATCAAGGGTAAAGTAGAGCAATCCAGGGAAGGAGTAGCGCCCTCCCCTACACATTGTGTAGTAGCTATCGAAAAGGGAGCCTTCAGGTTACCCTCGACTATGGTCGACTAACATAGGAATACTTGATATCAGATATTTGGGGGTAAATTATTTTATTAGAGAGGAATACTAGATATCATATAACTGTAAATGATTTCCATTATGAATAGTTACTTGAAGCTAATTATTCACTTACGATTGTCATTAGATACTTGAAACCATAACATTGTGTATAAAGTATTTGAATCATAGAAATACGTGATATAAAATATTATAAATATAAAGGTACAATGAAAACGTTTTCCTAGCGTCTAGGCTAGAGCTCAACAGGTTGACTTACCGTTAAAATCAATCAATAAATCAATCCTTCTACAGTTATTTTTGTTTAATTTTTCTACATACCCATGAAAGCTTAAATTCATGTTGTTTTAAAGAAATGTTAACATTTCTGCTGGTGTTGATTAATGATGTTAGGATTTTAAAGTCTCTTTATTTACCCTTTACCCATCAACACGTTATTGGAATCTTCCCTTCAGAGTATGCATAAATCGGTCCTGATTTTCTAATAACGATACTCCCATAGACATATAAACATTTCAATAAGCTGTAGGAGATCCCCAGAATGTATTTGACAGGAATGGTGAACATCTGGAGACTGTCTGAAATTGTATCATATAGTTACTCTCATGGGAGGGATACTATTTCTTTGAATCCCACTGTATATCTTCGAGATCATTTAAGATCAAACCTCGCGGATGATTTCCGTGCACATCAGTAAATATCGATAGTATCAATGTTTACTTTCAGTTTTTCCTTCTATTTCTATTTCACCTCTTCTCTTTAACTTCAAAATATCTGCTAAATTTGCCACTGTTTTGCGTATGATTTCGTCGTTTTCTCTTACGAAAAAAAAACAAACTTTGCAAAACGCAATGCTCATATATTATTTTCCGATCACATTAAATTCAGTGTTATTATCGCCGATTTGTGTAATCTCATTTTTATTAGATATTTGCATTGCTATTATTATTGAATGTGGCATAATGTTTTTATTGGGAATTTTTGAGGCGCTCGTCAAATTTAATTCAGTCCAATTTGTTTTGACATTGATAAATTACTTCAATGTATCATCTGACAAATAAAATAAAAACAGCAACAGTAAATGAACCGTAAAATATAAAATTTGGTTTTATCCAAGGGAATTCATATTTTTCTATAGGTGATTATATGCAAATAGGAAAATTGTTTGCCGATAGCTTCTTCTTTGTATCTACAAAATGAGTCTGAGTCATAAAACTTTGACATTTATCGTTATTTATCACTATTTACTTCGGTTTTATTTACATTGTGTAAGGAATAGTTTTAATGATTATTTTTTCGGTATCCAAATTTTCTATTCATTGTTGATATTTTTATCTTTGTTCTGTTCTTAATTTCTTTCTTAATTCTTTATATTGCTCCTCCAAACGCTTTTATCTTCAGTTATTACTCCTTAATTCATTGATCGTTAGGAACCTCATTTTCTTTTTAAATTCTCTCTTTTAAAATATCCTTCCTATTTATTATCTTTTTGGTCATTGTTATACTTTACTAGTTTATTTGATTCTCGTTTAATATTAGTCCATTGGGTTCTAGGTGTAAGAGTGGATTATAATTGTTGCGTTCTGGTTAGTGAACGCTCGTAGAATTAAATAAAGGACAAACCACGATATGTGAGGAAATAGAGTTATATTCTCAGGAAAAAAAGTATATACAATAGAGAGACTGTTAGTTGACAAGAACATAGGATTAGTGAATACAGAATAAGGATATAGTCCAACGATAGTATTGGCTTCCATTATACGAAGCGGATCTTCACCTTCTCGAGTGCCCTGTATTAATAGCTACTACTATATATGGCAGATGGACTAATTCATTGTATGGAAAAGGTGGGTGATACCCAACAATTATGATATTGTGTTTCTATTTAGAAAGGAGTTAAATATTCTAATGAGCATTTTGAGTAATGAGTTTAATATTCTAATGAGCATTTAAAGAAAAAAGTTAATTATTCAATTGAGCATTTAAAGGAAGGGCGTTCATACCGTAATTTGCATTTTTAATTAGTATTTGAAAGTTATCTCTGTTATATGAAGTATTTCAACGATTATTAATTACATTTAGTGCGATCCTATAAAATTATTATTCAATCGCAAGTTCTACAGGGAATTATTCTATTCTTCAAGTCTGAATATCTAAAATGCATTCGGGTTGATAAAAAAAAATAAAAAAATAAAAACTCGCAATGATGTTATGATTATATATACAAAACAATAATGAAAATTTTAGGGGTGAATTGGCAGATTGCTCTATTATTATCTTTTTGCTGTCATTTTATTTTAAGACTGATTTTGGCCTACTGAATAACACTACAAACAAAAGTTGTTTATGTTTGTTGCTGGACTGGAAGAGTTATTTTTAAATTGCTTTTGCCAAAAGTAAATGAGTAATACCTAGTTTTCCCTTTAGGTTTTCTTTATGTGCTTTGGGCATTAAAATTATCAAAGTTATCAAGTTATACGTTGAATTCTTGCTACGGGAAACTGATTACATTACAGTCACAAATTTCCCCATAATGCTCACTTCGATGTATTTTTATTCATTTTTGTGTGACTTTAGCATGAACATATTTAAATCATAATCTATAATTCATAAAACATAGAAGTCAGAATATACAGAGCTTCTATGTATGAAAGTGCACACATTTGCCAGTTTCTGTAATGAAAATAAGTTAATCCCTACATTTTATTATACAGAATCCAAAATCATCTTTTGAAGACAATTATGGTAATTTTATTTATGAACTGTTTAAGCTCATGAATAGCATATACTACCCAGGAAATAAGTGTATGCTACATAGTGAAATAATTAAAGCAATTATTTAAAAAAAATATTGATAACGTCTTCGATAGGAATTGAAACAAATAAAAATGGTGTCTTGTATCTGACCATGTGATTTCTAAGAACTATTTTTCTTAGATAATATTCATTAACTTTTTTTGTTGATGGTATGATTTTTCTCCAAACTTAAAAAAAAGAACAACTGAAAATTATTTAAAAGAGAAAGCAGCATGGCTCAAATTTTTTTGTCAGAGAATCAGCCTCATGTTTAAATCTATTTCATTGTTTATTTTTTAACTGTGAAGATTAGTCAATGTAGGATTAGAAAAGAAAAATATACGGCGAAAAGTTCGTTTTATATCATTATGTTTGAATGAATTCGTGCAATTTTTAAATGTAGTTTAAGAAAGCACTGATATATTTTCATAGAGCATCATTCAAACTTTCTTGGGAAAGGGGTAAATTTGTAATATAAGTCTTAAAGCAAAATCAGTATCTTTCTCCTATAATTTCAATTGATAAAATATAAATGGCATTTTTATCGGACTTTCTGCATAATAATCAGAATTTTTGTGATTCAGTATTCCGATTTTTTTTTTTTTTTAAATACAATAATAGAAAAGAAAGATCTAGAAAAGTCCTTATTTTGACCTTTGCTTCTAAAATATTTTCCACTTTGTGTACCTTTATCACCTTTTTTTACTTACCTTCATTCTAGTTTTCTAATTGTTTTTTTTTTTTTACCATAAACAGAAATATATGCACGTGTTATATAATTAAGGAGTCTTTTTTTTATATTACTCATTTTTCGTTAATTATATTTTATCATTCTGTTTGGTTGTGCTATGAACTATTCAGGTTAAAAGTTCAGGTGCATTGTCAATTGGTGCAGTTTACGCTCGTGCGCAAAGGATAAGACAATCACCAATGTCATAATAAACTCACAGACAGAAAATGTGGCTGGAGTGTGGATGACATCATGCCCGGAAGAAATGGTCCTGAGAATTTGAAGATGTTGATAAAGAGTCAGTTGAGAGTTGGATTTGGGCCGTTGAAGATGTAGTTGGAGTTTTGCAGCTCTCTTATTACAGAGATCTAAACATGACAAGATGCGCTGTGCGTTAGGGATTGTTAGCATAGTAAGAAATGTGTCCCTCTCCTCGTGTCGAAGAACCGAAGTCAGGAATTAATAAATGCGTTCGTACCTGAAAAGATAGAGTTTTGCCTATTTTTGCATATGTGTTTTCTATTTGCATTTATATAAGTATCGTTGGATTGAGATCATCTTGATTATATAACATGAATGTATTTGGCGCGCAGTGAATTGCCATATCTTGGGCAAGAGGAAAAAAAGAAAGACATAAATTGATTTTGAACTTGGGTTATCCACGGTACTTTAGACGATTAGAAGCGGCTAGGAATCATGGAAATCAATTTTCGGTGACTGTTGTTTCAGGTGGGAGAGAGAAAGAACGTAAAAAAAAATGAAAATAAAAGTAAAACAACTGAGCTACCCCGGCCGAAGAAGAAACTAATACGGAAAGAAAAAAAACTCACATCCAGGGACGAGCTACAAGTTAGAAAAAAGAACAAAAAATGTTCGACACAAGGCCCCAGAACGAAGAAGAAGAACTTAGAACAAAAGAATACAGAAGCAGGCATGAAAAGAAAAATGATGTACGCGCTCATTGTAAAAATTTTATGTCTTTCTCAGTCGTTTTTAAGTTGTTGGTTCGTGCCCGATAGAATTTATTTAATTACGTGAAAAAAAGGAAAGGGGTAAGTACATTGCTCAAATTAAGAAAAGTAGTTTTTTTCCTTCAGTGTATCCTTGAATATCCTGGTTCTCGTTGATAAAATTGAACTAATTAGGAAAAAAAAATTGGTTTTATCGGTCCTTCAAGGTTTTAAGTGTCGCGTTCAATAGAATTTAAACAATTATAAAAGAAAATAAGAAATCGGTGATAAAATCAAGTATATTTTATATATGAGTTGTTACAGTTTACTGCTATGTTTTGGGACTATAAATCAGAGGGAAAGAAGAAGGAAGAGAGAGAAACATAAAATATGGTTTCTGTGATATGTCAAAAAGTGACATGTTGTAAAAACTAGTTTTGAATTGAGGGACAATGAGGATTTGGGGCTTGTTATGAATGAACTTTGATAGTAAACAAAATCTTTGTGAATGAAATTGTGTTTTAACTTGTGGATGCTATCGTAAAGTGTTGTAATTTTATATTGGGATATTTTTTTTACGTGTGTCTTTCAATTCCGAACTTGGGAGGATCCGGCATCGGTGATATTTTGACGGGAGAATGCTCATATACCTTTGGATCCGTGGCCGTAGTTAGGACTGTGGGAGGGATTCGATGTTTGGAAAAGTTGTGGAAATTGGAAGTGTTCTGTAAAGTCTCCCTAGAATGGGATCGATATTTTAGGTACTGGTAGAAGCCATACCAGGTTTGTAAAGGTTTTCCCCTAGAGAGGGGTCGAGAAAATTTGAGGTACTGGTTAGTGGCCAGACTAACACTTTGTGAATTCCCCTTGGAATGGGTTTGAGATTTTATTTGAGGTACTGGTTAGTGGCCAGACCGGGTTGTGAAGGTCCTCCTGGAGTGGGGTTGAGAATTTTAAGGGTTCGGTAAGAGGCCAGACCATTGTGTTGAAGAGGATAATCTGAAACAGTGGATGGGAGATTAGGGAGTATGTGTGCAAAATATTGAAATATCTCGTTGTATATACTGAAAAAATTATGGATTCGGTTGGGAATTGTTCTTGAAGGAGAAATATAGTTGACCAAATAGATAAATAAGTAGAGTAACCTCGTTGACTATTGAAAAAGAGTAAAAGACAGAGTAAAAAGTTGGGGTTTCTTAGGAAAAGAACCCCTTGGATATTTTAACTCATCTTTGGAAGTAAGCAAGAAACTAGTATTGTGTTGTCGTGGTCGGAGTACGTAAAAAAGAAGAAATGATGGCTGGATATGCCATGCTTTGGTAGGGATACTTGCTGAAAGAAAAAGGAAAAAAGGTACACATTACCTATTGAAAAGATGAGAGATAGACCAATTGACGGTGGTCAAAAGTTGAAGAAAAAGGGAACGAAAACAAGAACTATTTGTGTTGGTTGGAAAGAAAAAAATAGGTTCTTGGGAAGTTTATAACATTTACCTTGGTTTGATTGCTTAGTTGTAAAGGACGCTTAATGGAAATGTACAAGGGTACGGACAAGGAGAGTGTGCGTTATTAAAATATATAAATGTAAATTAATGACAGAGATTACGAGAGAAAAAGTTTAGGTGTAATGAGTTACGGATGTAGAAGGAAGGCAACAAGATTAAAAGACAGATAATGAGCAATTGATCCGTGAAAAAGATTAAAAAATAAAAACTTAAGAGAAAAAACACATGCCAATTGGTAAAGTAAACAAACACGAAAACAAGATATGAAGAACCAGAAAACATTTTTTTAAATTGAAAAAAAAAAAAAAGAGAATTACGATACGAATATTTTTTTATTGACTTTTAGCGTTTGGACTGTTGAATGATTATAGTATTGTTTTTTATATGCTCTTTTGAATTGTTATTCTTGTTGTACAGTAATTTTATTCGTCAAATCAACATGAGAAAGAGTGTTACATTGCGTAATTGTTACATATTACGAAATCGGAAGAGAAGAAAATAGAGAAAAAATAAAGGAAAATCCTTTTACATCGATACATTAGTTTAAAGAAATAGTTTATCTTCTTTAAAAAATGATTTTATTTTGTGGGGAGGAAAGGTATGTCATATAATGAAGGATTTTTTTTATATTAATCATTTTTCGTTAATTATATTTTATCATTTGGTTGGGCTTTGAACTATTCTAGTTAAGAGTTCAGGTGCATAGTCAATTGGTGCAGTTTACACTCGTGCGCAAAGGATATGACAATCACCATTGTCATAATAAAGCCCCAGATAGGAAATGGCTGGAGTGTGGATGACATCATGCCCGGAAGAGATGGTCCTGAGTATTAGAGAATTTTGAAAAAAGAGTCAGTTGAGAGTTAGATTTAGCCCGTTGAAGATGTAGTTGGGAGTTTTGCAGCTCTCTAATGACAGAGATCTAAACATGACAAGATGCGCCGTGCGTTGGGGATTGTTAGCATAGTGAGAAATATGTCCCTCTCCTCGTGTCGAAGAACAAAATCAAGAAAGTAATAATCCGATTGTACTTGAACATCAGATTCCGCCTGTATTTGCCTGTGTTTTGCATTTGTAAATGTGTTAGTATTACAGTTGTGATTGGTAAGGTTATAGTATACACCACACGCATTCAAGTAGAAAGGACTCATATAAACTTGTATACATTTTTTTTTATTAATTGCATATTTAAGAAACCAACGAGTGAAATGTATTAATTGTTTACCAAAATAATTGTTATATTAAGTCCATAGAATTTGTATGAAAACATTGCAACTATAATGGGAAATTTTCCAATTGATACATAGTGGTTTTATGTTTTTAAACCGTTCCGTTTTTATCTCTTTCTTTTTCGTGGGGCGGTAAGCATTTCTTTTCTTTTCTTTTTCTTATCTGACACTTTTTGCCTGCTTTTATTCTTTTTCAGATGTCACTTCTTTTCTAAATTTATTTTTAAACAACATTTAAAAACTCACAAAAATGTATCTATTTATTATTGATAACGTTTTCTCACGTTTGATCAATATTTTTCTTATACAATTTCTTCTAAATTCTTTTTTTTTCCGTGGTACCTTTTTATATCTTACTTCCTTTCTTTAAGAATTATGATAATTATCAAATATTTTTTATCTCTCAATGATCGAATAATCTATTATTTTTTTCATCATATGATTTCTTTTTTAATGCATTTTTTTCCAATTTGCTTTCTTCCAAAGAAATATTTTATCATTATTCTCTCTCGTTTCAATTTTCTTTTTCCTTCCATTCATTCTTTCTTTGTTGTCCTATTTCATTTTTCTATTTGAATATTTTCTTTCTTTCTTTCTTTCTTTCTTTCTTTCTTTTAAGCGCTCACGCATTCTTTACCGTGAATTTTCTCCAACTTTTTTTCTATTTAAACTCCTACTTTCTTCTGTTAAAATCTTTCTTTCTTTCTTTCTTTCATTTACATAATCCATCTTTTCCAAATGTATTTCCTGTAAGCCTTGATTTTTCTAACAATATCATTATTAATTCGACAGTTCAACGTGTTATTCGTTGCTTCATTTTACCCATTCGTCGAAAGTGGATAGACCTATTTGATTAAAAATTGGTCTATATTATAATAAAAGTACCTTTTCTCTGTATAAATCCTTGTCTAATCCTGTCATGTTCGTTATCATGATGAAAGTACTCATCAAATTTTCACGTACTAAAATTATTTTTAGGAAAAAATACAAATGCGAAATTAAGTTAAAGAGAATGCGATTAATAAATTTGAGAATCTTATATAATAGGGAGTACAATTTAGATTGCACGTTTTGTCTTCTAAAAAGGTCATGTACACATGCACTGTGATACTTAAATTTAGAAATCTAAAAAACTTCAACATTTAAGTCAAACGATATTATCTCTATAAAAGTAAAAGCTAGAATTAGAATTAGTGTTTAATTATCTTTTTGAACGCACACGCGCGCACACACGCACGCACGCACGCACGCACGCTTATATATATATATATATATATATATATATATATATATATATATATATATATATATCAGGGGTGGAGATGGGACTAGTGCTACTCGTGCCCGGCACGACCAATAACTCGGTCAATGTTATTCAAAATTGATTAAAAATCATCCATTAATTTCAAGCAAACATACTTAGTCTGATCTCAATTAAATTACGTATCTATTCAAGTTTCGATAACTAAGTAGCCAAAAGTTCATAAATATATCTGGGAATAATACAACGATGCTGTTTTGAACGGATGGTCCGGCCACCGTCAGATTCATTGAACATCCCATAAAATCGGCTATAATGTTGAACGCCCAATCCTTGCCAGGCACTAGACCCTTATAATAACAGTAATGTTAGAGAAATACGCTTTTGGCTGTAGCCAATAGCAAGAGCAACCCTTATACTGTGCTGAAAAATCTTAGCACAGACTGCTGATAGATGTATTGGGAAAAGGGAGTGGGACCGAGAGAGAGAGAGAGAGAGAGAGAGAGAGAGAGAGAGGGGGATAGCAGATTAGAGCCGTCGCCGACGTCATCATCATCGCTATGGTAAATGTTGGTTAAACGGCGTGTTTTAATTCGTTTTTTCACTAACAGATGTCTAATTCTTTAATGAATGTTGCATATATGACATTCTGTAACTAAAATTTGTTCATTTGAATACATTTTCAACAAATAATCTTTATTTTAAGCGAAATTGAAACTACTAGCTGTGTCTGTGTATATTGTCATCAGTTTCTTTATTCTAATAAAAATATTTTTCTCGTCATAGTAATGAACATCTTCTCTTTTCTTCTATTCTTTTGAAAGAAAAAAAATTATCTTATCTACTGTATTAACAAGACTACAAATTATATAGTATCTTGATTGTTTACAAAAAGCACCATGCAAGGTACGTTAGTCAATCTGTGCTATACAATGGAGAATCACGCAATAGCAACTATGATGACTTACTTTGGGTCCACGGACCACGGGTTGGGAACTGAAGTTGACAGAGGGCGGGGAGGGGGCACGAGTAGGAAAAATAGGCTAGAGTCGCCACTGATATATATATATATATATATATATATATATATATATATATGGATGACTATAGAGATATATACTCCCCTACCCCCATAGGGTTGAGTTCTCGGGCGAATGAAGTAATCGTGTTGCCATTAGCGTTTATTGCAATCTCTTCATATATAAATTGAGGTCTCGGCAGCCGTTAAACGGATGTATGTAAACAATAGTAATTGAGATTCATAACCGTTTAAAATTTACTTCGCAGCTACTGGCTCCTCGTGGCTGAAGGGTTAGAATCTTTGATTAGCGTTTGAGTTAACCGGGTTTCGATCCCAGCTACGGGAAGCTAATATGTCTAGCCACACTGATGAGTTCTGATAGAACGAAACAGATCTGTCAGTGGATCACTATATATATATATATATATATATATATATATATACTCATATCTTTCTATCTCTTGATATATATATATATATATATATATATATATATATATACGTGTCTGTGAATGCAAATATGACAATATTGCTAACAGACTGAAAGTCTTTGTTATATTTTTTATAATATTTCTTAAACAAATCCTACTTTTACATTGTGTCCTAAAAATCAATCTTAAACAAATCCTAGTTTTACATTGCGTTCTTCTTTATTTTGAAGGTATGTTTTTTTTTGCTTCATTATGTTTTCTCACATGTATTGGATTTTTAAAAGAGAGATAGGATAATATAGATTAAATAAAATATAAAACACTAAACACTAAACGAAATCACCAAAATGAAACAATAAACAATTTAGCAATTGAATGCAGATTGAAACAATGGCGCGTACACCCAACAATCGGTGGAATGTCACTAGAGAAACATGCAACATGGATAATTTTGTGGAGATTTTTGGAAGACACGATGATATAGACGATTCAGTCCTATATTCTTCCTCAAATTACAGTTGTATTTTGATATGTAAGGTTTTCTCTCTTTTGGCCAATTTAAAGGAACAAAAAAAAAAAAAACAAATAACCACAGTTTGCATATTTTCAAGGTGGGATTGTTTCCTCAGTGTAGATTAAAACTATTATTCTCATCCAAATGGGACATCACACACACACACACACACACACACACACACACACACACACTACACCACACACACACACACACACACACACAAATACAGGATTATAGATATACATGCACAATTCCGCATTAACATTTAAACGCACACATTTTACATAGCATAATGTTTCTCTCTCCTTCCCCCTCTCTTTTTGTCTGTCTTTCTCTCTCTCTCTCTATCTATCAGTCTCCCTCTCTTCCTTTTTCTTTCTCAGTGACTTTCATATACAAATACGGATGTAAACACTCTTTTAAAATTACAAAGATTTTTTTTTTTTTCAATTACAAATTCTTAACAATGCAAATATATAAATGTGGACAGAAAACGTGTCCTAAAAGATATTGAAACTTAAGCTGCATTTTCATAGACTGAAAATAAGCATTTTTATCGCTTAGAATATTCGAACTTTGGATTTCATCTTCATTGTATTGATCACAATATTTCGACCCATTTATCCTACGGCCTTCTTCAAGCATTTGAATGTCGAACGCGGGAGCCTACACACAACGTCGCATCCGTTTATTTAATTCGACACATGCTTATATATATAAATATATGTGTGTGTGTGTGTGTGTGTGTGTGTGTGTGTGTGTGTGTGTGAAAATATGAAAACCTAATTATAAAAAATACAGCAATGCTTTCAGTCTGTAGGAAATATTTACATATTTGCATGCATATATATATATATATATATATATAGGGTGAAACGATAAAATTCTCGTCCTAGAAAAACAACACTACAGCGTTATTTTAAAACTTTTATTGAAAAAAATCAATTCAGGTAACTTTATTATATAGTAGAACTGACATCTATTCAATGTAGCCGCCTTCAGCTTCAATCACCGCCTCGATACGGATCCCGAACTGGGAGCATGCTTTTTCCACTAGCGCCGGCGGGAGCTCGGCGAATACTCGGCGGATGGCGGCGATCAGGCTGGCTTTGGTGTTGTGGGAGGTCATGTTGGCGATGTTCTCGACGTATGACCAAACGAAGAAGCCCAGCGGGTTCAGGTCGAGGGAGGAGTGGGGCTAGTGAGAGAAGGGTACAAAGCCGTAACACTCCTTCCGAAGCCAAGCCTGGGTCTCTTTGGACTTGTGAGCCGGCGCCGACCTCTGCTGCCACACCCAGGGTCTGCCACCGGCCACGTAGTTGCACCAGGGGATCACCACACTCTTGAGCACATCAAGGTACACTTTGGCGTTGACTTTCAAGCCGACATCGAAGATGTGAGTTGGGATGATGTGGCCCTCACTTGAAACAACACCAAAGACCATAGCCGTAGCAGGAAACTTTGTTTTAATCACCCTGAGCACGTCCCTGTTATTTGTGGCAATCCAGATTTGCATTTTGAAGGTGCTGGCAATGGGCGGCATATCTCCGATCTCGCTCGTTGAACATTGTGTCCCTTTCAGACACGATAGAAAGCTCCTATCGCTCTTGGGATTTGTACACAACTGGCCAACTAGTAGATGGTCTGCAACAAAAAAAGAAAACCGGTTTTCATTAAACGAAAATGGAATCATGTCTTTTCTAGTTCGACAATTTTATCGTTCCACCCTATATATATATATATATATATATATATACAAATATGAAAATACTTCTTACAGATTGAAAGGATTGTTGTTTTATATATATATATATATATATATACTCTGCATATGCACTCTGGCATGTCTCCTTGAATTAAAAAAACGGGTCTGATGTTCTTAAAATTCGTTTATTTAATTCAAGGACACATGGGAGAGTGTATATGAAATTTGGTCAAAAATTATTTCTAAGTGAACTCATCTGCTGTCTCAACAACAAGCAAGTATAACAAGGAATGCTTATAATATCTTAACTCTTATACCTAGTCATGTTTAACAGAATCGGAAAAATCTACCATCATATATTAAATAAAAGGCTGTGTTCGAAGTTCTGTGTAGGCTCCGAGTTTGACATGAAACTCCTGATGAAGGCTGAAGGTTATATCGGTTGAAAATTTCTGAGTATAACAATGAAGATGCCGTCAATAGTCCGAATTATTTAAGTAATGAAAGTTATCAAGCTTTATCACAGAAATTTACACAAATGAAAATGAGCAACTAACATAACATTAAGCGTCTACAAATATCCCCCTTGGTATTCCAGACACATATTTTAGTGAATGCTTTATTGGGTGAAGCCCCACTGATATGACGCTTTCATTAGTGTGTGAACCTACGACATCATAGTTCTTTCAAGGCAATTTATATACAGACATCTTATCATTTAGATGAATCATCTGACTAGAAACTAGGAAACGCTTCACACACAGAGCTATGTTGATAATGTATTCTACTGCATTCGCGCAATTCTGTATATAGTCTAAACCCGTCGTAAGGCTTATAATAAGAAATAGCGCAAATCCTACAAAGAAAACTAGAGTACTATAAAGACATCTAGATATTCCTTTGTAATAAGTATCAGTCATCAGCGTACACGTTTAAATAGAGATTTTAACTTTATGATTAGTGAAAATATATTGCAAGATTATATTCAACTAGCGATAAACTTCATCAGTTATTGATGAAGAATGAATTTATTTCATAGGAAACAAAAAAAAATTATAGCCTAATCGTTATCTTCAATAAGCACAGTTAAACGGTGAATATTCAACACCTACTTTGAAAATTATATTAAGAAAATAGTGAATTAATTTAATCTATCAACTAAATATGTCTGTGTCGGAATCTTGAACTCCTTAACTGTCATACTCACTCGCAAATATATATATATATATATTGTCATCCACAGACAGACTGTTTCGTTCTATCAGAACTCTTCAGTGTGGCTAGACCCGCAGGACGCTCGAAGCCGGGATCGAAACCCGTCTAACTTTACGATAGATTAAGGTTTCAGACCACACGGCTACAAGCGGACTACGTTGGCTAAGGGAATTTTAAGGTATTTTATTTTTAGCAACAGCTGCAGCAGCTTTTGTTTACATTTTTTTAATACCCTATCGGCTACCAGAGTGCTCAATTCTTACGAAGAGCTTTGCATTACGCTAGGGGCGGCCGACAATTCCTTCGCCAGAGTGCTCAACCCCCATGGGGGAGCGTATATATTGTCATCCACAGACAGACTGTTTCGTTCTATCAGAACTCTTCAGTGTGGCTAGACCCGCAGGACGCTCGAAGCCGGGATCGAAACCCGTCTAACTTTACGATAGATTAAGGTTTCAGACCACACGGCTACAAGCGGACTACGTTGGCTAAGGGAATTTTAAGGTATTTTATTTTTAGCAACAGCAGCAGCAGCCTTTGTTTACATTTTTTTTAATACCCTATCGGCTACCAGAGTGCTCAATTCT
Organism: Sepioteuthis lessoniana; assembly: GCA_963585895.1. Classification (NCBI taxonomy): domain Eukaryota; kingdom Metazoa; phylum Mollusca; class Cephalopoda; order Myopsida; family Loliginidae; genus Sepioteuthis; species Sepioteuthis lessoniana. Next base: position 47,031,294 of record OY757910.1, on the reverse strand, counting down.
TACGAAGAGCTTTGCATTACGCTAGAGGCGGCCGACAATTCCTTCGCCAGAGTGCTCAACCCCCATGGGGGAGCGTATATATATATATATATATATATATATATAATGAATCCTGCATGTGTCATATGAAGTATCATGACTGAATCCTGCAATTTGTTAAGGTTGTCAATGACATAAAAATATGAATCATTCGATGAAATAAAACGGGAGTTTTTTCCTCGCTGGAACAGTGTGCATTATAGATGTACTAATTGGACACTAAAAATCAGAGAAAGAATACGAGATGAAAACAACTCAGGAAAGCTACGTGATGTCTTAAACAAACCTCGAAACAATAGATCACAAAGCAACAGCTTTACGGCTACCTATATCCTATCTCAAAATCAGTACAATAAGACGAATAGATCATGCAGGGCACTTCTGCAGAAATAAGAACGAACTCTTATGCGATAATCTTTTATGAACTTTTAAAAATAGATATGCCAGTGTTAGCCGACCAACAGAGACCAACATACATCAGCTCATTGTGGGATTCTGGATGCAGCATGTTGGATTTTCCGGGGGCAAACGCTGATGAAGATGAATTGCAAGAAAAAGTCTTGCTGATATATATATATATATATATATATATATATATATATATATATATACAAGAGAGAAAATGTTATGATTGGTTTATTTTTCGAAGTATCCACATTTTGGAATTATTACATGCTAAAATCTGTTTAACAATGTTGGTTCGCTAAAATTCTATTTTCACAATCAATTTTAGACAAGTAAGCAATTAATTATCTCAAACACATTTATTTGACCCGTATACCGAACCGTAAAAGTTCTTACTTCCCTATAAACTGGTAAATTGATTTTTTTAGTTAAAATTGTCTTATTTTTTGCGTAGCACTTCGCTCTTCACTGTACAGACAATAATAAACACATCTCGAATGGTTTTGAAACGCTGTTAATGATATTAGTTCTGTTCTTCTTTTTATTATATAAGAATTATCTTGCAATAATCTGCATGTGTTGTGGTTTTATGTATTCTATATAGATAGATAGATAGATGTAATAATTGAAAGTTTTATTTTACATTTTTCGATGGGTGACCTCTTCTGTACAACAGTTACTGTAAGTAAACCGAAAAATAGGTAAATGACTGGTCCTAGTTTAAAATGCCTCAACTATCTATGAAATAGTGTGAAGCCAACCAACATACGCACGTATACATACACAAACACAACCAGCCTCTAGATTTAAAAAACACGCGCTAACATAAACTATAAATTCAAAGAGCAAATACTTTGTAAAAGTTTTTATAAGAATAGAAAATCAAGACAACTGTTTAGTTTTGAAGGAATTAAAAAAATGTTCATGGTTCTAATTTTGATTGCAAAAAAAAGCAAGAATGAAAAACAATTCAGATACTTGTTTTGGGCAGCTGGAATTCTTCTCAGATTTAAAGCAAAATAAAACAAATCGATATTGTACTAATCGTTCAATCCTATTGACTATAAGCATCATCAAAATAATAAAATAAAAACTGTTTAAGATAATAGGATTACGTACAACATTCTTACAGATTAGATAGTTGATAAAATGTTTGTCATGAAACAGACAAAAAATGAGAAATATTTGTCATCCACCAGTAGTTTTCGATAGATATTGATCCTTGCTAGAAACCTTTACAGTGTTGACACTGATGATAAGAGAATGGCTAAGAAAAAAATGTTAATTATACACATCGGAGCTTTTATACACACAAAATTAAAATATTGGGGTTATTCCCCCCAATGTAAATAAGTCAAGTTCAATTATAGGGAATAAAAGTCATTTATGTAATCATTTATTTATTTATTGATAATTAAACCAACGTTATTACCTTAATAATGACATCACATGCGCAATTCAGGGCAAAAGAAATAAAGTAAATTGAAATCTTTTTTTTTTAATATTGCTTATTCTTTCTCTCTCTTTTTCAGCTTATCAAACACATACATACACCAACGAACAGAGAAACTCACAGAGTTAAGGAGAAGCCTCATATGGATTGCCGCTTTTGTAATCCTGGATCACGTCGTTTTCTACAAATTATATCAATGCAGGACATTGCTGGAAAAGCAGAGATGAACTCATAAGAGATGTACTCTTATGGATCCCCACACACGGCCGCGCAAAAGCAGGACGACCAGCACGAACGTACATTCAGCAGCTGTGTGAGGATACAGGATGTTGTCCTGAAGACCTGCCTAGGGCGATGAACGATAGGGAGGAGTGGCGAGAGAGGGTCAGGGATATCCGTGCTGCCAGCACGATATGATGATGATGATGATATCAATATAATAAAAAAAGATGGAATCACCAGAGCAATGTGTTCTCTGTCCCTCTCTCACAGAGATACACACTCACATGTGTGTGTGTATGGCTACACACACAGACACACAGACACAGATACACACGAAGACACACGCACACAAACACACACACAGACACACACTCACAGACACACACTCACAGACACACACTCACAGACACACACACACACACGCATATATATATATATATATATATATATATATATATATATATATATATATATATACGTCAAATTATACAAAAGGCTATATGCACACACACACACACACACACACACACACACACACACACACACACACACACACACATATATATATACACATATAATTATACAGATGGATATATGTACATAGACACATACACACACACACAAATTCACATACGTACACACACATACATATTTATCGATATTTATAAAATTAGAACTTAATATTCATAAAACCTATTCTTCTAACGTACATATTTTAGGATACGTGCTTGTGATTAATAGTTATCGCCTTTGGAAATCGGCAATCTGATTTAAAATTCTAGGCTTCTGCCTATCACATAGTGCAAATAACCTTTGGAAAGTTATGAATCCAATATTTCTTTCCCCATCATGGATAAATAGTTGGGCAGAATGGGATCTTTTATCCTTGTATTGCTACTGGTCAATAAGAAAAACTCTGAATTTAAAGCCGTAAAACTCTAGTAAAAATGACCGTGTTTGTGTAGAGGGGTTGGTAAATATATTGCGCATTATTACGTTTCAACTTAGGTAATTCTGTCGTTGTTTTTTTTATTTTTTTAATTTCTTTTGAATTGGCATTGCAGTATAATGGATTATTTGTGTTTTGCAGTTATTCTTTACTATATATTTTATTGTTTTTGTTGTGCAGATAGTAAAGAAAAACTCTAAAAACACAAACTCCCTCTCTAACAGACGAGTTTACAAAATCCGATGTCTAAATTGTAATGATTTTATCCAAGGAAAACGACTAGAAATTTAAATAAAATAATAAGATGTGTTGGGGAGGGCACTACTCCTTTCCCTGGATTGCTCCACTTTATCCTTGATACGTAACTTATAATGCTGAGTGTTAAGCAAGGAGCTATCATGTACCATTTTTAAAGTCTTTAGTATGACGCGGCCTGGTATTGAACCCAAGTCTCCCAGACCCTTGGCGAACACGGTACCCAACAGCCGGTTTCAGTTTTAAAAGTATTTCGACTGAACACTTGTGAAAATATATAGTTTATGTTATACGGGTTGTATTCACGTTCAGAAGAACGATATTGATTATTAAAAATATGACTGGTTAAGTGCAGGGGCCCGACAATATTTTTCGGACACTTTATTATTCGACTTTCCGAGTACCATAGAGTGGCGAAATTCCTTCAATAGAATAGCATAAACATATAAAGACAATACCTGTAATAAAAATGGAAGAAAATCGATTAAGTAAGGAAAAATATTTATTTTTCATCATATTTTTGCAAAACGCACGCGACATTATTTTTCTGACATCGTTGAAAAACTGTTAATAGTCTGTAATATCACCTTTCTTCTCAATAACTTTTATCAATCTCTCTTCATAATGAACAAACATATGCACAATAACATCTTTACGTGTTTCTATTAGTTGTTTTTGGCTCCTAGTATTCGTTCCCATAGCCGAGCCTCTTTCGTTATTTCAGGTCCATCATAGACAAGTTGCGCAAGCATTTACCAAATATTTTCTATTAAATTTAGATCTGGGCTTCTTGCTGGCCATTCCAAAGTAGTCATATTCACTTTAGCCATCCATTCTTTCATGAGTTTTGACACATGGATGCTGCAAATGTCTTGCTGTAGAATGAAATAATTCCCCATCTCTCTTCTTATCCTTGGTAGGGCTTTCTCGTCCAGCAACTGTTGTAGCTTTCGCTGTTCTGCCGTCCTTTCAGCCACTCCAACCATATATTTCCATTATCAAAGATCATACCCCAAACCATAACTCCTCCTCCTCCCATCTGTCGTTTGTTCAGTACAACAGGCTCACACCTTCTCAACCAAGTACACCATCCATCGGGCCCATCAAACTTGAAACGCTTCTCATCAGTAAATATAACCTTAAAGGCAACATGCTTTGTTAACCACCTTTTAGCACACTCCAGTCTTGCTCCTTTGTGTTCCTTTGTTAGTGTAATTTTTTTCTTAGCCTTTGCATACTTCAAACCAATCCTATGCAGCATTCTTTTTACTGTTCGGACGTTTACATCCAATTCACATTTCTTCTTCACTTTTCTTGCTGTAACTTTTTCTCCAGGTGCCAAAAGCCGTGTCACAGTCCTCTTCATTCTCCTTTCAGTCCTCTTGCCAATTGATCTTTTCCGCCCTTTCTTCTTTTTCCGCTCGGAGTTTGTCTTCAGCATGTATTCGACCGTTGATTTCGACAGCTTCAAATCCATGGCGATCCTTCTGATGCTGAGGCCATCTTCCCGCTTCTTCCGTGCCAAACAAACGACTTCTTTTGAATGCATTTACCTCTTTAAACTTAATGGTTTTGCCAAGAAATGTCCGGACTATTTATGCTGTTAGATTGTCCTATGTTAACATAATAGTAGGGGCGCCAGTGCCCCAGAACTGTGTACAAGCAGAAAATCTGCATACAGCAACATATACATGAACATAGCTCTTAATAAAATAGGATTTTTTGTCATGTCCGAAAAATAGTGTCGCGCAAGTTTTCGCAAAAATCACAAAAAACTAAAATTATCAAAGCCAAACTAAAAAAAAAAAATGATTACATTAGTAGTGGATTTTCACTCCTCAACTACGTACTTATAATCTCAAAGGTTTTTGGCACTAGTGACCACCTTGAAGTATTTTTTTCAAAGTGTCCGAAAAATATTGTCGGGCTCCTGTATGAGAAGAAAAATGATAAATTGGATGAAATTTTTGTGTCACATTTTAACATTTACCCTTTATACCTGGCTTAGGAACATAAAATACTGTACAGGGACTTTTAGGAGACACTAGATATTTTCCAATGACCATGATATTGTTAAAGACGAAACTGTTCTGGTTCACTGGTCAATTCAATGACGGAGGAAAACCTTAGAGAAGGAGAAATACATTCTTTAGGATACTTTTTTTCTAATTTACATTACATGAAATCAAACCTTGGAACTCTTGTCACTAATAGGTTAAAAAGATGCAACAGGTCGGACCAAAACAAGAAAACCTGGTGTAAAGTAGAGACATCTATCACCCATGGCTGGTAGTGGAGCATCTTCACTGATTTTTAATTAAGTTGACTGCGGAAATATTTGTAGAATCAATATCATTACAAAACCGAACAATCCTGAATATTGCATGAGATTAACAGGGGGCGAATTCATATGATTTTGTTTTATAATAATGATATAACTTTCCAAAGAACAATTATCCTTATGCAAAATATCCATTATAAGTAATGAAATAATAAACTCCAAGAATATATTAAAACTTATTTATTTGAATATAAAAACAAAAAGAAATAAGTATTTTTGAAATTAAATTTATTCCCAAAAAATTCCGTTATATATATAGAGAGAGAGAGTGAGAGAGAGAGAGCGGAGAGAGAGTGAGAGAGAGAGAGAGAGAGAGAGAGAGGGGCTATTTTGCAAAAATAAGCTTCATGTTTTATATATATATATATATATATATATATATATATATATATATATATATATATATATATATGTATATATATATATATATAAAGGTTTTGTTCACTTATCGGAAATACTGCCAAAAGGAATTATCGTCTCCTCAGACTCCAGCAGCGCAGACATTGCCTAGGTCATCTGCCATATACGGAGTCTTAAGCCCTTGAGATATCTTTATCCATTTAACCATATTTTTTATTGTGCGAGTAATAATATATATACATATATATATATGTGGTGACTTTCAGTATATATATATATATATATATATATATATATGTGTGTGTGTGTGTGTGTGAGTAAATACATATGTATACACATATGTGTGCATATACATATATGTATCTACATCTACTTAGTCATGTCAGTCGGCAGGGACTGTAGAATACGCCGACTGCAACTTTGCGTAGGGTTAAGACCTCTACTAACGAGTGTCCTGGGTATTATACTGGACTTTTAAAAAATGTAAATTACAATTCCTTTTTCGGTACACACAAGCCTTCTCTAAAATGGAGTGGGTGTACCGACTAGTAATAATTTCATTATATGCTAAAAAAAGTTATTGAGTTGTATCGCTACGACACCAAATAAACGTTTTTAATGCTACGTCACCATATAGACGCTTTAACTATCACGGTTCTCAGCAAATTCTTGTAGCGCTGCAGTACTACATAGACATTTGTATTGCCACGATTCTAGCGGGTCTATGATTGTAGTGCTACGCCTTAAGTTTCACTCGGACTCTCGTTATAACCTCACCGTGAGACAAAGTGACGAACACACAAAACACCTTATGTTTTTTCGTTTAATACGGAGTTTATTTGAAGATTTAGAGTACAATTTTATTACATTACTCCAAGGTCTTCTCTAAACAAAAGTGGTGGTAGCACCGTGTTTTTTTTGGGGGGGTCTTTTGTTTTGCGTTCATCCTTTGCTGGTGGTTAGCGTCGAGAAAGAAACAGTATGAAAATAAATCAACTTCTTTAGATAGCCAAAGTGAAACAAGCCGTCACAGGACGATAGAGACAGACATAGGGACAGACAGAGACCTTGATACTATCAAGCTCGTTTACCGCTGTACTTCTCCGGGTATCCAAGTTGCTTATTCAGGACCACCTGACCTCTGCGCGGAGTTCCTCCAAAAATGGGTGCTGCATTTTTCGGCCCGTCTTCACATCGCCACAATTCGTATCCAAATGATTTTCTTTTCCCGTTTTTAATCACACGTCTACTTTTAACGGCTTTTCTGTTTGATTTTTCTTTCAGCCAGTGACAATCAACGTCCGATTTGCTGCTGATACATTTCTATATTCATCCCAGGTGTTGGCTGCTATTCCGAACAAGACTTGGAGACCCCCTATTTACTGTCTCATCTGCTTCTCTCTCTTACAGCCTTTCTCTCTATCTCTGTGACTCTTTCTCATGCATATCCCTCCTATTCCGCCGACCTGTGGTCAACGTCTAAACCTTGCTAGGAAACAACCTGATGTAAATCGATCAAGTTGAATCTCTAATTACATAACATTCTTCACGGAATACCCAGAAAAGTTTTCAATGAAAAAGTTCTCAAATCCAAATCATAATGCTTGGCAGTCTTTGTCTGCATTTCTGATATTAGGCCCTTTTTTTCCCCCTTTCGGTGATGACCACAAGAATATAATGAAAACCCTACAACAAAATATACATTTAAAAAATGGACCATGCAACATGTTATATTGTTCACAATTAGTTAATGTTAGTTCTTTCTGTTCTTGTTTCATTCTTTTACTCTTTATTTTTCCTTTCTTTTTTGTGACCATAGTCAGTATGAGTTTTCATTCTTTTTTCTTTTTCTTTTGTCCAAACAAGGTTCTTCGTCTTTGTTTTTTTTTGCTTTTTATCAATGTCTTTCTTACTTTTCTAACTATCGGTCTTTTCTCTTTTTCTTTGTTTTTTCCCTCGATGATCGTAAATTACCTCTATTGAAATAAAATTAGAGACTCCGGTGGGTTTTTTTAATAGAAAGTTGTTTTCTACCAAGTTTTTTTACGGTGCGAAAAGAAGTACATATATGAGGAAGAGATTCGAGGTAGTCACATACAGAGATAGATAGATAGATAGAGAGAGGGAGAGAGAGAGAGAGAGAGAGAGAGAGAGAGAGAGAGAGAGTATAAGGAAAATGCAAATTGGCAGGTGAACGGAAATTTCCCTGAGCCAAGGTCAGGATAGCAATTGAAGCTCGGGTTAAATATAAAAATGCATCAGCAGCAAATTGATGACTGGGTCTGATTGCCTGGTAGAAACTCAAGCCGTTAAGGGGGACGTGGGATAGAAAACAAGAAAAGGAGCAAGTTAACATAAGATGCAGAGATTTAAAGATGGAACGAAAATCATAACACCTGAGATGACGTGAAGACAGAATTCGAGTAAGCCCGCGCGAGAACTACAACACAGACATCAAGGTCCTTGCCTGCTCTCTCTCTCTCTCTCTCTCTCTCTCTCTCTCTCTCTCTCTCTCTCTCTCTCTGTGGTGGTTTATTTTTCGTTGTCTATCAAAAGAGCTTGAGTCATTCTTCATACTTTTGTTGCTGCAAGCCAGCACATAGTATTTTGTATGTTCGTCAATTCTTCTTACGACGAGGTTATCGGATGGGGTCCTCGGAGGTCCGGCTGAAATTTACGAGGTAGTGCTAAACTTATACGCCCATTACAACCATGTTGGTATAAATTTATATGTAGTGCCATTGCACTCAAAGGGGTTGTTAAGAATCGTGGTAATGCAAGCGTCTATTTGGTGTTGGAGTATTACAAACGTTTATTGATAAAAGTAGAGTTACACTTTTAACTTTTCTTTCTTCTTTTCTTGCGTTTACTCTTTCCTCCTCTCTTCCGTCAAGCTAACATATGCTCGTGCTGTAATTTTCCAATGAACACTAACAGTTATCCCATAGAACAAAGGATGGTCCGTATCTAAAATGGTCTCATGTTTTTCTTTTCTTCAAGAGGTATTTATCTGTTTACATATCAGCAAGATATTCTCGGACCTTCTCCTGCCGGCACTGGCGTCTCCTCGTTCCTATACCCATTTCTCACTCCATTTCCCACGCACGATCCCATACAACAACCAAGAGAAATCATCCACAATCCCCCCCCCCATCAGTACCTTAAACTTAGCAGAACAAGTTTATGACTGTGGGCACAGGCTTCACTGCTATTTATCACATTGCATCATCCGAAATCGAAAAATGCAGGCTTCCAAACCCTTTCGAAAAACCATGGTCTTGCCGTATTTCCACTTTCCCAACCTTGGTCAATTCCCGTAGAAAGGTGGAATACCCAATTTTATTACCGCTTATCCATTTAAATTCCCAAACGCAATCCGGGTGAATTCTTTGGCAATCAGTCCCCAGATCAGACTGAACCGAACGAAAAACGGCAAGGTGACCAACACATAAAAAAAAAAAAAAAAGAAATTGCATATCCTAATTTTTCGTCTGTCATCGATAATTTTTCCTTTTCCTTCTTTCTATAACTTTTCTTTCGTCTACTTTTCTTATTCTAAATCTATCTGGTAAGAACCATGAAGAATGAAACAACAAAGAAAAAAAAAGGAGAAGAACCCTTACCTAAATCTAACTTGTGTCATGCTGGTCTTTCTTTTTTTGTCTTTTTTTATTTCTTGGGGCTATTTTTTCTTCATCTAGTGTTTTTTTTAAATTTATTTCTTTCCTATAGGTTGTTCTATGTTTTTTTATGCTTTTCCCACGGTTTTGTCTTTGTTTTCTCTCTTACGATCCTACGGGTTGTCTGTACTATATTTATTACCATTTTCTTCTGTTAGGCAGCTTTTTTCTTTTCTTTTTTTCGTCTAGTGTTATTTTTCCTTGTACTTTTCTTTCTTTTTAATCGATTATTCAACAGTAGTTTCTTTCTTTTCCTTTTATCAGTTACTTCGTCTTTATTTTCCATTTTTTTTCTTTTCTGTCAGTTCTTCCTCTTCTTTATTTTTTCTTTATTATATATTTTCTTCTATTTTTTTTTTTTTTGTATTTATCTGACCTAAGTTCGATCTAACCGCGTCATGCAGGGCATGGGCGGGTCAGGGCACCAAATAGACGTATGTAACACGACAGAACACGGTAGCAATTTGTTACACTACGATTCTCAAAGAGACATTTGTAATGCTGCAGCACCTAATAGACAGTGTACCACAACGGTTCCCAACAGACCCTGGTAACGCTACGCAGCTGAATAGATATATGTACAACGATGTTTCTGTCGGGTCTATGAGTGTAGCACTACCTCCGTTCAGACCTCATCGTAACCTCGCGTGAGAAAAATGTCAAATGCACAAAACCCCTCCTGTTGTTTCGTTTTATACGAAGCTTATTTTCTACTACCCTTTTTGGTAATCGCTAAAGAGAGAGAAAACAGTGCATGAACTGTAAGTCAACTGCTTCAGATAGACAGAGAGAAATGAATAGTCATAAGAGAGAGACAGAGATACAGAGAGGGACTGAGTAGACACCTACAGTGATATTATCTTTTTTGTTTGCCACTGTAATTCTCCAGGAATTCAGGTTGCTTCTTCAGGACCCCCCTGGTCCCTCCACAGAGTTTACCCAAAATTGAGTGCCGTAATTTTTGTCCCGCCTTCACATCGCCACAGTTCATGTCCAACTGATATTCTTTTTCATGTTTTCAATCACATGTCTACTTTTAACGGCTTTTTCATTTGAGTTTTATTTCAGTCAATCACAGCCACCGGCAGACTGCAGCCGATACATTTCTATTTAAGGAAATCCTTTGTTCACCTTCCCGTCTGCCACTTCATGATAGCCTATCTCTCTCTCTCTCTCTCTCTCTCTCTCTCTCTCTCTGTGTGTGTGTGTGTGTGACGGCCTCGAGTCTCTTTCTGATGTATGTCCCTCATTATCCATCATCCGATGGTCGACATCTGAATCTAGCTAGGACACAACTTACTATTAAAACAATCAACTTGAGTCCATAATTATATTTTAGTGTTAGATAGCAATTCTTGCGACCATTTAAGTGTGTTAAGATATGACTTCAGTGGGATTTTAAGATGTTACCTAGAAAATTGTCAACTTCTACAATATATGTATATATGCATTAGGAGGAATTGTTATAAATACCCTACAAGTATTAATATGCTATAAAGACAAGCAAACATATCAACCCTCTACTTAGTGGACATTTTTGTTTTGTAAAGAAGCATAATCGGAACAAAAATACCCTCGACATAGATTATATTTTCAACAGCGTGCCTTCCAAATGAATTTACTACGTTGTTGTCATGGACTAATTATTAATGTTATTTCACTTATATATATCGTAAGCCTACATGTACATGTCTTTATGCCCGTTTGGACTCCTTATATCCCACAAAACAAAAAAAATGTTTTAATTACGTCCTCCCTGCGCAGAGCATTAAGTATTTGTTTTAAATCTAAACTTGATTACGAGATCAAGTTTAGTTCTATAACTCTTTGAAACAACGGTTTTTCCCTGAATGTTCTGCTAACCTTTTCCACTGGTATTTACGTTGTATGATTTAAACTTTGATCACCGTGTCCATTGTCTACCAATGTAATCATTTCACCACGGGCACATATACTTATTTATGTCGGTATGTACAACTACTTTAAATTTTATATACGAGTAGATTATGACTAGCTGCTCATTGTTTTTTCTTTCTTTTTTTTGTACATTTATTCCATGGATGTTTGGAATTCAACATGGCTGTGGAGTGAAAGACGCAGCTATAGAATTATATTTGAAGGACACACCAGCGGTTATAAACTTGTAAAATTATTTTTTAGCTGCGATGGTTTTGCATGTAAATTAAAATTTTAAAGATATTGAAATTAATACGGATCGGTAATCATTGGTTTTGTTTTCATAATGATTTGCTCTTTTTTTTAATCACTCAATTCATGCCGGTTTTAATCATGAAGTGAAATTACTGAATTATAAATACACAACGTGTTATTAATTAAAATCTGTGGATCAAATTGATGTTTATTTTCCTTCTTGATTTCTTTTTTTTTGTTGTTGTTGTTTTTTCAATTTCTTAAAGAAAATTTCAGAAATTTTCAAATTCATTGAGCTCAAGGATTACTGAAACATTCTGTATAAATAAGCATGCTACATATATCACGCAAGGCAACAGACCAATGTGTAACACTATATAGGTGGCCCGCCAAGCAGACGATTCCTTTGTCTGTTTTGGCGCGAAACCAGACAAAGGGTTTTTGGACTTGAAATCTGGGCGTGGCCGGAAGAGGTAACGGGACGCCACAAGAGAGTTGGTTGGAGAAAGGAGCTGAGAAGCATTTGGCGTGGAACCACGGACAGGGGCAGTCGACTCCGGACACAGTAGCAGAGAAGATAGGGACCAGTGAAAGAAGATCGAGTCAAGATGAGTCGGCATTCCAGTTGCTTTGTGGAATTTTCGCTTGTAACCCACGCTAGCGTTAGTCCATATATGCTATCAGGAATGCAAAGTGTTGCATACTCTCCTTCTGCTCTGAGTTAACCCCAAGCATTGTTCGTGTTTTTTCGTTTGTCCTTCTATTTTCTCCGGCCCCCTCGATCGTATTCTTGTAGTGGCAAGAAATGTGCGTTGCCCCCCCCCCTCAGAACCACTAGTTGATCATCGGCCGGCCAAGAAGTGAAAAGGTTCGAGAAATAGGATGTAATGTGTGTGGGGGCGAGCAGGGTAACGTTACAAATGAACAACCAACCAAGCAAGCAAAGCTCTACAAATAATTGTATATAGTGTATAATGAATTTCTTTTGTGATTAACGTAAAATCAAAAGAGCGATTAAAAATTTTGTGACATTTTTAGGGGCTATTTTGCTAAGCATACATCGTGTGATCAGGCAGTATAAGGCATGGGCGTTACCTTTTGTTGTTAGTAGCACCAAGATAGTTGATAATGACGTGTGCATTGTTTCATGCTTTGTGTGTTTTGAAAGGGCTACAACAGAAGAACACGCAACCTAGTCTAATTCGGGAACCTATTCGTCATGCGTTCGAACTAGGTCCATGTAACCGCGAAAGAGTCCGAAAACATTAATTTTTGGAAATTTGATGGTCAAGGCGATCACCTTACAGTTAGCTGATGGTTCAAAATAATGTTGTTTTGTAAGAACAGCAACGATAAAATAAGTTTAGGTAAGGCTAAAACCATGGATTCCGAAGCTGTGTACCAAGCCGGAGATGCAAAGCTGGTGAGTAGCTCTTGAAGAGTATTAGGCAAGCTGACCATATGACTGTCAAGTTCATCATCTTCCTGAACTCAACGAAAACATTTAGCGCAGGTAAACTCCAAGGTCCTCTTTGGCTTGCAGTGGTAGCATCTGATAGGGCCCTATCAATGGGTTAAATAGAACTAAACAGTGTACTAATGCTGGACTGAATTGATTGAAATAGAACTATTTTGACATTCAAACTGCGTACTTCATTTAAACGGCGTACTTATGCTGATCTGAATTGTTTAAAATAGAACTGTTTTGACATCTAAACTGTTTAATTATATTAAACTCAATTGTTTGAAATCGAACTGTTTTTCTATGCTAAACTGAATTGTTTTCAATAGAAGTGTTTTTGATAATGTAACTGTACTTAAGATAAACTGAATTATTGGAAATAGAACATTTTTGACATCTAACTGTAAATAAACAAAAATGTATAATTATACGAAACTAAATAGTTTGAAATGAAACTGATTGACTTAACTGAATAGCTTGATATAACACTGTTTTTGACAGTTAAACTGTATAAAAAATGGATTTGGCATTAGATAACCTACAAAGATTGATATGCCATAATGCAGCATAGCCAGATACTGATATGTGTAACGTACATAGAATGTTCGTAACATATATACATAGAATAAAGTAATCCCGAAACACGAAAAACACTTACAACTTCTTAGTTCAGGTACGAAACTTTTTATTACCTTTGAGTTTAAAGGTTCTTCGACATAAGGAGAGAGATGCACATTCTTGCTATTCTGGCTTTTCTATCAGCACCCCCACCCACGTCTGGCACCCGCCACAAGGCCACTGGCCTGGCTTCGGCGAGCTAGAGAAAGTCAACCGTCTTCTTCCGAGCCAGGAACTCAACTCAACTCAACGAACTGACTTTTTCAAAACTCCCCAAATCATCCGCGCACGCTTCCGGTGCATGACGTCATTCACATCCTCTCTCTGGGATTTTTATTATGACATCTGTGAACGACACATCCTCCCTACGCCCGCGTCAACACCTGTGCTCAAGTTTGCACCAAGCTAACCCATGTGCTGAGCTGAAAGTTTCTCAGCCTAACTAAACCCAAAGGCAAGAAATTTAAAACGAAATCCTTCGGCCATTATATTACAATAAAACCCAAACAAACAAACAAATAAAACCATCAAGCCTTTGTTATTTTTATGTTTTTGTTTTATTAGCAATTCGTCTTTTCTTATTTTACAAAGATTGTTTTTTTTTAAGATATCATCGGAAGAAATTATTCAAAATTCATAAAATGGCAGATCTATCAGACTTTAAAAGAAATCTAATAGTTTGTACTAATATGGCAGGCGTTAGTGTTACAAGAATTGCTGAATTATTTTGTGTAGCAAAGAGTACTGTCTTGAAAGTAATAACAACATTTGAGAAAGAGTAAAAAAAACTTCTCACTGCAGCAAAACTCGTGAAGAAAGTGAGAGCTCTCTGATTGGGAGAATCAGTCTCTTATATGGATTGTTAAGAAGGATAATAAGAATACATCTGCGAAAAATACAGCAGAGCTTAATGAACATCTCGAGAACCCAGTTTCCTTAAAAAACTCTCAGCAGTAAGTTGCAGAAAACTGGATTTCCCGGGAAGGATGTAACCATAGAACAAAATTAAAAAAATAATATGTTTGAAATTTCCTTGTGTTATCAGTATTTTCTCATACTCCTATATATACATATATAGGCTATCGATCATATGGAAATCAGACCTGACCGATAAAATGAAACACAGTTTCTTCCACGTAGCGGTCGTATCGATACTGCCGTAGGGATGCACTACTTGAACGCTAACAAAACGGTTGGAGAAGAAGCTAGACGGCAATTACACAAGAATGCTGCGAGCAATATTGAACAAGTCCTGGCGACAACACCCCACAAGGCCCCAACTATACGACCACCTGTCTCCCATCACGAAAACTATCCAAGTTAGACGAACCAGAAATGCAGGACACTGCTGGAGAAACAGGGACGTGCTCATAAGTGATGTACTCCTATGGATCCCCACATATGGCCGGGCAAAAGCACGACGACCAGCTCGAACATACATTCAGCAGCTATGTGAGAATACGGGATGTAGCCCTGAAGACCTGCCAGAGGTAATGAACGATAGGGAGAAGTGGCGAGAGAGTATCAGGGATATCCATGCTAGCGGCACAACATGATGATGATATATATATATATATATATATATATATATATATGTATATTGGTGGGGTCTTTCAATACATTGAAGGTATCTTCAAGAGGGGAACCCACTTTTCTTAAAGAAGTATCTGAATATAACACTAAACTGCATCTGATCCTGAGGTTCTGGTGATGAGCCATGAAATACCAACCAACCAGCTAACCAACCAACCAACCAACATAATAATAATGATAATAATAATAGTTTCGCTTTTAATTGAATGACGTTCGGATATTTATTTAATGTGAGAGATGTGATTGAATAAAATAAGAAAAAAACATTACAATGTTTAGATATAATCACATTTTTATCATAGAATTTCTTGTTCAAATTATGATTGTGATTTTCCTTCGTTTGCACAAGCACATGTATAAATCCTTATGGTATTGCGTTGTTTCTCCGTACTCTTTAAATACATGTAAACGGAGCTTAGAATATGCAGGTGCTATCATATGCAGAGAGATAAGTTTAACCCGAAAAAAGAACGTTTAGAATATTACACTAAACAGCATCACATGCTTAGGTTTCAGTTCTGCTAGTCATGGCTTTGTGGAGTATGCCTTCATAGAAATTAATCTCATGTCCACTGTAACTCGGTGTTGCGATACCAGTTAAGGCCCTATGCAGGAATCAAATAGATTAGAAACCAAAAAAGAACTCTTAGTGACAACTACACATGAATCTAATCATACATATATAGTGAACATGATTTCCCATCCAGGTTGACATGCCGTTAAAATTAAATAATTACCCCTAATTTTTTTTAGATGAGGTATACAGGACCACGAAAAGAAAAGGAAAAACACACATTAAATGTGTTTGTAGGGAAATATCGGTGAGGTGTGTATATTTTTGTGTACAAATAGAGAAAAGTTCTTAACAAGCAATTTGATTCACAGCGATACGCATATTTTTTGCTTGTTTCGTTGTGTGTTACTTTTAGTTTTCTTGTTTGCTTTATTTTTCTTGTACGGATTCCATGACGATGTAAGGTGTCCTATGGCAATTTTTTTTATTTATTTTTATATAGCCAGAATAAGAATTCAGAAAAAAGAAGCGATATATAATATTCTCATTTAAGTAAACAACACATTGTAAATTCTAGAATGCGGCAAGAATTCCCATGCTGTGCGAAAATAATTGATTTACATAAAATTAAGGAAATTTTATGCAGAATATCAAAGATAACGATATTCAGAAAGAGATAGAAATGCAGATTTGATGATTATAAAATAAATTCAGACAAAATTTGCTGCCATTCACATACTATTTCTCAATTTTTATATTATCAAATTTTATATATATATATATATATATATATATATATATATATATATATATATATATATATATATGTAGAATGTTCGTCAATTGCCCGGCAGACCGGATTTCAAATCCTGTTTGAGCCATACCAAAGATTCGACAAATTGTACTTGATCCGTCCTTCTTTAACAGTAGATATTATAATTTGAAGATCGAGAGTACAGTGGAGCAATCCAGAGTAAAGAATAGTGGTCTCCTCAACACGTCAGTGTAGTAACTATTAAAAAGGGAGCCTTCGGGTCGCCCTCAACTAAGGTCACCAACTTTACTTACTTTCTATATATATATATATATATATATAGAGAGAGAGAGAGAGAGAGACCAGGTATTACAATTTTCCAGGGTCTGGGTATATTTTTAAAAAATAAAAATTAAAAAAAATTAATTTACTATATTTCCAACCGGTAATAAAATAAAAAAAAATCGGAAGTGGGCTAAATGAGGAGAAAAATCTTCACCCCTCTTCTATCCCCTCCCACCCTTCTTTCCTCAATCTATTCTGAATTATTTTATCCATAAGATCTGAAGAAGTCCTGTTAATTTTTTTTCGTGTTTTTGATTCATATCTAAAACACATAACAGGATGGAAATAAATTAATAATCCTAATGTGACCGGTTTTGTTTTTTTCTTAAAGATACATATATATATATATATACAAATCAGAATTCAAATATTTTCGCCCCAGCTCAGTAGGTAACAATGCCAAACTATTAAATATATATTCTTTCAGGCCCGTTTACACACACACACACACACACACAAACACACACACACACACATATATATATATATATATATATATATATACAGTAGGGTCCAAAACTAAGGGACACAATTTTAAAACCTAATATTTGTTAGAAATAACGACTGTGAAAAGCTGAAATTTCGACACCTTGTAGTCGTTATCATCCATAATAACATACTTAAATTTGATTCTTTTGCAAATATATATATATACATATATATATATATGTGTGTGTGTGTGTGTGTGTGTGTGTTTTATTTTATTTATTTATTAATTTATTTTTGCATACCAGAGACGGTAATCATCTTGGGTAGAAGGAAAACCTCAGAACACATCTCTGCTCAAAAGCTGGACATTTTAGTAGTAGCAGTGAGGCCATGGAAATACGTTGAAATGCGTGGCAGACACACTGTGCAGGATACATTTGCATATCTTTCGTTGTTCGGAAAGGAACTAGTACTTCATAAATCTCTGGGGGATTCTCTCTCTCAGACTACCAAAAAGCATATCTTGTCTCTGCTGTCACAAAGCACTAAATTCTAAAACCTACATTTTTTTTTAGAGTTGTTAGTACGCCGAACGTCCACTTCCATTTGGTTGCGAGCATGCCTCTAGATATTTCGTTGATTGCTTTTTTTCCGCAACTCTGGAAAAATCATGTATATCTTATTGTATCTAGACCGCTAGACGAGATTTTTAAATGGGTCAAAGTAATTTCCTTCCAAGTATTTGATTTTTGCATGACATATAAATTCAAACCCCCAGTCCACTCGTTTACAATGTTGCAATCAATCAATCAATGAATATATATATATATATATATATATATAGAGAGAGAGAGAGACAGAGAGACAGAGAGAGAAAGAGAGATTGATATATATATATATATATATATATATATATATATATATATATATATTCAGTAGTGAGCATAAAGATCAGAACGATGCTAAGAAAAATGTGAATGGGAAATAACGTTTTATTTTAAAGCTCCATATAAAATTTTATCTAGAAAAATAAGGATATAAAGGTAAATTATATAATTCAAAAATATTAAGCACAATATACTTATTTTGATGGATGAATGGGTTGATGGATGGATGGATGGATATTTGGGTTTTATGGTATATCCACCATTGCTGGTTATTTAATGCTAAATCTATTTTTATACAAATAATCAGCTTAATTTCAAACAATTCTGTTTAGCATGAGTACACAATTTAATTGAGAAAGTCATTTATTTCAACCTATTAGGTTTAGTGAAACAGTTCTAATTCAACCAATTCAGTTTAGTATAAGTATAGTTTTTGTTTACTCAGTTTAATATCAAATTGTTCTATTCAGTTTGAAATAAGTACAGTTTCAATATCAAAAAGTAGTTGCTTGGGTTTTATGATATATCAAGCTTTGTAGGCTATTTAATGAGAAATCTATTTTTATACAAATAATCAATTCCATTTCAAACAATTCAGTTTACCATGAGTACTGAGTTTAATTGTTAAAAACTTTTCTCTTTCAAGCTATCGACTACAGTAAAACAGTTCCAATTCAAACAATTCAGTTTCGTATGAGTATAAATTTTGTTTGAATTTAGTCAAAGGTTAAAAGGGTTCCAGCGGAAAAATATTCAGTTTAACGTGAGCACAGTTTCAATATAAAAACACTTCAATTTCAAACAATTCAGTTTAGCGTAATTACGCAGTTTAAATGTAAGTACACAGTCTAATCTTCGAAGACGTTTTTATTTCAAGCTATTAAGTTAAGTCAAAGAGTTCTTATTCAAACAATTCAGTTTAGCATAAGTGCACAGTTTAGATATGAAAAATGTTCTATTTCAAGTAATTTAGTCTAGAATAAGTATGCATATTAATTATATTGAAGCCATAGATAGGGCCCTATTAGGTGCTAACACTCCGGGCTACAGTGGACTTTGGAGCAATAGCAACGAGGAGGTGCTCTACATTCTCCAAAACTCCAGCATTACTGGAACCTCACCGTCATATTGTTTAGTGTCATCTCCAGGAAACTTCTTGAAGAGGTCTTACTGCTCTGCAATAGTGCAGTCGGTGTATTCTACAGTTCCAGCCGACTTGGCAACATACAGACTTAAATGTACACTCAGTTTTATTGAAGATTTTTTAGTTTAGCATAAGTACGCAAATTATAAGTCAAAACAGTACTATTTTGAGCAAATCAGTTTAGCATAGGAACGGAGTTTAAATTTACATAATTCGGTATGGCATAAATTCGCTTTTTAAATGCAAAAACTGTAAACTCGAAACCATGGTTTAGTTCTGTTTGACCCATGGATAAGCCCCTTATCAGGTGCTAGCAAACCGGGCCAGTGATGACCTGGCAGCAATGGTAATAAAGTGGTACTCCACATTCCCCCAAACTCCAGCATTTCTAGAACTTCACCATCAGATTGTTTAGTGTCATATCCAGGACACTCGCTGGTTGGGCTCTTACCCCTCTGCAAGAAAGTGGTCAGTGTATTCCATAGCCCCAGCTAACTGGGCAATGATTTTGATAAAGTTATAAAAAATAATTGTTATTACAGAATATTATAAAAAAGGTTATAAAAAACATCAGAACGATTGAACACATCCGTAAAATGTGATAATCATTTTGTACTATTAAACATTTATTAATACAATTTGATCTTTTTTTTAATCCATTACCATCTGTTTTCCCTTGCAGTATTTTTTAGGCCTTCCAGGTGGTTTATTGGCTTCATATGACAAGTGTCCTCAAGTTTTCTTAAAATACTATGAATAACACATAGATTTTGTCACAGTTAATCATCTTTATGTAACTTGACTAAGTTTTCAAAGTTTCAATGATGTCACAGACTTTTTCGGTGATGAGAAGTTGTTATTTATTAAAATACGTTATTTTATATTATTACCCTATAGAATTTAATAATACAAAATAATTATAAAATTTTACGAATTTATTCAGTTGTTCTGACTTTTTTGATCATCTATTCTTTTCGAATGTTATATAATAATTCTTATAACTTTATCAAAATAAGCCTATTGAGCTTTATATTTTGGAATTATAGATTTCACCTTTATATCCTTATTTTTCCTCGATAAAGTGTTCTACGAAGCTTTAAAATGAAAAAAAGTTATTAGACAGATTTTTTTCTGAACATCATTCAGAACTTTATGCTCACTACTATATATATATATAGAGAGAGAGAGAGGGAGAAAGAAAGAGAGAGGGAGAGTGAGAGAGAGAGAGAGAGAGAGAGAGAGAGAGAGAAAGAAAGAAAGACAGAGAAAATTCATAAGTTTGTTCGTATGTATAAGTGTCTGTTTGTATATGTGTGAGGAACAATATCTTCTCGATGTATGAAAGCTCAAGAAATATTTGTATCGTTAGAATAAATACCTATGAGGTTTTTTGACGTGGTGTGGGCCTGTCTAAAATCAATCATACATTTTGAATAAGATAATAACTAAATAATGATGCATTTATCCTCTCTTTTGAATTCAGACAATTTTCTTCGAAACCGATTGCTTTACCAAAGCTAGAGAGCCCACCCTAACTTAATATTTTACTCAAACCCACATTTATATATATATATATATATATATATATATATATATATATATGTGTGTGTGTGTGTGTGTGTGTGTGTGTGTGTGTAACAAAAGTCTAAATTTCTTTACTTCCATTTTTTCTCACATAAACCTAATAATATTATTCATAGAGTTCAACTAATTGAAATTATCGAGTAGATTTTTTGTCGTATCCGTCAAATTATGGAAATAATTTTATTTTTGGCGTTTCATTTTATGTTTTAATCTTTGAAAACTAGGTTGGTGTTAAAAGAAAACCGAAATATGAGTATTATCAATTGAATGATTTTTTTCCTATCTATTTCTACTCAAGTTCGGATTGCATTACATAGAAAGTCAGATAATCTAATACACAGGCTTCTTAAATGTTTCCTAAAAATGCATTGTTGATTAAACAATGGTTATTTTTCCCAAATGTTTCGTTATAGTTTTCTCTCATCAGATATGTTGTTTTGAAGAGAAAACATGTTAGCAATCATTATATTGGTTAATATACGCACTTTTGTGCAAAATCTTTACGGTTAATCCACCTTCAATATTATTATATTTGGTTCGATAACGCTCTGCTAATAGATAAAACATTTAGCAATCCATATGAACGAAACTATTTTACTCTTGATTGAAAAATGAAGGGGAAAGAAAACATTATTGTCTTTGAGAAAAGAAATTGTGGAAAAGAATCACTTTAAGATAATTTCAACGTATGTGAGATTAATGAGATATGTCTGGCTGTTTTAAAATTTCGTTTATTGCAGTGTAAACTAGAAATGACTTGGTTAATAAATTTTATTTGGCAAAGTAAATTGCATTCATAAGAACATGACTAAAACTGAACGGAAACATGCTCGGCCAGAATTTGAAATGACATTTTCGATTCCATTTGTCATTTACCAAACATATATATTAAAAGAAAGGGTTAAATGGAACTTTACGGTGGTCCTAGAATTGTAATGATTATCAAAGTAGGAAATGAACAAAGCGGCCCGAGTTTAAATACTAGATGAGGTCGTTTGCATTTCACATTGTGCTAACAAACTTGGGTAAGGTATGAATCGTTATTTTTACCTCCAGCAATGAGTTAAAATTGGAGCATTCATGAGAATTTAACTTTCTTATAGCAACTGGTATAGTATAAGGAAAAAGATTTGAATTCAAATTTGCTAAACTCTTCTTAAAATATGACCTTCTGTATTTATGTGTGCATAAATGAATGTGTCTGTGTATGTGTGCGTTTTTAAAGGCGTGGTTACATGATTGTACTTATATATATATATATATATATATATATATATATGTGTGTGTGTGTGTGTGTGTGTGTGTGTGTGTGTAGGGGGTGTTTATTCTACTTCGAGCGAATTCCTCACTCCAGCTTTAGCTGATGATCTTTCAGAGGAGTCTGAGCGACAGCATATGTCCTAAGATCTCCTGGACTTCTCTCAGTATCCTCGTTGCTCTTAACATAGCTGAAGTCTGAACCGTCTTGAATCCTCCACGAATTTTCTATTATTCCAGTCTCCTTTTTTAAGCATCTAGACTCCTTTCTAGGTGCATCAGCTTCAAACAATATCAATGTCACCCAAATATTCCACAGCTTTTTTTTTTTTGTTCTCTTTTTTGTTCTTTGGAGAATACTCCACGGCATACAATCGAATAATAGATTTCTTATCTTATTCGTTCTGATAGGATTTTTCCGTGGTAAACACGTTACCGGTCTGTATTTGCTATGGATGGTTCCTTTTTCGGGTCCTTCTGGACCAGGATAGTTTTTCCTTTTATCATCCATTTGCGTATGCTTGCTTTTTGTAAACATTTACTTTTTCATAGGGGAAGGTATTCATGGATGGATGTAAATCTTTTTTTAGAGCCGAATGTTTTCACGCGATTAGTACTTGCATTTTCAAATTTGGCAGTTTCTAGTGAGTCGCTCTTTGCGAGTATTGTGTATGTTCGCTACGGAGCTTTCTTCAAGTTCTTTATTGTTCGTTATCAATTCAGCATTCTATGTTCTATTCTTTTCCATATTTTTCATTTTATTTTGTATGAGGCTGTTGATTTATACTTGTGCCCTTTCCAACAGTTTTGGGGAAGAATCTTTTGTTGTTATTTTGGAAAGGCCTCTTTTGTTTCATTGCTTGACTCTATCCTGATACTTTTCATACGTTTGTCAATGTTTTTTTGTTTGATTTCACTAATGTTTTCAGTCTTGGCTGCTGTTGTCTTTAGGTGATCTTTTTCATATCATTGGGTCCCTGCGTATTTAACCTTCTTAAGCTGTTTCTTTCGTTTTCTCAGTTTCTTTATTTTCCTTTTTATCCCCAGTTTCCATCCAGATTTTGTATTTTTTCGGGTTTCTTTGGGAGATATATATTTTATCACTAACAGGTTTTGCTCTGAAATAGATAAACTCGTTATGTTTGTTAAGTTGTCCGTGGGGATATATTTTAATAATTTTTTTTTCTGTCTCTACTTTGACTTTTTTCCAGTTCTGATTTCTACAGTATAATAATGCAATCTTCTTTTCTCTTATGATTTTTTAGTAGATTCTACAATTTTCCTGTCTTACTATATCAAGTTTGTTTCTGTTGTGCTGGGTTCTCAGATGGTTTTGTTTTCCATATTTAGCATTTCAGTTCGTTTAGAGGTCTCTCTTTGCTTTTTGTTCATCATTTACCCATCCATATATCTAGTATTTCACGGTTAGAAAACCAGCCATTCTTTAAATCAAACACACTTGGTCGGCAGGTTTTGACTCACTGACAAGATCCAAGCTTTCGAATAACTATCGTAGTATTTTGACCTTCCACTTTTCATAAAACGATTCCTACAGTGGTCTTGTAGGTTACACTTAAATGGCCATCGTCATACACGCTCGAAATTTTTATGAATTTGTTCAAACAAAATGTTCTCGTTGGAAAATATGGTAAACTTGCCAAGGAAATCTCCGTGGAAAAATAAATAGATTCTCAGACTGCATAGGGATTTTTCTCGCCATTACAGTCATCAGCATATACGTACAGTATTCCAAAAAGTATAAAAGGGATTGGCTGGATTAACTATACAGTTAAAAAACACAAATGTAAATGTTAATATTTTACAATTGTATTTAATCAAATATTTTACATAAAACCCCACAGGAATCATTGGTTGGTTGGGTAGTTTCTTGGGTTTTATAGCTTATCAACTTTTGTAAACTATTGAATTCCAAATTCTGTATATATATATATATATATATATATATATATATATATATATATATATATATATATATATCACTGGTAATGAAAAAAAGGGAGCTAAAATATTTTTATTATTTTATTTGAGTTCCCCTTCTTTCATTACCAATGGTATCTTGGCTATTCAGTTTATATAAATTTTCCTGTACCAGAAATTTAATTATATATATATATATATATATATATATATATATATATATATATATATTTGTTTTGTAAATATGAAACAATTTCTAACCTCACCAGATTTAATTTTTCCCCCAGTTATTTGTTTTTAAATTACTATCTAACACTAAATTCTTATTTACACACGGTTATAATGATTTCAAGGTTTTTGTATATAACATTATCAATTCAATTTATTATCAGTCATTTACTTGCACATAGTTAAATGATCAAACATGAATTGGAACCTATCAGTTACTACCAGTTCAGGGTAATAGGAAATCGAAATAATGATCAGGAAAGGGTACTCCACATTCCCCAAAGTTCCAACGCTGTGGCGTCACCATGAGATTTTTAGGACACTCGTTAGAGAGTCGTATGCATGTACACCGATGCATTCGAAGTATTCTTCTGCTCCACCCGACTAGACTGCCAAGATAACATCTACAACAGAAGAATAAATATTTTAATATCATAAATATTATGATGGGTAAATATCTTTAAAATGAATCTTTTATTGATAACATGTTAGCGTTTGGGAGTATACGTTTGGCGCTAATTCAATAGATAATATTTCCGTAAACTGAGACCAGAGCTCGCATTAACAACAACAACAACATCAACAACCACAATAATAACAATAATTATAATAATAATAATTATTATTATTACTATTTACTCCTTTAGAGATTTTCACATCAGTATTAGCTGATGGTTTTTCGCTGGAGTTTGAGTGACAGCAAGTCTCCTCAAGTCTCCAGGACTCTTCTCAGTATTCTGACAGTAATGCTGTCATTTGGATAGTCTCTACTCGTCTGCCAACTTCCATATCCTCCAGGACTTTAAATAATCCTTTAGTTATTGTGCCAAAAGCACTAATAACAATTGGTACAATCGTCACTTTCATGTTCCACAGCTTTTGCAATTCTCTAGCAAGGTCGAAGTACTTATCCTTCTTTTCACATACTTTCAGTTTCATTCTATGGTCAGTTGGGACAGCAAAGTCGACAATTTTGCAATTTCTCTTTTTCTTTTTTTTTTCTTTTTTGTTAACTATTATAAGGTCTGGTCTTCTGGACGAGATTAGGTGATCCGTGTGTATGTCAAAGTCCCATAAGAGTTTATGTGTGTCATTTTCTAGGACAGGTGCTGGGTTGTGAATATACCATTTGCTAGTGTGGTCAAATTTATATTTCTTGCCCATTTCCCAGTGGATCACCGAGCCGACCCAGTCCTGCCTCGTCTTATACTCCTGTGCTAAGCGAATACAGTAAATTAGCGTAAAGAGTAAAATTATTCACTGGAATTTGTGCAAGAAGTTTAGTTATGACCATATAAACAAAATGATATCTGGACAACCCAGAATCAATCGTAAAAATGAAATGCAGAAAATTCTCTGGGATTATAAGATGCAAACATCATCTCATCTCGGCCAGACGACTGAATCTAGTGAGAGTAAAAAAAAGAAAAAAAAAAGGAAAATTTGCTGAATTGTATACTTTACTGTTCCAGCTGACCACAGGATTAAACTGAAAGGAAGAGAAAATAACGACAAATAGCTAGTTCGAGAATAAAAATATATGGAACATGAAATTGTCGTTGATAAAAGTTTTAATTGGAATACTCAGTATAGTCACCAAAGGATTCGTTCAGGAACTTGGAGGATTTGGTCAGTTGTTTGGGTTTTATGGCATATCAACCTATGTAGGTTATTTAACGGAAAATCCATTTTTATGCAAATAGTCAGTTCTATTTCAAACAATTCAATTTAGCATGAGTAGACAGTGTAATTGTTAAAAACATTTCTATTTCAAGCTATTCAGTTTAGTCAATTAGTTCTAATTCAAACGATTCAGTTTAGCATAAGTATGCTGTTTAGTTCTATTTAACCCATAGACAGGGTTCTATCAGATGCTACCATTCCAGGCCAGAGTGGACTTGGGAGTAATGACAACGAAGAGGTGCTCTGCATTCCCCAAAGCTCCAGCATCACTGGGACCTTACAATCAGATTGTTTAGTGTCATATCCAGGATATTCATTGATGGGGGTCTTACCCCTCTGCAGAGGTGCAGTCGATGTATTCTACTGCCAAGCCAACTGGGCATTATGCAGAGTTAATGTCAAAACATATTTATTTCAGATAATTCAGTTTAGCATGAGTAGACAGTTTAGATATGAAAACAGTTCTATTTCAAGCAATTCAGTTTAGCTTAAGTACGCAGTTTAATTGTCAAAACAGTTCTTTTTTAAAACATTTAGTTTAGCCTTAATACACAGTTTAAATGCTAAAAACAGTAAACGCAAGCTTCTGCTACATCTAAGCAAAAACCTTAGTAAATTACCACAGTTTAGTTCTATTTAACCCATAGATAGGACCCATATCAGGTTCTAACACTCCGGGCCGGTGTGGACCTGAGAGCGATGGCAATGAAGAGATACTCTGCATTCCCCAAAGCTTCAGCATTACTGGAACCGCATCATCAGATTGTTTAGTGTCATATCCAGGACACTGGTTGTGGGGGTCTTATCCCTCTGCATGAAGCAGTCTGTGTATTCTATGGCCCAAGCCGAGGATTTGGAAATAAGAGGATAAATAAAGACAATCCAACCTACAGGATTTCGAGATTGACCAGGATCCTATGAAGAGTTCTTCGTGACTTAAAAAGACTTGAAGTCACTCTCAGTCTTGTAAAAACCATCAGCTAACGCTGGTATTTAGAACTTTTAAATAGTTAATGCTTTTCTTTTAAGTTAAAATTTAATTTATATCTATGTATGGGGTTGGATGAAAAATCGCAGAAAATGATAGTGTAAATTATTTCTAATATTTGATACTCTAAGCAACGTTCGGGCATTGATGAACACGGCAAAATTGTTCGTGTTTAAAAATCGAAACAGTATCAATTACAAGCCAATCCAAACACAATATGACAGCTTAAGTGACATTAAGATATAAAATGAAAACTTTCCAAACACAAAAAGGAGACCGTTGAAGTTTTACTAAGTTAAATCTTAATTCTTTTTGTCACCTAAGTAATATCTTCTTCCTTTAAGAATACACGGTCACAAAATGACAAATATAAATCCAATTCAACGTGGGTCCCAAGCATCAGATCTGGGTGTCATGATCAGTTGGTGTTCCCTTGATTGCAAATATGGGGAACGTGATCGGCATCTTTAGAATGTTGTCTGTTCTAATTTCAGGTACACAAACAACAACCCAAGGAACGACTTAATCCAGAGACACAATCGCAAGAAAATGGATTATCAAAGACAACAAAAATACTTTATTGTTATTTTAAGAATTATCCTACGAATGTATTTAAAAAATATAATCACTGGTCATTTCTATTTGTTTTTCTTTTGTCCTTTCTTCTCTCTCTTTCTCCCTCCCACACACACTCACACGAACGTATCCATTCCTAAAATAATCAATTGTCTATTGTTTTCGGACTCTCAAACGTACACATAAACAATTCATTTATTTTGATCTTTCGCTGTTAGAACGGGCTTCTGTTTTACTCTCCAGAAAAGAAATATTCATCACTAACATTACCGCTGCTGACTACCCGACGAGTACACATTGAGAGCCGCTGACTATGGTGGGAAGTCGCTGTAGAGTAGTAGTTTTGGTCCTGGACTGCAAATCAGAGTAAGTGTGTTCGATCTTCAGTCGTGTTATTACATTCACTTGCAGATTAATATCATTGAGAAAGTGACGAAACCCCAAATTTCCTCAAAAATGGGTCAAGTTGTACCAGGACAGTTCTTCTATGAGGATGTCTTCAGCTTTAAATATCACATGAAGTTTGAAAGAGAATTTAATAAAAATAACACGATATATGAAAAAAAATATATATATACAAATCAGTCTCATCTCTCTCCACTTCTATCTCTCTGTCTTTCTCTCTCTCTCTCACTCTCTCTTTCTCTCTCTCTCACACACATACACACAACCACACATACGCGTGCGTAGAGGTTAACAAAAATACATAAACCCAGAAAAATACACAAGCACGTTGATAATTTCTGGCAAGGTATCTTTCATTTATTAAAACACGTTTCTTTTTATATTTCTATCAGGTTTTTTTTTTTCCCCTGAATTTGATTTTCTCTTTCTCAGACATTGCTCAATATCTTCTCTGCCTTTCTCCAAAGTTCTTACATTCTCTTTTTATCTGTTTTTCTTAAGCTCTATGCAGTCGTGTTGTAGGTACATGTCTATGTACTAAAAGCGTATTTTAAGATTCAATAATTCTTTTTCGAATTCAAGTAAACATTTTTTTAATACACTGCTACGCCCACACACACTTAAATGTAAGTGTGTATACATGTGTGCATAGGTAAAACAGTTTGACATATACGTTTTTCTGACACACTCCAAAGACAGAAAGACACATTCATCCATATATATATATATATATATATATATATATATGTGTGTGTGTATGTGTGTGTGTGTGTGTGTGTGTGTGTGAGTGTGTGTATCCACGCAGTTTTCATTGCTCTGAATGATCATTCTCGGTGTGGCAGTATCCAATTTTAACATCAAAAGATAGGAATAATCAAAGCGGTTAAAAATGGTAAAAACAAAACCTACATAAAAGAACAACTGGTGCAGAATGATTTCCTTTTTCATGTCTGTTTTGGTAGCTCATATCTTCGAAGATTTTGAGTCATCATCCTAAATATCATTTATAAGTATCTGAAGCATTTAGCGTTAAAATAAGTAAGTGTTCAGCCTAGACTTAATTCTCCTCATACAAATACAAATATCAATAAAAACCTTTCCATATATATATATATATATATATATATATATATATATATATATATATATATATATATATATATATATGTACTCTTAGTAAAGGTACGAATGTAATCATCGTCCATCAAACTATAGATAAATTAGTAGAGTACACAGGTATTTTAAATCTGGTATGGTAACCAATGTGGGAGAAATAATGCTCCGAACTTTATACCTGTTGAAATCCATTTAAGAATTGAACTTCTGTCGAATCCTACTCATGCTGGGTGGTTATATATATATATATATATATATATATATATATATATATATATATATGTGTGTGTGTGTGTGTGTGTGTGTGTGTGTGTGTGTGTGTGTGTGTGTTTATATAAGTAAAAGGTAAAGTCTGTGACCATAGACAAGGATGACCCGAAGGTTCCCTTTTCAATTGCTACTGCATCGAGGTGTAGAAGACGGCGCTACTCCATTTCTTGGATTGCTCCACTTTATCCTTGATCCTTACCTTATAACGATAGGTGTTAAGTGAGGCGGCATCAAGTACCATTTTAGAGTCTTTAGTATGACTCGACATTGGGATTGAATCCCGTTTTCTCGGGGCATTGGCTAATACTGTACTCATTAGGCCCAACTTCTTTCTCTCTCTCTCTCTCTCTCTCTCTCTCTCTATATATATATATATATATATATATATATCCTGCTTTATTTTTCTTTTCCGTGTTGCTTTATTATATTAGACTTTTTTTTCTTTTTTCTTTCATTTTCCTCACAAGCTGTTTTCTTATTGTATACTTTTGTATCCTTCATTCATTTTCATTATTCACCATATCAATTATTTCTCTTTACGTCAGAGAGTACTTCTTATATATGTGAGTTTTCACAATTCTTTTAAACTTCTGGCAGTCTAAAAAAAATTCAATGAATGACTGATCGTCTCGCCAAATTAGAATATGTATCATTCTAGTAAATTACTTCAGTGATAATGTTAGTCCAAATTCTATCATTAAAATCCTGTTTGGTTATATAAATAAACTATTTAAGAATAAAACTAAATAATTACAAATCATAAAATGTCCATCCTAGGTACCACAATGGTTTCCTAATTTTGGGGTTTTTTATGTTTTTTTTTGTTTTTTTTGGTAGGATAGGTCTCACGCCATTCTATCTTCCTTTCTATAAAGTCTATTACCCACTTTCTTGCTCATCGTTACGAGATAAAGATGGCTTTGAAAGGTCATGGGCACACTGATAGGATTTTGGAATAGCACCTATATGATATCAATTTGTTATTGAAAATATCTTCTTGTTTTTATCGAAGAGAAGAAAACTCCACTTTTCACTATTTCTAAAATAGATTTGGGTGTGT
The DNA here is from genome assembly GCA_963585895.1 of Sepioteuthis lessoniana. Taxonomy (NCBI): domain Eukaryota; kingdom Metazoa; phylum Mollusca; class Cephalopoda; order Myopsida; family Loliginidae; genus Sepioteuthis; species Sepioteuthis lessoniana. The sequence goes on along the minus strand of OY757910.1, from coordinate 47,000,588 downwards.
ATTGCTTTTTGTTGTGATAATTGTCGACGTTAAGTCAATGTAAAATTAACTTGTCTTTTTTAAAAGTTCGAATCGTCTGATGATGAGCCATGTCTTATGAGGCCACCCTAATGATGAGCCGTGTCTTATAAGGCCCAAAGAAATGTGTCGTGTAGCTGGTTTTTCAAAAAAGGTTCATCATACCTGATTTAGAGAGTACTTGTAACCATAAATCTATTTCCTCTCAATGTCTCAAAAATAAAAAATAAAAAATGAAATAAAAATTTAAAACATCTTTAAAATCCAATTTATTTTAATTTTATGTCTCCAAGTGCGGGAAATAAGGAAAGTAAATATTTATTTGTAATATTTTATAATTTTCGCGAGTTTTAAAGAGGATCTGGAGTCTCTGAGCGGACTTAAGGCAGTACACCACGCCGGATATTAATAAGGTTGTTAAAAGTAGAAAATAAACTATAAAAGCCTAAAAATATGTTCTTTTATTATTATTTATAATTATTCAAACATACAACAAAAGTAACATTGCGTGTTTTATTCTAAATAATGATCATCTTAAAAATCTGTTCAAAATCGGTTAATGCTTCTATTACATATCATTACTGAGAAGTTTCTTAACAACAACTTTGATTTTTTCTTTTTGTCTTTTTAAAATCTATAAATTTCGGAAATTTGAAAGTTTCCTTTTTTTTCTGTCGTCTTTTTTTGGCTTTTATATCCTCTATTCTTATCAACAGTCTTATCTAAAAACTTGTTACATTTATACGTGTTCTATTGGAGTAAAATCCCTCTTAGCTTTCATCATCTCGTTCTAATATATGTAGGTTTTTGAATTTCCTTTATTACAAATACGTAAGTAAGTAAGTAAATAAGTAACTAAGTAAGTAAATAAATAAATAAATAATTCAACCCAGACAAGGAGCGTGTTTATAATTAGTCTCCGTTTGTTTGTTGTCGGATTTAAACTCCCCAAAAATAATGATAAAAAATAGTTACTGATTGATTTTAAAGAAAAAAACACAAATAGAATCAATTACAGTAACATAAGAGCTAAGAAAAACTAAAGCTTAAAACAAAGTCATGGGTGAAAAGGTCCGACAACACGAAGGAAAAATCAGCGAATCACTATTTTTCAAAATCTGTCTGCCAGTCGAAATATAAACGATCATTGGTTTACTGAAACGGTAGAGCAAGGCCAGACGAAATGAGAATCTATTTGGAGCAATTTCTGTCACAATCTAAATTCAGTTTGCCAAAAGCTATAAATGACTTTCATTATTATTCATCATGGTTTTTATTTGTACTTAAAATATTTGTATTTCTTGTAGTTTTCTGTCTATCTTTTTGACAGCACCTTACCAATTTGTTTTTACTTAATGCCAAATATATTAGATGATCTGCTTCTCTCTCTAAAATCAAGAATTTCATTAATTCCCTTTGTATACATCATGGCGGTATTACTAGCTTGCAACTGATATTACCAAACTTTGTAATCATATATTTATAAACACTTGTTTTATATATGTATTAACATATATTATTTTATGTAGAAGGAAAAATCATAGATTCACGTAATGTTTATCAGTGAAACATGAATAGGATTTAACAAAATTCAACTTTTGAGCGATGTACATCTGATTTGAATTCAAAACAGTTCTTCTCCTAGTCTGGTTGCCTTAACAAGGCTAAAGAATACATTCTCTTCCAAACGATATAATAACAATAGAAAGTTTTTCGTGTTCTTGCTGGCTTAAAACTGTGCCACACATTTTTGGGGGGGTGATTTGGTTTCGTTACATGTTGGTTCTAGCCCAAGCCAAATTGATTTTAAATTAAGAGTTTATCCTCCTCTTACCAAGGATTATAAGCAAATCTACGTTACTATTTTAAAATAGCTATGGCAAGAAAAGAGAAATTACTTCCTTCCGTAAAGGAAATAACTCAAAGAAAAACGCTAACAGCATTGTCCAGGATTTGAACTTGGCTCAAAGGGCAAACTTCCTGAATCGATAACTCTTAAGATACACACCTTTGAATTTAAATAGTTTTTACCATATTAGAGGAATAAGCTTTTTGAATTTTTTATCAACAGGGTAATTTATAGTAAGCGGAGTGTGCTTGAGATGATTTTAAATACAAATTAAAGAATTCCGAATGTGATTTAAAACTTAATTTGCGATCATCAACTCATACCAAGGATGAAAATTTCTCAAGTGAGACAAAACTTAATATCACTAATGACACTACGTTACTGGCAATTTTTTATATCAAAGGTTAATTTTCTTATAAAGCACTACTATTACGATTTAATTTTTCCTAATCGAGATTATATATACATATATATATATATATATATATATATATATTATATATATATATATATATATATATATAGGTAGGTCCTCTAGGAGAGTTGAATTTTTTTAGAATTTATTTTGTTTTAATATTCTTGCTATAAATGTGCATGTTTCCAGCTTGTTGCTTTCGTCAGAGAACATATGTGGCACAAGGCCTAGTTAATGAGTTACTCAATGAGACTGGAACTCAATGTTGTTTGTAGTTTGAATGTTTTTCGTTCGGTTGTTGGTTTTATATATAGAGATTATTCTCCCCTTTTTCTTAGAGTGTGTTTACATTGGTCTGTTTTATCCCTCTTTGACATTTGATATGTTTTGTCGTTGTGTGTGTGTGTGTGTTTGTGTGTATGCGTGCGTTGGAATGGTATTGGGTTTCACTAACTGTTATTTTTCTTCAGTGTGTGTGTGTGTGTGTGTGTGTCTTGGAGATTTTTGTATATGTGGCAGTGTGGTTTTAGGTTTACTGGTATTTTTTTCCTTTGTTTTAAATAGTTTTGTCTGTGTATATGTATACACATATCTATGTATGTTTCTTTCTATCTATCTATCTATCTATCTATCTATCTATCTATCTATCTATCTGTGTGTGTGTGTGTGTGTGTGTGTGTGTGTGTGTGTGTGTGTGTGTGTGTGTGTGTGTGTGTGTGTTTCAAGGTTGAGGCTTTCGTCTGAGAACATGTTCTACTTAATGAGTATTCTATGAGATTTTAACTTACTCGTGTTTGTAGTTAAAATGTTTTTTAATAACTTATGTTTTCTTATATGTATATATATATATATATATGTGTGTGTGTGTGTGTGTGTGTGTGTGTGTGTGTGTGTGCGTGTGTGTGTGTGTGTGTACGTATGTATGATTTTTCCTGTTTGTGTGTGTGTACAATTTATATTTCATTTAACTTTGGTTTAAATTTATCTATAAAATTCCTTTCATTTATTTGAAGTAGCGTGTAGTCATTCGTTTGATGAATTCGCATTATTTTAAATTTACCTCTGCTACTTTGGTATAGGTGCTGCAAAACATTTTATTTTCTGGGGTTTTTTTTTCAATTTTGATATTATACTAATGTAGTGATGTTCTTGTATTAAGTGGTTGTTTTGATCGTATGTATATTTCTTTGCATACGCTACATTCAATTATGTAGACTACGTTTTTTGAGTTGCAACTTAAGTTTTTATTTATTTTGAATTTGAATTTCGGATTTTTAATGGTATAGGATTTACGTTCTATAATAATATCACATATTTTGCATCGTTGATTTTGCATTTGGTAACTCTTTTGTTGTGTTTTCTCTGAAAGTAGAAGAGGTTAGTATTCTTTTCAGATTTTTAGGTTGTCTCTCACTTTTAATTATTTTTATTGTGTCTCTAATATTTCTTTGATCAAAGTAAATTTAAAATAATGCCAATTTATCAAACGTATGACTACACACTACTTCAAAATAAGGAAATAAATTTTATAGTTAAATTTAAACCAAAGTTAAATAAAACAGGAATTGTACACACACAAACGGGAATAAACACACACACACACACACACACACACACACACACACACACACACACAATATATATATATATATATATATATATAAGTAATTAAAAGCATTCAAACTACAAACACGAGTAAGTTAAATCTCATAGAACAGCTATTAACTAGCCCTAATACCAAAAATGTTCTCAGACGAAAGCGTAAAGGTTGAAACACACACACACACACACACACACACACACACACACACACACACACGTGCGTCTGCGCGCGCGTATATATATATATATATATATGTGTGTGTGTGTGTATGTTTGTGTGTATATATATATATATATACATACACAAACATACATAGATATGTGTTTACATTCACACGGAAAAAAGGAAAGAGTTATCACACTGTTACACACACATAAAAAATCCCCAAGACACACACTCAAACACACGCACACACAGATGAAAAATAACTGTTAGTGAAACTCAAAACCACTCCAACGCACACACACAGACTCACCAAGACAAAAAACATATCAAATATCAAAGCGGGTTAAAGCAGACTAAAGTAAACACACTCTAAGAAAAAGTGAAAATAACCTCTATACAAAACCCACGGCCGAACGTAAAAACGATCAAACTGCAAAGAAGAGTGAGTTCAAGTCTCATTAAGTACCCCATTAACCAGGTTTTGGCCATATATCTTCTCTGACGAAAGCAACCAACTAGAAACATACACATATATAACAAGTATGTAAGAACAAAATAAAGAAGTTAAAAAAATACAAGTCTCTTCATCTCTTTGTGGGCCTACCAATTTAAAATATATTTCATTCTTCCTTTGAACCTAAAACATATATATAGATAGATAGAAAAAAATCAACCTCAGTTTCATTTAACCGGGTCATCAGGATTGCAGCCTCAACCAACATATCTAGGATTCCGTTATGTTTCCACGAGTAGCTTCTTAAAGCCTACTCCTATCCAGTGAGAATATGTTTGAGGCTGACAGTTTTCCCACGTGCCCTGCATCGGTCGGATCTAGTCAACCCACCAGCATGAACGTTGACTGGTGTTGGTAAAACGTCGAAGACTGCCTTTATAAGGAAACTTTATTTTAGGGGTTCCATGTGTTTAATGTCGCCCCATGTGATAGATCTGCTTTTATACCCTCCCACTTAGACTATGGCCCCTGTTTCTTTTGTCCTATAGGTGTAGCAATACGCCTGTCTTCCTCAAGATAAGGAATTTCTTCGGAAACCATTTTTCTTTGTTTATTGTGGATTCCTTGGACCACTAACCCTGTGAATGAGGGCCTATACCTGCTTTCCCATTTGCCACAGTGCCGACTATTTGACTTGTGACGGCAAATTATAATATTTATCCCAAGACGGGTGTTCATATTTTTGCACGTGTGAAGACGGAGCGGCCTAGCACTTGATCCCTCGCAAAATAAGTTCCAGTTAAGATTCCCTTTTGGGGCGTCGGGAAACTGGCAGATTATGTTGGAGTTAATTTGGGGCCAGACTAACCGCCGCTGGCAAGGGGTTTCCAAATTTCACAGTAACACACACACCCACCAACCAGGCCACTACCTCTTCCTACCCCAAGGATAATGGAAGATATGAGCCTCTAGGTTTTATGATATAATAATATTAATTATAGTAGTCGACAATTCCAATTTCCCGTGTCCAATTTTAAAGGCAACCCGGACAATTTAGCGAGAATAACATGAGGTGAAGGAAGCTGGAAAAAGAGCATGCAAAAGACAACTTGATAGGCAGACAACACAATGAACAAATTTCAACACGTGGGGACATTAAAATATAACAATCATTTTAATACATGCGGACACACACATTTAACGTGACAGCTATGTTATCGGCGGACAATATCAAAACACAAATGTCTTTCTTCCTTATTTAAATTGAGAGAGAGAGAGAGAGAGAGAGAGAGAGAGAGAGAGAGAGAGAGAGAAGGGGTATGTAGTTGCAATGCTTAGGAAGAGAGTAGGGAGAAATAGTCTTAATGTTTACTCAGCTTTTTGACGGATTCCTTCTTAGAGTATTTTCTCTTTCACGGGTTAACGGGGTTTTTACATAGCTCGGCTTGAATGCGTCTGTCATCTTGTCCAAGAGCTTTCCGCCTCTTCACCCGGAGTTTGGCATGAGACTCCGTTCACGGTGATCTCCATCCACTAAACTGATATTCTTTATCCCTATTTCCGCTGACGAAAAAGGGTGCTACTTCCGCTTTAGGATTCTAGCCAATAATTTAGCCTCTTCCTTCTTCCGTCCGATCACAGAGTGCAAACATCTGTTGGCTTTCATTCTGACCTGGATTTGTTACTTCGGCCACGAGGAATTGACCTACATTCTTTTCTTCTTCAACAGGCCGGCCGAGGTTGACCAACATTCCTTATTCCTCGTTTAACGGTCAATCTTTCGCGGTCTGCTAATTCAACCACGGAGGGGGAGAAGAAATTCCTTATTTCTCTGCTCTCAGTGGTAGACCACGTGACACGTACATCTTAAGAACCGATTCTACATTCTCTACGGCTATTTTTGCCTTCCATTTTCGACCGGTTATTGCGGAAGGCTGTGCATTCTTCCCTAGTGAGTCGCGAGAGTCATGCAGCATTTGGAAAAGTCGCGCTTTACCAATTTTAAATTCCTCAATACGATATAACGTTGGAAGTTTTAACTTCTTTGATGAATTTTATAGCGCGACATTTGTTAAGGGGTTTGGTACTCCCAACCATTTTTTTCGTATATGTACTGATTAACTGCTGCATTATTTTAACTTTTGTAACAGATACCGCATATATTGCATTGACGATGATAATTTAGGAAGTAATTCAAAATAAATTTACTAAACTTTACTTTTGTTCAGGACGTCAACGTCACATTTATCAATGAAGCGTAATCCATCATTCAGCAGTGTGCTTAGGTCCTGTCAGCAATGTCGATCAATAAGCGGCAAGGAGTAGCAGCGACCGAGGCTCTTAACACTTTTTTTTCGCGGATTTTGGCGATTTCGTTTCCATCGACGGAGAACTTTATCTCTCGTCAGTTTCCTTTAATTATTCATAAACTGCGCTATTTTGAAGGTTTTATTTTAATTGAAGCCAATCGGAAGCACCAGTTGTTCCATGTGTGAATTGGATTCTGTGACTGGAATTACATCATCCATAAAGGCCTTCATAGAAGGACCGGTTATATCATGGGTGTTTATTTCCGCACTACCCAATACCAACTTCATTACTAAAATGAATAGAGAGATTACACATCTCATCATAATGCCAATATGCAATTTTTGCTTGTTAGTTGAATATTTATTATTAGAAAACCTCACATAGGTACATCTAAAGTACGCTGTATGAGGTTTTTAAAGTCTTCTGGAATCTAAAAGAACTCCATTATTTTTCAACTAGTTGGTGTCTTACTGAGCCATATGCTTTTACTAGATAAAACCAAATGACGTGAGGTACAGCTGATTTATTATTACAACATAGTGGTAAGTTCAAAACAAGCTGGAAAGCCGGGAATTCCTGACGCCGAAAAAATATTGCCTTCTACATTGAATATGGAAATTGTTCGAAACTGATCTAGTTTTCTAGAGTCTTTTTCTTTTGGTATGTGGATGCCATCGGCAATTAATTTCTCAAAACAACTTGAAAAGAAGTGATAATATTATAGGGCATCTTTTGTAAAGCTTATATAAAATTCCGTTTATCCTCGGTGAGGTCTTAGCTCTAGCTTTTCTGACAAAGGTCTTAGCTCTAGCTTTTCTGACAAAGTCCTTTATTTCACCTACTTTCAGAAGTCAATTGTCAAATTTTCTTCCGGGGGATGACACCGATTAGGTTCACTAGAAAGGCTCAGAGGAATGTCGGTGAGTGGGACATTATAATCTACGGTCACCAACCTCCCATTTCTAAAACTATTCAAGTTAGACGAGCAAGACATGCAGGACGCTGCAAAAGTAAAGGCCTGTTCATAAGCGACGTTCTTCTGAAGACCCCTTCACACAGACGAACAGGTGTTGAACACCCGGCTGGAACTTATCTGCAACAGCTTTATAAAAACAGAGGGTGTAGTCTTGAGGACCTGCAGATAAAGACGATTGGCGAGGGAGATTAAGGGACATGCTAACGACTATCGACGAATAATTTATTTGGGATTAAGAATACACCAAAACTCGCGTGCACAGCCAAAATACTTTTTATGTAAAAAGAAAAAGAAAAAGAAAAAGTAAAAAAAAATCAATTATTTGGTGTCATTATAAATTTATTTCACGTCGATGATGACCGTCATCACATGTTGAATGAAGATATCATTTGGGTTTATTAATATTGCTTCTGGCGAGAAGAGATTTAAAAAGAAAAAAGTATGTTTTAATAAAAATTAATCAACATTTTTTTTCAATTAAAACAATTTTTACAGTGGAATTATCATTACATACATTCAGATATAGATATAGATATTATTTGATACAATGTTTCTACATTCCTCTTTTGATTAAATTTAGATTGAATTAAATTAAAACTATTTAAAGAAACACACACACACATATATATATATATATATATATATATATATATATATATATATATATATATATATATATATATATATATATATATAATGATATTTCCACAGTAAAAAATGAATGAAAAATATAAAAAATTATTTTGATTTAAAATCTAATATATATATATATATATATATATATATATATATATATATATATATATATATATATATAAACAGGTAACCGATATCGTAATTTAACATCTGTAGACGGACATCAGAGACATGAAATAAATTTATAATGACGCAAAAGAATATATTTTTTTCTCTTTCTTCATATATGTGTATTCGTGAGTGTGTATGGTTGTGTTTTTGTGGATAAATATTTCTGTGCTAGTAGGTTGTTGTTGCTGTTGCTGTTGTTGTTGTTGTTGTTGTGTGTATGTGTGTGTGAATCAAGGTTAGAATTCCTTGATGAAGTTATAAAATAAACAAGCCTTACACAGAAAGAGCCCTCTACATTGAAACATCACCAGAAATTACAGGCCAATAATGTTTTTGAAAACTGATGGCATCTATTATTTGCTCGATAGCCGAGGATTATTTCCTGAAGAACAGAAAGGATGTCGAAAAGTAACTAAAGTCGCTTTGACTTATGACTAACACATACTGAAGAACACAAAAAGAAGGGGGCAATATGTAGCTATTTTTTGCAGAATTAAAAAAAGGCGTTGGATATGATCCAGCAAAATTTGAAATTGAACATCTGACAATGTCTAAAAAATATAGAAGACATAAACTCGTGATCAGTGGAAAAGGTTTAGTATATCTATTGGATTTAGAAAAGAATTTAACAATGTTGAAATCCCAAGAGGAATCTTCCGTGGAGATTCATTGTTGCCACTATCATTTTCTATAGCACGATTGTCAGTGGATTGCATACAAATAAAATAAGGAATCTTCAGATTTATAGATTCGGAAAAAAAAGATTATTATACTCATTCAGATGGAGTATATTAATATTCCTATCATGGATATAAAATCATAAAAAAGACCTGATTCAAACTATTTGATTTTTTACCAAGGATCTAAGAATTGAGTTTAGAAATTTAAAAAAAAAAATGTCATGCAGATAATGGAAAAATAAAAATGAAAAAAAAGGAGCAGTTGAAGGAACCAATCTGCTCCATCAGGAAAGCATCATAACTCTAGGAAAATACTAAAAAACAAATCCCAAGTTATATTAGAAACAGATGCCTTCAAACAAATGGCGACGACAAAGATAATGAAAAAAGAAAACCTCATGAAAGTGTCTGGGACTTGGAAATGAAAATACATCGGCAATTCAAGCTAGATGACCAAACTTAGTTTTAATAATGAATTAGAAAATAACTTGCCATATTGTGGGCCTTGTTTTCCAATAGATCACAGATTGCAGATTTACCATTAAGAAAACATGGTACATGTTCAAACCAGAATGTATCAAGAGATTTTCAGATACAGTCATGGGTGTAGGCCAGAAAACCATTGCTACATTTCATTACAAATCAGAAAACTAATTTCTGTGGATGAAGATTATCAAAGAATGACACTGAAAACGGAAAACCTGACAAATATCAAGACATTGTCAGGTCATGAAGACAGCAGTGGTACACCTTATTTAAGATCTTGGAACAATTTAAAAAAAAAAAACCGGTGAAAGAGCCAAGGAGAACTGGAAATCAGAGCAAGAATCGTGAGCAACAAGACTACGCTAAATAAAATAATACTTAGAAGTGTCTTGGATATCAGAGGAAGTGCTATATCATGTAAAACCCTTTGTGACAAGTATTGTAAGTAAATTGCAAGGAGAAAAAGAATATAAATATTAATTGCTCTTATAGACGTATGTACATTCTGAGAGGACAACGGTAAAATTTTATCGATAAAATTTCAATATTTGTCCCAGTGCTTTGTTAAATAGTACGTCTACGCTTCTTCTACAATGATGGCTTGAGCATTACATAACCCACAGAAATTGTTATATCATTAAACAAAAGAAAAATAACTAAACAAAATCAACGTGTGACCAGTGCAATACTCTTCCTTTAAAATTCTACATTTCATATTTTAGAGCTGCGGTAACATATTCATCGCCGGATATATTGTTCACAAACACATTGAAAGTCTTAGTAGAAAAGGGGATTGATTAGTAGACCAATATCTGTGAAGTATATATCGATTATGGTTAGATTCATTAATTAATGGCCATTACTTTTTCGCGGAAGAATTAATACAATTGATAAATCAGCCACATCAAAACGAATTCACCATATTCAGAAAATTTGTGCTCTGGGAAATCATGTTAAGTGCCGGAAAAACAACACTGGAATAATGTATGCTTGTGTAGTCTCGTGGAAAAACCAGATTGGAAACGGGAGTGTTCGTGATTTCCCACTTGGTCTCACTCTAATGATCTCAATACACGTGTTAACATCGAAACTATTAATTCATAATACTTTCTTCACCGATAATGTTGTTTTTTTTTCAAAAATAGAAATGGGTTTTTACCCAGCGTTGCTTTTAAATAGACAGACGGAATTTACTCACAAAGAAATGCCAATAAGAACTCAAGGATATCATTACAGGGTATTGATATACATGTAAATAACACTTGATATAAATTGGTGTTATTTTTCGTTGAATAGACTAATGAGAAAAAGCGTTTATAATTTTCAAAAGAATCTACTAATTTTCAACGCAATTTCCTACACACTTATATTACACCGAAAGATTACAAAAGGTAATTGTTATTAAAAAGATAAATCCCTATAACAGAAACTAAATTTTTCTATTGAAGCCTTTGGAGAATTTTGTAGATAAGTATATTCTGATAAGTATTTTGAGTATTTTGCTCTTACAAATCTAATTGATATAAACTGTTTGTCCAGATTGTAAGCAATCACTAAGCATTGATACATTTATATCTATTTCTATCTATCTGCACACACACACACACACACATATATATATATATATATATATATATATATATATATATATATATATATATATATATATATATATAAGGAGAGTGCGAAAGAGAAAAAAAAGATAAATAGATAGATAGATAGATAGATAGATATTTACAGGAATGCTAGGTTCACCATTATAGAAATAAGTGAAAAAGTTCCATTGAAAATAACAGGGTGGTAATAGACACATGAAGACAAATGAATAAAACATCTATAATTACTGTCTCAAAGTAGATTTTGTATCAAACAAAACCGTCTTCAAAATATGACATGGGAATAGGATAGGCGCATGTAGACTGACACATAAACATCCAAACTAACAAATGCCAAAATAGAATCTTTGACTAGATTGTTACGGATAATTTGAAATACAACCAATCAATGTTTACTAAAAATCCTCCAAAGATATTACTCATGGCAAGGTTATTATTATATTATCATATGCAGATTCACATGTACATATTCACATGCAGAATCATAACAACGCAATATAAAGGACGATTGAAGAATTCTTTAGAAAATATATACCTCTCAAATTATTTGCAAGGTTCGAAAGGTTTGTGTGGGGTTCTACTGTGAAAGGGAACTGGAGACCGAACAGATCTGCAATATTTTGACACCCACTCTTATGGCCGTCAGCGTTGTGTCTTTCTCGTTCTCCAAGGCTGCTCAACCGGAGGCCCAGGGGCCCAGCTCTCTGCTGGATGATGGCTTTCTTTACTGCATCTTATCAGCAACTTCTCTGGACCCCAACTCATCAGACGGCCCCGAGGGGCCCCTTCGTCCTGGCGTTGCTTTCCCTACCACACCTCGTCTCTATAACTCCAACTCTAACTGTCTGACTTCTGTCTTGACTGAGTTATATAATAGTTCAACGTCCACTTAAACGCCTACTTGATCTTTGGAATGGCATGTTTGATCGTCATCAAGCCGAAATAACTCTCATGCCGTTCACAGGTCACTCTCTTCCGGTGCATCAGTCTATGAGTGTACCATGGGAATTTTAGCTTGTCCCATTTTGTTAGCCAATTTCCGCCCACGCGATTTCCTCTGATAACTGCCATTAGAACGTGTCACTTCCTTCCGGTGCATCACCTTGGAATGGCAAGTTTTGCCGGGTCAAAGGTCAAAATACAACATTCTGAACTGTTGCAGAAAATATAAAATTATCAGTTCAAAACAGTAGGATAACAAAAATCTTATTCAGATTCAACGAATGGATCTGCTATGTTACCAGCTAATTCTACATGTAACATTGCATTCTGACAGGTCAACTTAAAAAAAAAAATCTTTATGAAACCCACGTTCGAAACTCGCTAAGGACAATTTTTAAAAAAGCTTCAAAGAAATATTCTTACACGTTTGTCCTTTTTCTTTCTTCTCTAACCTCCTTTAATTCAGTGTCTGTCTCTCTCTCTCTCTGTGTATATATAAAGTAAATTCGGCGACCGTAATCGAGAACGAACCGAAGGCTCCTTTTTGATTAGCTTCTACACCGAGAAGAAAGGGTGGGAACTACTCCTTTCACTGGATTCCTCGAATTTACCCTTGATCCGTACCTTATAATGGTGAGTGTTAAGCAAGTTGGTATCAAGTACCATTTTCGCGTCTTTGGTATGACTCCATTTGGGATTGAACCTCGGTACTGCGGCACATTATTGAACACTCTTCCCACTATATATAAAACCGGCCGATTGGTATATATATATATATATATATATAATGTTTATTTACGGGGTAAAGCTATAATTATGTGCCATGTATACGAGTCAATATCGTGAAACAAAACACGTTTATAGAATATGCCGAATGCGTTTCATAAGATATTTCATTCGGTCTCATTTTAACATTTACTTTAAGGTTTTCATTAGGAAACGTTGAATGGAGATGAGACAGTTAAATGAACCTTTCCAATAGTGCACTTTGTATTTTTCAATAAGAATATTCACTCTCCATTAATTCAATTGTCCGAAGACATTTTAAGTTGCGTATTAAGCAAATTAAGATTTTTTTCTCTATAATGTATTTTTCTGCTAATATTTTTTCCGACAGCGGCCAATTTCCTGAAAGCGTGCTAACCATTATTTGGATTAAGGTATCTTAGTATACTCACCATACTGGCAAATTTAATTGTCAGTGATTTCTGACATAAAAGAAAGAAAAAGAATAAAAATCAACCGTCTTTCTTTAATTATCGTATTACTTCTTCGCAGTTTTCTATAGTCAAGATCAATGAGATTCAAAGCTTCGAACATAAAAATTCACTGAGAATTAAAAAGATAACGGGTCACAATTTTAGCTGATAATCTTCTGGAAATGATAAAAAATGTTTTATTAAAGGGTGCTATTTACAGTACCGGTAAGATGCTAAACTTTACACTCTTTTGTATACCGCTGTCTAATCAAACGGAATCATTAAAATTTTATTTAACCAAATAAAGGTACATCTAACTGTAAAGAACTATATTCAGAAATTTTATTCATGATATTTTTGTTCATTATACTTTTCCATAATATCAAGTTATGAAATGTTTCCTTTTCTGAAGTTTACATTTACAGCACGTGTTTTGGCCACTGAGGGATGATTAATATCAATTAATCTTTTAAAGATGTTCATTAACTTATAAGTTCTCTCCAAAACATGGTTCGACATTTGTCTCTGTGCTTGTTGCTGCAATATAATGATGGAGGGTGGGGATAATTAGAGCCTATCTGAAGTTATGCAAATCAAATTAACAATATTAGCTGAAACGGTTCCGAATTAATTTTTGTCAAATGTAAACTGATCTAACTGTAAGAAAATGTTTAAGTAAGAGTTTTGATATTTTTAATGTTTAGATATTGAAATTTATGAAAAATGAACGGACCGAAGTTAATATGCAGAAAAAAAACAAATATTAGTTTATATATATATATATATATATATATATATATATATATATATATATATATATATGTATATATATATATATATATATATATATATATATATATATATATATATAATTTAAGATTAGATAACCGACAAATGTTTATATATAAGATGACTCAATATACATGAGATCCATGTGATTACATATAATTCTAGTAATAATAATGTTGCGTTCTTTTTTTAATTCAGATTTGAAAATAATATTGTAAAACAACTATTACTCCTCGATCTTCTAGCGAGAGAGGAGAAACAACTATTACTCCTCGATGCTTCTAACGTGAGAGGGAAAACAACTATTACTCCTCGATGCTTCTAACGAGAGAGGAAAAATATTTTATGTCTCTATTTATTTGGTTTGATTTGGTTTGGTTTGTTTTTTTTTGTTTAATGGCATATCAACCTTTGTAGGTTATCTAATGCTATAGCTATTCTCCTTGAAGAACAGTAGTGGTACTATTTAACCCATAGTTGGGAGGACAAGGGGGCTCATACCTTTCCCAAGGGTATTTGCCCGAAAGTGAACGTAATAGCGCGACTGGAGTACGAACTATTTTTTTTGAGAGAAAATCATTCAAAACTGTTTGGAAATAGTTATAAACCGGTTATATGAAAATGATTTCTTACCGAGACAAGAAACTTTTAAAAAAATGTCCATATACTGGAAGCTGATATAATATCAATTAAAAACCATTGATTTGATGTCTCCAGCTTAAAGGATGGATCTTTCACAGGACGTATTTCAAATGGCCGCCAATGCACTTTTCTCAGTAATAAATCATTATCATAACAATAGGTTGCATCTAGTTTAAGACACCTTACCATAAAAACAAATAAAACACAAACATATGATTAGGTCATTTAATTTGAAATGTTACCTATAATACGACATTTCCACTAACTACTTAAACTCATCTAAGTAATATTTTTTTCTGAATTTTTATTATCGATTGGATACCATGAATACAGTATCTGACATGATAATTCGACTTAAACATTTCCATGAACTTGCATTAGTATTAGTAAGTGGTTTGAAGTCATCTTTTAAATTAGTAAGTGGTTTGAAGTCATCTTTTAAATTAGTAAGTGGTTTGAAGTCATTTTTTAAATTAGTAAGTGGTTTAAGTTATCTTTTAAATTAGTAAGTGGTTTGAAGTCATATTTTAAAACACCAGTAGTCATAATAATTAAACTTCGATAAATGCTGTTGCCTGTGAAAAATGCTGAAAGGAATTTTGTGCTGAGAAGACAAGGCACTTATTTCATTTTAGTCCATTTACTAAGTTTCATCAGCTCATTGAATTATAACCCATAAATTAGTATAATATGCGTGATTTTAATTTATATGAGGTTTGTATATACTTCAATAAATGTGGTGAATTGCACCAGACAACGATACACATTTCCACCAGGATAATTTTAGCTTTATTTTTCAATGTAATATTCATTCTTTAAAAGAATGTTTGCTATCAAAAAATAACATTTTGTATTTATACATAATTTATTTAAAAGTTTGGGCATGTGATTTTTGCCATTTGCTCATTGTGCTTTCATTTCGTGATGTTGGTTGTAAAGTACTTCCAATTACAAAAACATATGCCCCTCTATTATAAGACCACACACACACACACACACACACACACACACACACACACACACACACACAAAACCTAAATCTCATTCTCACTCTCACTCTGTCTACATATATACGAGGAGCATTAAATAAATTTCCAGACTTTTATTGCATGGGCATTTTTATTGATAGTACACACATGAAACACTAGTCCCGTCGAAGTAATCTCCTCCGACTGCAATGTACTTGTTTTACTGTTCCAACAACTTCTGGATAGCCCCATGGAAATCCTCTTATGTGAGCGTGTCAATGACCTTCGTCACAGCCTCTTTCATCTCCTCAGTTGTCTCATAACGGCAACCTCTGAGCTTAGGGAATAAGCAAAAGTCACTGGAAGCAAGGTCTTGATTATAGAGAGGCTGAGGAACTGTCTTGATGCCCATCTTGGTCAAATAGTCTGTGACAAGGATGGAGTTGTGGACTGGTGCGTTGTCCTGGTAGAAATACCACTGATCTGATTTGAAGAGAGCTGGCTTCTCCCGGCGGAATCTTTTCCTGAACTCCCTTAAAACCTCAACATAGTATTCCTTGTTGACTGTCTGTCCAGTGGGAACCCAGTTCATGTAGATAATACCAGTGCTGTCCAAAAAAAAGATCATAAAAAGTTTGTGGGTGGATTTGCTCTGGCCTTCTTGGGCCTGGAAGAGCCTGCATGCTTCCACTGGGAACTCTGTCTTTTGGTCTCTGAGTCATAGCAGTAAATCCAGCTTTCATCACATCGCATTTTGTCAAAGTTTAAAACAGAATTTTATTGCATATCGTTCTTCTAAAGTCCAGATTCCATTTTTGAAATTCACCAGCTGTGACAATCAGGCTTTTGTAGGGTGCATTTTAATTCTTGTTGTAGCTGTTCATTTGAAACTAAAATCATCATGTCATAAGATGGATAGCAATAACATACTGAATTTTCAAGAGTCTACGTCAATTTTCAATGCCAAAACAAAAAAGTCTGGAAACTTATGGACTGCATCATCATCAGGCGTAAAAAGTTTTGTGGTAAAATGTTATTATTTTTTTTTATTTATTTGAATTCTACGCTTTATTCACATTTTACGTCACTTCTCTTTTAGCCTATAGGCATCTTTGAACAAAAACTTTAAAAATTAAAAAAAAAATAACAAAAAATACTACATGTACCTTACACACACACACACACACACACACACACACACACACACATATATATATATATATATATATATACACTTAGTACGTATCAAGAGTATAGTGGAGCAATCCAGGAGAAGGAGTAGCGCCCTCCCCAACACCTTAGTCTTGTAGCTATTGAGAAGAGAGCCTTCTTGTCGCCCTCGACAACGGTCGACAACTTTACCTTATTTTTATTTATACTGCACCTATTTATATATAGTTCGTGTTTTACAATATGTTAAACAAAGCAGTAACTTAGAAAATTAACTTTTCAAATCAATATTTGAATAAGAAGACATAGAGACAACTTCATCAATCGTGTTAATGTGAACAGATAGTTATGGTGTTAATGAAAAAGATACAGTCCTATATCAATAAATAAATCTATTTCTCTCAACGTACTCATTACATTTACTTATGCTGTCGGTAGGGATTTGAATTGGCCGACTCCATCCACTACCCACCCCATCTGTGACCCCTAGAATACTCTGACTCTATCTCGTGCAGAGAAATAAGGCACCCATGATTTTAAAAAATCGTATCCTGGGTAGGACACTTAACTATATCTGCTGATGTGGCTTCAGTCGTGGCGCTCTGGGAAGTCTCGGAAGGCAAATGAGTTTTGTCATCATTCATCCCAGCTCCATCCTAAACGGAAGTGGTTGTAACTTTTATCGCCCATTGTATGGTTCTAATGTAGGTGTTTAAACATTACTCGCATTTAATTATACCTTAAATAAAAAAGAAATTCTTAAGGAACAATTGCAAAAATATTAATATAAACGTACAATGAAGTAGATTCTCCAACTTTTCTGTTAAAATAAATCTGGATGCGTTGACTTATGGTTAAATCATTCAATCACGTATTTTCTTCAGTTCGCTAAGACCATCCTAATAAGAGAAGTGTTGAGTAATACCTTGTAAACTTTACGCCAAGGCCCACTCTGACTCGTATTCTATAAGTCAAATAGACCTCTGTCAAGATTATGCATAGGTTATAGGAATACATGATACCATATGATTCACCATCATTTTACCAGAGTGAGTAAAATGTTTTGCAATAATTTGGTAACATGAGCCACATTTTGGCAAATCCGGTTGCTTTTGCTGAGTTCGGGGATGTGCCAAACTACACAAAACTATGAGATCCTGAGCTGGCCTGATAATCTCCAAGTTGAACTCGCCAGATCTGCCCCAATTGCTTGAGGAATGGCTGCAGAATCCATTTTTAGGAGTACCTGATCTCTCTTGAACGCTGATGTTCTTGTAAGTATTTACCAACCCCTCTACATGGCCAATATGTGACACGAAATCAATCTTTAACAAGAATTCGATAGTCTTGAATCCACAGTTTTTATTCTTCTAGACTCGTTGCCTAACCAAGGCTAAAGAACTCTGTCTGTCCAACTATTTTCCCATAGCTAGAGGAATAACAGCTGGGTTCACACCTTACCCAAAGGTATTAATACTCTGTAAAATGCAATGATGCTTGCAGGATGTGAACACGAGTGGCCAGGTCCATTTTAAACGACGATAATCATGACACCATGACCATATCCGTTGATGTTCTTCCAAACTAAGCAAATTTTCTTGAAACATATGGTTACTCTAGAGTGACAAATTGTGCCTTTCAGCTTCCGTACCACAAATATTTTTGGTTAGTTGATTGGGTTTTTGGCATATTGACCCTTGTTGGTTATTTGATGTCAAATCCTTTTTATGCATAAATATTGGTTATATGATTTTATGCATATTTTGTTAATAACATTTTTAAACGAGCCGAAGCTCTCTTGTGTTTGCACACAGTTAAATGTGGAGCTAAGAAATTAATTTAAAATCACTAATTTCTTTGCATACAGTTAAACGGTTATACATATATCTGCTATGAGTGAATAATTCGTGGATAATTTTATTTTTAACTGAGTTAGAACTAATTTGTTTTCTCATGAATAATTCTATTAAGAAATAATTAAATAGTTTCAGTTATTACGATCTTACATAAATATTTCTATTTTATTTTGATCATTTTTTTGCACATCGTGAAATCGTTTCAAGTATTGCTAGGGAAATAACTTCAAGGATTCTTCACTAATAGTTCTATTTATACACAATTAAAAAAGGATCCTACCCTGAAGACAGAAAGGAAGCTGTCACAGGTCCTTAGTGGAACAAAGATCTCCTACCACGAAATATTTACTGACAGCTAATGCAAAACTGTACAGTATCGCGCATATATGGTCTTTTTAAGATCCATCAAGATGGTATTCCATTAAGACCCATTGTCATAAACTGGTTTGGCATACCACCTTGTGAAGATAATCCCCTCGCTAACGGATATGTCCTCATCATACATTTACAATTCTGCTTACTTCGTGGAAAAAATTCGCAAAGCTCCTATTAACTCCAACTATATCATATTTACCAACCCCTCCTCTCGGGCAGGATATGACACAAGGTCAATTTTTTTAAGCGGAATTTAACAGGTTTGAATTCAGAGTTTTCCTTCTAGACTAGTTGCCTCACCAAGGCTGAAGAACCTAGTCTGCCCTACTATTTACCCATAACTGGAGGGAGATAATTTTGGATTCATACCTTTCCCAAGGGTATTAGTGCTATATGAAATGCAATCAATCTCGTTCAGGATTTGAACTCGTGTCGCCGTGTCCATTTCCTGCGACAATAACCATTACACCACGGAAATCTCCAACTCTATGGTGAGCCTAGATGTAGAAATCCCTTCCACGCGGGTACACGCTGATAAGACACTAAGAATGGTATGTGATATGAGCTAAGATACATAATAGTGGTGAGTAGTGTATTATGAGTTGATAGGGACATTAGGTTTCAGAGCCCCCAAAATGACTGAATTATCCAGCAGGTGACTTGGCGCAATGTATAAGATGTTGGTTGAAAATTACTTCAAAAGGAAATCATCAGGAGATTGCAGGCTCGATTCCAAAAACAGGTATGGATTACTAGGAGTGTAACTAAAGCCTTTTAAAAAATATTGACAAAAATCATATGTCTACCTCTGTGTATTAAATAAAGACCTGCGCGAAGGCAACTGAATTCCACATGAAACACCCGAAGGACATATCGACAAAAACGTTATGAAGACAATAATCTATGTGTTGTAAATGTTTACGAGCTTGGAAGTATTGCTATGTATCAGAAAAAAAAATTAGACATCACTCATGTCCTTACACACAATATTCAGACAGTTCTATTACTTACAATTTGTTTTATCATAAGTTATTTGCTTACACACAGATTAGATGTTCAACAGTTCTATTTGACCGCAGATAGAACCCTATTAGAGGCTACTACTCCAGCTTAGAGTGAACCTGAGAGTAATGACAAGGACAGGGAACTCCACATTCCCCAAAACAACAGAAGCCTCACCACCGGATGGTTTCGTATCATATCCAAGACACTCGTTAGTGGGGTTTTACTCCTCTGCAGATGCAATCAGTGTATTCTAAAGTCCCATGCAAGTGGGCTAACATGCTTTTGGCACCAGTTTGAATTCGTTTAGCTTACCATCCCGATTTAAATTACGTTGCATGTTTATCTATGTGTATTTGAAATCACTCACCAAGTAAAGCAATATATACCCTGTCTATGCACTAACTATCATGATACTAACAACTGCAACGACTACCTACCGTGGTTTGAACTGTTTCAGTCACATGATATACTTGAGGCAAACTACTACGCACAATAATATTGCAAATCTTTTATTAACTTTGGTATTAATAATTACTTGAAATTTTAATTGATTACTATGGACAATAATCATTTATGACGTAACACTATATAGTTGTTACAAATTATCTCCATTTGATAGAAATACATGGAATCAAATTACTGATTGCAAACAGATAAATGTAGACAGATCTAAAAATGAAACTAGGAAGAAGTTCGTATGAATATTGAAAATATATTCATCATCACAAACATAAACGAATAAATCAAATTCGTACATTACATGATTTAAAAGTTATATCATTAAACAAATTAACTAAATCACACTATCTCTTTTAATGAATGCTGGTAAAGTCGACTGAGGGTGTTGCTATTGAATATATTGATTGTTTCTCTGCAGAAGGGTAAGACATCCAACGTGTATCCAGGAAATGATCGGCTCACTCGGCTGGAGCTGTTGAATACACCGTCTTCATCCCTGCAGAGGAGTAAGAGTTCCCCACGAGGGTCTCGGATATGAAATCAAGCAAACTGGAGCTTTCGGGAATGTGGAGTACCACTTCAATTCCATCGCTCCGTGGCCCACTTAGGCTCTCAGGCGTAGCACCAGGCAGGATCCTATCTCAGGGTCAAATAGAACTGTTTGACATTTAAACTGTGTACTTATGTTAACTGAGTGATGTGGGATAGATTTTTCTTTACATTTAACTGTGTCTATACAAAACTCTTTGCTCATCCTAAACTAAATTGTTTGAAATAGAGCTGTTCGGCAATTTAGCTGAGTATGAACAAATAACTGATGTTTAATATAATTGTTAGTGATACATTGCAGTACTTGGAAACATTTGAGTTTGTTGACATGCTAAACTGAATTGTTTGAAATAGAACTGTTTTTATATTTAACCAAAAAATCCATTTAAACAAATGACTGTAAGTAAGCAAGAAACTGTGTACTTGTATTTAACGGAATGGTTTGAAATAGAACTATTTGAAAATTAAACTGTGTATTCGTATTTGATAGAAATAAGAGAAGCCATTTAATTGGGGGCAAAAAATTACCACAGGCTCATTTTAAAATATTATCAACAAAATGTGTTTAGAAACCATATAGTTAATAAATATGTATAAAAAGGATTTGACATTGAATGACCTATCATCATCATCATCATGTCGCGCTGGTAGCACGGATATCCCTGACCCTCTCTCGCCACTCCTCTCTATCGTTCATCGCCCTAGGCAGGTCTTCAGGACAACATCCCGTATCCTCACATAGCGGCTGAATGTATGTTCGTGCTGTTCGTCCTGCTTTTGCACGGTCATGTGTGGGGGTCCATAAGAGTATATCTCTTATGAGTTCGTCCCTGCTTCTCTAGCAGTGTCCTGCATGTCTGGTTCGTCTAACTTGAATAGTTTTCGTGATAGGAGGCAGGTGGCCGTACAGTTGGTGTCTTGTGGGGTGTTGCCGCCAGGACTTGTTCAAGATTGCTCGCAGCATTCTTGTGTAATTGACGTCTAGCTTCTTCTCCAGCCGTTTTGTTAGCGTCCATAAACCATAAAATCAAACAAAAAACTTCTCTAAACTAAAATCTTCACTGATACAATGCAAACAGAATGTCTATAGGAAATAAACAGGGAAGAAAGTAAAAGCTATACACACACACGCGCGTGCGCCTCTAATCCACAACTTTAACGGTTTAGATCCTCCTGCTTGATTTACTTTGTACCAAGTGAAACCGAGCCCACTGCTAAATTGTGTGTCGCAAAGAAATTTATGAGCGTGTTATGTTACGGGACTGAGCTATCGTTTTCTTTGGTTTCAAAGTGGGTCCCTGGAGAACGTAAGAAATATGATTTGGTAAGGACGGTCTTGCTGGTCGGGGTCAATGCCTACAAGTGGTAACTGCGTTGTCCAATGAATCGATTTGGCTTCAATTAATGACACACATCAAAATGGTGGTTTACGTTTCGTAAATCAATGAGCTCTGTTGCCCAGAGGATATCGTACGTAGCCGGTTCGCTTATTGCTGCCTTCCGCCCCGTGACCGCTGGAGCATTTGGTTTCTTTGTATTTCATGAAATTTAATTCGTAGTGCGACTAGGTGTGTCGCTTTGATAGATGTTTCCATTTTAAGAAACGTTGGGGGTCGTTTCTTCGTAGCAAATAAAGTGAACGAGGTCCCATTGCGAAAGGTAAAAGAAAACAGATGCCGCTGTCATTTTTTAGATTAGGTTATTGGTGCTTCCTAGATAAGGTCGTGTATATAATCGTTTATCAAATAAAATGGTAAAACGTGTGTTCGTGTGTGTGTGAGTGTGCATGATATACGGATAGATTGCTAAGCAAGATATAATAATGGCCTTGCAGGAAAAATTGACCATATGGAAAACCTAATCGTTTTCCTGTTGTCGACATTTATTAAACTATAAATCCCCGTTAAAATAGTTTGGTCTTACGACTGAAAGATAAGAGAAAATTTAGTCAAAATAGATTGGATTCATTGAAAATATGGCGAATCTGGTTTACTACTATCATTATCCTGGAAATCAGAGAGGAAGTAATAGATATAGTTTCTTTTGAAAATAGCTTCTTTGTACAGTATTAGCGAAATATTTAATATATATCTGATACTTACATTTAAAACTGTTAATAAGCAAACCAAACAACTTTATCTGAAATAATTCTAATAAATTTTATGTAAGCAGGGCTGACAATCAAATCTAATTGATTGCCAAATCCGATAAAAAAAAGGTTTGATTGATGTATGAATTTTGCAAATAATTCAATACACTTAATTTACATGTGAATTCATTTCCTTCCCTTTTCATTTCAATATTCCCCTTTCCACTTATTTTACATGCCTTCGAATCAACCCCCCCATATATATATATATATATATATATATATATATATATATATATATATATATATATATATATATATATATATATATATATATAATAACTAAACTTCCATTCCAAAATTAAATGACTGATCTGCTGATGATTTTGGTAACACATATTAACTAATAAAACTTAATGTCCCAAATATCCATTGCATAGATATAGAGATTGAAAGAGAGAAACAGAGGAAGTGGGAAAGTGAGGGGGGTAATACGGTATTTATATATATATATATATATATATATATATATATATATATATATATATATATAAAGTACACTTGGCAACAAGCAAAGATAAGAAAATCATAATCGAATGATTTAAATGAAAACATGTACATCATGCAAATGTATTTTAGTTACATAGGCGAGTACCTATCGTTCAGAGATTTTAATGGATAAAATGTTCATTTTGATCTTAAGATATTCCACAAAAAATGATACGATCCGAGATTCATTAGGTCTGAGGGAAATTAAAATTATTGAAGAAAAAAAAAACAAAAACAAGGTGTGTATCTATTAGTCTGGTTTGATGTGGCAGTCAGCCCATTTGTATAACACTTTTTATTGGTCGATATTAAGTTTTATGATATTCAGATGTCCCATCCATTGTGTCAAGTTTTTTTTATTATAAACATGAAATAACTCTGAATTCATTATTTAGCCAAAACTTTACATAAACCTGCTCATTGGCCTAGAGGGTAAAATGTTCGCCAATGGTTTAAGAAACTGAGTTTCAAGTCGAGTCATACCAAAGACTTAAAAATGGTACTTGATACCTCCTTGCTTAACACTCAGCATTATAAGGTACATATCGAGGGTAAAGTGGAGCAATCCAGGAAAAGGAATAGCGCCCTCCCCTATTCCTCTGTATTTTAGCTACTGAAAAGGGAGCCTTCGCGTCACCCTCGACTACAGTCAACAACTTTTCTTATATGAAATGACACTATTTTTTTTCTCTATACGCTTAGTCAGCGTCCATATGGTGCATCCAATACTACTAGATTAACTGGTCTTCTAAGAGGACGCCATCCTTGATTAAATACACTATAATTGGTGTTCTTGCCGTAACACTGGTGAATTGAAGGGCATATTGTATCAAATGTATCTCATGTGTTTCTGACATCCTTTCTAGAAATGAGAGATTCCCAACAATTGCCGACTGAGAATCAGTCATTTTGCTGTTGAAAATATTTGACATTCATATGGCTATCTCAGTTTCATTGAGTTATTTGGGATTAACTTTCTGTTTCCCCCAAAGAATAAGTGATGTTGCTATTACAACTACGTCAATACTTTTTTTTGTGTTTTTAAATTGGTTCTCGAAGCAGCTGAAGTAGGAAATTTCTCCAAGGCATTTGAATCTATGCACAGAATTGAGGTAGAGCCAATACTTCTAGCCAATGGACTCCCCAAAGAAACAGTAATAATACTCTATAAAAACACGAAAGTAAAAGTTCGCTCCCTGGCTGGAAACGCAATTTCTTAGACATCGTCGAAGGTGTTCTGCAAGCCACATAGAGGTTCATAATCTGCGTAAACCATGCACTTCTAACGTCGATAGATTTAATAAAAGAAAATGTATTTACGCTAGAAAAAGGAAGAATCAGACAATGCCCAGTACAAACTATTACGGACGCGGACTACGCAGAAGACAAAGGGCTTCTAGCAAATACACCCTTCCCGGACAAATCCCGACTACACAGTCAGGAGAAGGCAAAATGGAGCACATATGCTTTAATTAAAATGAAAGAGTATATAACACCACGCTAAGTGTTCGTTCTCTGAAACTCGTGAATAAATTCACTTACATCGGAAGCAGTGTCTCATCTACGGAAAATAGCATCAATACACGACTAGCAAAGGCATGGTAAGCTATGGATAGGTTACCGGTCATGTGGATGTCAGACCCATTCGATAGGATAAAAAAGTATTTTTTCAACCAGCGGTCGTGCCATATTACTGTATGGATTCACCATATGGACGCTGACTAAGCGTATAGAGAAAAAAAAACTTGATGGCAATTGCACGAAAATACTACGGGATATTTTAAACAAGTCCTGGAAGAAACATTCCATTCAACAGCAGCAGTAAAGTCACCTACTTCCCATCGCTGAAACCGTCTAATTAAGATGATACATAATACATGTAGGACACTGCTGAAGAAGTAAGGACAAGCTCATAAGCGACGTGTATTTTACACTGACGAGCAGGTGTTGGACGACCAGCCAGGACATATCTGCAACAGCAGGCGCCTCTGGTGGTGTAATGGTTAGCAAGCTCGACTAGCAAACCTACACGAGTGAGTTCGAGTCTCATTGGGTGCCCCTCTCATATGGTCTTGTGCCACATCTAAGCAAAAAGCTTAGTAAATTTACATATCTGCAACAGCTCTGTAGGGTCATAGGATTTAATCTGGGGGACCTGCCGGAAGCGATGGACTCTAGAGACGAATGGCAAGAGAGAGAGAGAGAGAGAGAGACAGAGACAGAGAGAGAGAGAGAGAGAGAGAGAGAGAGTCAATGAAACCCATGCTAGCGACATGACATGATGATGACTTATCAGAGCTTATTCGTTAAACCAATTAACAAACAGCAAGTTCGTAGCAAAATTGACACACAGTTAGTTCATAGGAATATACCACAAAGCGAGTACAGTATGATTTGCGATTAACGTTGAAAAGTCAGTGTATGTCTCACGATCCGACGCTTTTGGTATTTTATTATAAATCACTCGTGTTAACTTATTTTAACTACTTGAACTAATTCACAAAAAAAGATCTGTTACCCAATACGAACTTTACAAAACGTTCAAGGTTTTAAATATTTTGCTACACTAATCAGCAGAATGATAATAAAATTCTTACATTACACTAGAATTTCATAAACAGGTAAGTACTAAATAACTGTCTTAGAAATACTAAAAATACAAATTGTTCTATCATTGGTCATCATTAATTTTCTCAGATAAAAATTACACATAGATTCATGAGAAATTCACTGAGAAAATAATCTTGCGCAGCTTCCATGTTTTTAATCACATCATGCAAAACCATCTGCATATTACGATGAAATGACCTCCCGTGTTTAAAGTATTAAGAATGTCACTTAAAATGTAATCTTAAAAAGTAAGAGAATTATAGAATAATATTAATTATTTTGTTTTCTTATTGCCGTCTCTTCCATCTATTTGTACTCTCATAGCGATTTGCTCCTACAGTTACATCCTAAACTCATGAAGTTTTTGCCCAGTGCCACTGATGTAGCAGCGATTTCAAGAGGAATAACCAGATAAACCTACATGTACATGGTAAAGGTAAAATAAAATAATCTAAGTAAAGAAAAGCCAAAATTTGAGAAAAGAAAAGCAGAAACCGCTAAGTTAACCTAACGTGGATTGGCACTGGATAGCAGTCCCTGAGGAAGGAGCATATAGCAAAAGGAGCCGTGCGATGCAGCGTGGTGGATGTAAAGTCGAATGAATTCAAAGGCTGGAAAAACTTTAGAGTTCAACGTCCAGGATCAAATTTCTCACTTAGAAAAATATTGCTTCCCATTTCAATGAGTGGTGTCGATTGATGAAAAAATCAGACAACGAAAGAGTACCATGACTCTAATCAAAAGCGTACATCAACATTGCATCACTCTTTAATGGGTAATCAAAGGGGCTGTTCTGCTTAAGTTGAAGCACTGGTCCCAGTGTGAAAATATCAGATAAAGAGCCCAAACACATACCCAACAAACTTGGATGAAAAAAACATTGTTAAGATAGCGACAATTAACGTTATATTTTTTTAAAAAATCACCCCGCTACCAAAGCTCGCAGCGTCTGCAGTCAAAGACAATATAGACATTAAATGTTTGCAAGAACATAGGTTCTACCATAGTGAACCAGAAATTAAATGCAATGGTTAGACATTTGTTTCGGTATTCATGTGGAAAAACTCTGTCAGTGTTGCCATAGGAGTAATTGGAATTCTTCGTACGTTGAAATCACCAAAAAGTATCGAGACGACCCAACCAATAATTATTTGTGATACATTCAATGATAACTCCTTCACAACTATAATCTACTCCTAAAATCTAACAGATCTCACTTTAGTAGATAAATAGAGTTTGGAGCTGTGAAGCATAGACCTCTTTTAAAGGATAATCTTTCGATCAAAGATTTGTTTCGACGAATATCCACTTTGCAACAACAGTTAAAACCACACTTTATGACTGCTCGTCACTTACCAATAGCAATATAAGATATGAAAAAAACAATATCTGTAAGAAACAAATTTTATACTCATGCAGATAAAAGAAGAATTTCCAATGACGAAAATGAAAACTTTGTTACCACTCATATAAAGCATCAGAAAACAACACCAAACCAAGAGCCAAGTCTTGCGTTCTTTGGGACGTTAGGAAAATATCAGATGACATAAAAAGCATACTTAGTAGAGGAAGAACTCAAATACCAACGAGCACAAATTTCAGATAGTTCTAAGTGTACTAATACGTACCGAATAGAATAATTACAATGCATACAAGGTAAAATCAATAAATCAGAAATTCGGTAGAGACTAAACGATACACAATTAGTATGGTAAGCGGTAAAATAAGTGAACGGAAGGAAGAGCACATCGGGAGCAATACTAAAAGCTGCAAGCCAAAAGGAAAGACTTTGCATGTGGAAAGATCATTACACGAATCTGCGCGGAAAAACTCCAAAAACCACTAATAACTCTATCGAAATATATATTAAAAGCCAACTTGACATAAAACATGGACAGACGCACGGAGGAAGATCGAGACGTGTTATTTGAAAGAAATTAAAAAGAGAAAATCTGCAGACCTCGTCAAAATACTTTGAATTTTGGAATACAGGAACATGCATCTCCGATTATGTAGCATTGTGTATTAACAAAACACAATAGATTAAGGACAAAAGGCTGTTACCAACTTTCTTAAGAAAGACAATTTTGGAATAGATAAGAACTACAGAGGCATAAATCTTACTGATATACAGACTAAGGGTAAAAATGTTCTGCTTAGCAATCGGATCCGATCTGAAATTGAGAAAATTCTTCCGAAAAGTCAGAACTATTTTCAGAGAAACTGATTCACATCCCGGCTTCTGACAATCCATAGAAACATCACAGGAGTGTGGCTAAAGAATCTCAAGGAAACGCTGTTGTGTGTAGATTTCTCCAAGGCATTTGCTTCTATATTCAGAAGATAGAGAGAGGAAATACTACTTGTTTGAGGTCCCCCCAAAGAAACTTTTTCCGCTATAATGATGCTTAACAAAAAAACACGAATGGTATTTTAACCTGATGGACTTAACGATTTCTTCAATATTGGCGCTGGAGTAATGGAACAGGGTATTTTAGAACTATATTTGTTCAATCTCTGCATGACTACGTTCTTGGAACGTCAGTAGATCTAAGAAAAGAAAATTGTGTTACACTGAAATCGGCAAGAAGCTGATAATATCCCGCAGAAACTATGTCAGACGCAGACTAAGTTGATAATCAAATATAATCTAGCCCAAATAGAATCCATACTTCACAGCCAAGAATAAGCAGCAGGAAATACAGTCAGAGTAAAACTCTTCAAAACTGGGTTTTGCAACTTGTGAAACTATTCAGTATCTGTTGTTCAGGTTCTAATCCTGGAACTCTTGAAAACGAAGATTATTTCTTTATTGACATTATACTCAGGTCTACACTTCGGTAACCGTTTTAGTCTCAAGGTGCGAATAAATCTGTTTGCTAATTAATGCTATTAGAGATAAATACGTGATATTTTATAACAGTATGCAAAACTTTAAGAAACTACATACATTTGTAAATGAACTGTACGATGTTTAAATCAATCAAGCAATAAATCATCATCATAACTAACTCATTGTACAGGTTTAAGTATGAAATCTATCTATCTATCTATCTATCTAGTTCATTCTGGTCATAGATATGTACCTAAGTAATTTCACTTCTATCTCTGTCAATCTGTTTGTCTCTCTACATATATTAGTCTATTCACATTTATCAATCTTAGCCCATTCAGCTGTTGCTGTAGAAAATTTCTTTGCGTCTCTGCAGAGACCACCAACTAACGAGTTTCCTGAGACGGAAACCTCAGATAGTCAAGCTCCAGTCCTCGAGCTTTCGGGAGTGTGGTGTACCCCTTATTTTGCCATTAGTCCTACGTCATCTCTGACTCGGATTGTTAGGTCCCATCAATGTGTCAAATAGAACTATCTAATTATTTATTATACTTGAAAGCATTTAACAAATGTACTGCGTCTCGTTTAAATAGGTCACTAACAAGCTCTCTCCTTAAAAAATCATTTTAAAAAAAAAGACATAGCATTAAATAACCCACAAGGGCTGATAAGCTATCTATCTATCTATCTATCTATCTATCTGTCATTCTGTATGTCTTTCAATATCTCTCTAATTCTCCGGCTCCTAAGTTATTCGCACTGACTAAAAGATGGAGCCATTTGTCATGGCAAGAAACATGAAGAATATTTTAGATTGAATTTACCGTTTCCGAGCCAGTGTCAGCTTTGACTTTGAGCGAACGAACCAATTCGATCTTAATATGTCTCAGCTATGCTTCGGTCCATCCATTTAATTTCCACATCGACTGGACTCGTTATTTGATTTACAACAAATAACTTTTATTTGTAGCTAAGCGCTTACATGATTTATTGAAATCAACCAGGCAATTTAGGTAGGCGAAATACAATGTTGCCTGCTCTGCTTTGAAATAAACAGCCATAATTTATGTGATTTCACTCTGTCGAAGCTCAATATTTATTCGAATGTGATTCCATTGGCATTCATCTCTGTACATATTTGCACATTTTTTCTGATGTTGAAGGCGGACTTATTTTAATCTACTTCATTCATTTTAGCAAGCACTGCATATTGATGAGAACTGTATTAATAAATGTTAAGCTTCACTAGCAGCGTACGTATCTGTGTTTAGTCCAGCTAATAATTAAGTTGTAAGTTTTAACTGAAGTCTGTCCGATGAGAGTAATATTCCATTTGAATGCATATAAGGATATGATGATTAATTCTACAAAGAGTAGACCAGTCCTTCCTGCTTTCATAAGATTCCCAGATATATCCTATGCCTGGAACACAGAATAAATATCAAAAACTTGATATACTTATAGTACTTTATTAAGAAGATGCCCGAGGCGTAATGGTTATTACCGTCGGAAATGGACATGGCGACACGAGTTCAAATCCTGGACGAGACTGATTGCATTTCACATAGCCCTAATACCTCTGGGAAAGGTATTAATCCAATCATTCTCCCTCCAGCTATGGGTAAATAGTGGGGGAGACTAGGTTATTCAGTCTTGTTGAGGCAACTTGTCTAAGAGAAGAAAAACTCTGAATCCAAACCTGTTAAACTCCGTTTAAAAATTGACCGTGTGTCATATCCTGGCCAAGCGGAGGGGTTGTTAAATATGTATAGTAATTTATTAGAAATTTTGATTCTATGTGTCTGGCACAAGGTCGGATGAATAGGGCATCCAATGAGACTCGAATTCACTCCTGTAGGTTTACCAATCTCGCTTTCTAACCATAACACCACTCGAAGCGCCCCATTGAATATACTTATTATTCCCTAAACTGTGCTCATGGAAGTTTTATATTATCTAAATTACCCGTTCTTTCTCAGTGGCAACTGATCTAAATATTACGCTGGTTCATTACACTAATTAACTTCGTTGGTCAAGCGGGAGTTTTCGGTGAGGCTTTACATATGTATACTTATTTTCTTATTGTCGTGGCGCTTATGATATAACGTTTATAAAGATAGAAAATAAATTACTATATTCAAATCTTAGAGGAAGTTATTTCAATTCACGCTAATGACCAGAGGAATACGTCTGTTTTCAGTCTGCCTAAA
Organism: Sepioteuthis lessoniana; assembly: GCA_963585895.1. Lineage (NCBI taxonomy): Eukaryota > Metazoa > Mollusca > Cephalopoda > Myopsida > Loliginidae > Sepioteuthis > Sepioteuthis lessoniana. Next base: position 46,968,964 of record OY757910.1, on the reverse strand, counting down.
TCTATATATGTGTATCTCCAACCATATCAACCACAAGTACAATATATTGACCTTTGACAGGCCGTGTAATTTCCTGGATTTCAAAACCAGGGCTCAGCTGTGTGTTAAGGTAAACAAAAGACAGCGAAAATGTCATGTGAATTGCGTGTATGTGTTGCCGGAAGAATACGTAGGCATCCGAAAAATATTTCACGACAAATATCTGGACTCCATAGCAGTCAGCAGAGTAAGCATTGGGCAGAGAACAGGCGTAAACTACTCAGAGTGCTGGCTCGACGGTGGTCAAGGTGACTCCAAGTTAAGAAGTTGATAAAAGATTATATGTACAAGTCTCGCAATGTCGAAAGCGAGTATGATCCCGGAACGAGGAAGAAATGAAGATAATTAAATGTTTTAAGTTGGTCTTATACCAGCCTTGAAGAGGCAAAACGAAGAAGAAAAGAATATTGTTAAATTTTTTAAGTCCGCCTTGTATAAGCTTCGAGGAGGCAGAGCGAAGAAGAAACGAAGATAACTGAATGCTTTCAGTTTTCAATGTATCAGCCTCATGGAGACAAGATGAAGATGAAACGAAGATGATTAAATGTGTTAAGTCAGCCCTTTAGCAGCCTCAAGGAGACAAAACGAAGAAGAAACGAAGATGACTAAATATTTTATGCTATCCCTGTACCAGCCTCGGGGAGGCAGAAAGATGAAGAAACGAAAATGAATAAATATTTTAAGTAGTCACTGTACCAGCCACATGAAGGCCGAACGAAGTAGAAACGAAGATGATTAAATATATTAAGTCAGCTGTCTGCCAGTCCTGAGGAGGAAGAACGAAGAAGAAACGAAGTCTCTTAAATGTTTTATGTCGACCCTGAACCAGCTTATTTGAGCCCGAACGAAGAAGAAACAAATATGTCTAAATATTTCAATTTTTCTCTGTACCAGTCTAGAGGAAACAGAAAGAAGGAATGGAGATGATTAAATATTTTAACCTGTCCTTGTACCAGCCACCTGGAGGCAGAAAGAAGAAGAAACGAAGATGATTGAATGCTTTACGTCAGCCCTATACCAGCCTCGAGGAGACCGAATGTAGAAGAAAAAACGAAGATGTCTAAATATTTTAAGTGGGCCCTGTCCTCGAGGAGGCCGAACGAAGAAGAAACGAAGACGATAGAATGTTTTCAGTTGTCCCTTTACTAGTCACATGGAGGTAGAAAGAAGAAACCATGATGATTAAATATCTTAAGTCAGCTCTCTGCCAGTCTTGAGAAGGAAGAACGAAGAAGAAATGAAGTCGATTGAATGTTTTAAGTTAGCCCTGTAGCAGCTTCGTGGAAGCCAAAAAAATGAAGAAACGAAGTCGACCAAATAATTTAAGTCAGCCTTGTACCAGCCACATGGAGACAGAACGAGAAAGCAGAAAAGATGATTAAATGTTTTAAGTTGGTCCTGTGCCAGAGCGTAGAAGTTAGGCTCTCTTAATATATCGTATCTCAATCTGGTGTAAATCTTTTCAATACCAGACTCTCCTTGCCAACCGTTTGGTACATTTTTAATAAACAAGAGGGATTAATATTTTTATACAGAAGTGTTATTGTCTCCTCATTCCTGTATACAACTAAAGCATCGTATAACACAACTTTTTAAGTAAAGTTGATTTGAATTGAGAGCGTTTATTCTCCGAGACCGATTGGTTTGATAATCCTGATCTGCCTAATGATCTCCCCACAGCTGGGAGGGGAATAGATAGATTAAAAGCACCAGCAATTTCGACAAGGATTTTAACTTGGGTCATTAATTCCACCAAATACGATGATAAACCTTACTGTAAGTGTACCTTCAGTAATAAGTAAGAGGGCAGACGGAGGTCTTTCGCTTGTGTATGATGACTGGTCTAGGACCAGGAAAACTGAAAGGAATCCAGACGTACACAGCTTATAAAATTTGCATTGTGGGTCATCCTACCTTCGGCTTATTGATTTATTTAACGGCATATGTACCTCTTATGGGTTATTTATGCCGGAAATTCGATACTTTTGTAGAAGTTTGATTATTATCATAACTATAACTATATTTTTGATTGTATTAATTATTAATTGCAGATTCTATTTGCCTAAAATAACCATTTATATGCATAAAATTATACAACATTAAGAATTCTAATATAATACTAACTGATTATTTAAATTCTGTAAGAAAGTTTCAAGAAAACAATTCTATTGAGTTGTAATCATTTGCTTGCACACAGTTATATCTGTTTCAAGTATTCCTTATTAATACACATACTGTACAAACATTTTTTTTGTTTCAAGTATTTCTATCCAGTATAAATAGTATGAATACGGATTTATTTGACAGATAGATGACATCCTAACTGGTGACACTATACTTGATCGGAGTGAAAATAGAACTATTAACATTGATAAGGAAGTCAACGCTCTCCAGATTTTCAAAAATGTATCTCATCGCTGGATTCAGTTTAGTTTCATACCTAGGACTTTTCTTATACGAGGGAACCTGTATCTTAGCTCTCTGCAGTGGGTTCACTTTGCTTATTTTAAGTTTCGCCGATAGAGCTAGCTAGCTAGCTAGCTAGACAGGTTGATTATAAGTAGATCTTAAAAGATCGGGTGAACATGACAATGAGGTTTAATTATTTAACTGAATATCTCATTCAGCCTCAATCGAATTAATTCCCTTATCTATACATCGTGACCCCAGTAATGTTTCCACCACTGCTTGTATTTCGTTTATACAGGCATTTTAGATTGGCAAGATATGAAAATTTATACACCAAATGTCTAAGAGTAATGTTAGGTTGTTACATCTCTTACAGGAGAAAACTAACCAAAGAAAGTAATAATAAAGAGAATCAAAACAGGGAATTTAGTTGCAAGACTATGTAAAAAGTTTTTAAAAAATCAGTTGGACCGGTAAATGAACAAAGAACATACAGAATACAAAATACAAAGAGAGAGAGAGAGAGAGAGAGAGAGAGAGAGAGAGAGAGAGAGAGAGAGAGAGAGAGAGAGCATAGATTATAAAAAAAACAATAAAAATTAAGTATTATATAAACGTTATATCCACACGCTAATTTTGAATTCAAATAAATACATGCTCTAATCTGTGAGATTTCCATGTTTCCTCTAAATGGCTGATATAATTCTTTGATTTCTTTGTTTAATGGCACATCAAACTTCGCGGGTTATTTAATGCCAAAGCCATCCTTCTGGAAGAACAATAGTGAGACAATTTGACGCATAGCTAGGAGGATAAGGTGTTCAGACCTATCCCACGGGTAATCCTCCGAAAGTTAACGTGATTCCGCGACTGGAGTTCGAACTCGTTTACTACGATCCCGCAGACCATTTCGCCATGTGAACTCCTGATATATTTCTAATTTCATAGAAAATGTATATATATATATATATATATATATATATATATATATATATATATATATATATATATGTGTGTGTGTGTGTGTGTATATATATATATATATATATATATATATATATATATATATATATATATATATATAAACCATACACTACTCGAGTCAGTTTAATGCGGCATCATGTTCATTTATTGAATACACACACATTGGCATTATCACTTTTATGGTAAAACATTTTAAATAAAAGTTGCTTGAATCAATGTTTTGATCGACAATAAAAAAAAAATATTGTCGAGTAAAGCATTGATTCTAAAATAATTCACTGTATTTTTTTAAGTATTTACTCATTCCCATTTAAAAATGTAAAAACCAGTAAACTTTTCATATGCGTATTATAACTTTTGTTTTTATATTGCTACGGGTAAACATATGTCTTCATTTATGTCTACTACGTACGTTTTAGCCTATCCGTAGCTTGCTGTGAATTTGGCAGTGGACTTACAAAAAAAGTATAGGTCGAACACAGAATTTTTGCAAAATATATTTTGTTGTTGACTTAAATGCCTGATCGAATCGTGCATCGCAATCTATTGTCAGGTTGATTTTTTGCTTTTTGTTTTTTTAATACATTAATCGATCAAAAACATGAAAAATGATTTAGTCATGTGTTTGTATTGATAATTAAATCCGATTGATTGTACATAATTTTTCTATTTTGAACTCTTAAAATCTAAGAGCGAATTCTATCTTGTAATTTACCAAGTTTTGCTTAAATATAAATCACAGGCCCCATAATATATACAGTAAGTGTTGCTTAAGTGGCCATTCATCTTTAACTAGCTCATCGCTGTTCTGGTGCTCTCGTGGAAACCCATCTTAGCTTGACTTAATCGTATCAGGTAGTACGCTTGACTAAATATATCTGAGTAATATCTTCCTGTGTATGCATAAATTAATATATATATATATATATATATATATATATATATATATATATATATATATATATATAGGGGGTGAGCTTGTATGTGTATGTGTGTGAAGTAAATATGAAGTGTGATAAACATGACTCGAAGACGACGCTCTATTCTTTCTTTTAGAAAACATATGCTCTGCTGAGCAACTTATATTATTAAATCATGATGTCTAGACGTAAAGACAAGTCAGTGCAATTAAAAAGAAAAAAAATGTAAACCCATTCTTCATACGTTTTAAATTAGATGTTTTGGTAGAACACATTACTGTGTAAGTGAATCCATCTCCATAAATATCAGATCTAACCCAATGTAACTTTTTTCTTGTCTTTCCTGAATTGAAAATTAACCTCAAGAGTAGAGAACATTGAAAGAATTACATCTGTTGAGCTTTATAATATATCAGAAAAGTAGTTTTTGAATATTTTTTTCAAAAGTGAAAAATCTTTGTTCGAATAATTGTGTTGAATACGAATTATTATTTTATCTGTTGTTCGTTTTTCTCTAAGGAAATAAAATTTCTTTCTTAATACATTTTCAACTCACTCTTTTTTTTTTGTATATAATTCTCTGCTTGAAAACTAAACCATGAGGATACTAACGGAAGGAAGTTATTTAAAAAAGCTTACAACTCCTTCCAAAGAAGAAAAAAAATTGCTTTTTAAGACCTTTATGAATATTTCCATTAACATATACTTAGGATAACTTAGTTAAGCGTCAATAGTATATTATGTTTTTTTAGATAATTGAATCAATAACAGTTCATTCTCGAACTCATATATCCGTCTTCGATCATTTATCAATTCTTCAGTGATTCTTTCTATTCATTTACCTGATCTTATTTTCATATCATCGTAACCATGTTCCGAGCAGTGGCTAATTTGGCTTTAATCATGGTGAATCTTAATAAAAATAAAGGCTTGTCTTAGTCGAGATTTTATCTTAGATCCAAGATATTGGCTGAGGATAGCTTTTACACATGGAAACATTATTAAGTCATAGGCAGCTTGCTGCTGAAACTTGGTTGGTGTTTTATGAAATATCAACCCTCCTTGGATCATTTGATGATACAGTTAAATCATTTCAAGGATTATAATTCCAAATTAGAGATTCTAGTCTTCAAGTATTCCTATGTCAATAAGTTGCACAGATATTTGTGGTCTGAAATATCTAACAATAATACTCTAGAGTATGTTATTAGGCAGTTCTTTTTACCCATTGATGGGTCCTCTAAAAGTAATACTGCTATGGTTCAGATGAAACTGGGAGTAATGAAAATGAAGGGATAGTCTTCATTCCACAAAGACCCAAAACTGATGCCCTACCATCAGGTATTGTTAGGGTCATATCCAGGGCTCTCATTTAGATGATCTTACATAACTGCAGATGTGAAGTCGGCGTATCCCACCACCAGAACTGAAGGGGGAGTCCCCGTTGTCTATTAGCTAAAGTGATTGATTGCAGCTTCGAAGTCAGTGAATTTTTACTGCAATCGCTCTATTACGTTCGCTTTCCAACTTTGGTAAATTAATGAAAGCTCTTATACTCACCGAACTATGAGTTAAAGAGTATCGTTGCTGTTCTTCTAGAAAGATGGTTTTGGCATTCACATGACATTAGACAATGAAAACAAACCAAACCAGCCCCAGTTTTCAAGGTGGTTGGTAGGGTGTCCTCGTGGTGTAATGGTTAAAGCGATGGACTGCGGAATCGTAGTACGCGAGTTCGTACTCCAGTCGCGCTATTACGTTCACTTTCGGGCAAATACCCTTGGGAAAGGTATGAACCCCCTTATCCTTCCTTGGGTTAAATAGTACCACTACCTACTGTTCTTCTAGGAGAATGGCTTTCGTATTAAATAACCTAAAAAGAGTTGATATGCCAAAGAAACCAAACCAAGGTGGTCGGCTGATGAAAAATGACAATAATAGATATAAAAAAACATATGATTTCATGTTTAAATGAAGGCATTGTTAAAGTCGGAATATAATATCGTAATTGAAAACATTGCAGTAAGAATTCAGAGTATGTATTTAAAAGAGAAGTTTTTGAGGTGCTAAGATCAATGAAAAACTCTGCCGGTAGTTATTTTAAAAATGAATTTATGCATTACTTAATTCCTAGAAGATGTATTATTCTCGATGCTTTTAGAAAGCCCCTTGAATTACAAAAAAATCAGACATGCGAATGTCCTTTGTTTAGAAAGATAATGCAGTGCTTGCACTTTCAAGTCTATTTATTGTTGACAGATCACTACGTGCTTTTTTCTTGACATTTGACACATCCGTTTCACACATTTTGATCGGGTGGTGTCTGCGCACTTTATTAAGCTTCGAAATGTGTTATGACTCTTCATGTGCTATCGAATTCCGGAAGAAATTCAGAGAAACAGGAACAATAGAAAATAACTTATGCGACCATGCGTCTAAAAGAAAAAAAAAGTTTATGACTTTCTGGCAAAACAATTTCACGGAAGAGGCATCAAATAATGTTCAAAAGCATGCGCACACACAGCCACACACACATCCACAGTTATATATATATATATATATATATATATATATATATACATATATATATATATATATATATATATATATATCTACTGTGGTTTGAAAAAGTAATGGAAACACCGAGAATCTTAATATCATAAATTGAACTCCTATAAAACATTCAAACGTTTATTTCTTAAGTGTTTTGATTTATTAATTTCTCTCGACTTATTTTAAGAAGATTGTTGTGTTTGTAAAAATATATTCAGAAGAAATTAATCAAAATTCATTAAAATGCCAGATCTATTAGACTTTAAAAGACATCCATATGTTGGTGAACGTATGGCAGGCGCTGGTGCTACAGTAACCGCTGAATTATTTGGTGTAGTAATGTCTCGAAAGTAATGTCTCGAAAGTAATGACAGCATTTGAGAAAAAGGAAAAAAACCTCCTTACAGGCGCAAAACTCAGGAAGAAAACGAAATCTGTCCGATAGGGACAGTCAGATTCGTACTTGGATTGTTATAAAGGATCCAAACCATATATATATATATATATATATATATATATAGTAAGAAATGTATTTAAAATCGCCTGTTCATATACTAGACGAGGCTTGTTTGCATTTTTTATCCGACTATTTATCCAAGTTATAGGCGAATATAACGGCCGACTGGCAGCTTTAATTTTTATTTTGCAACTTGTCATAGGGAAGAAAAACTCTTAATTCAAAGTAATCGTGCGCTAATTAAAGTTCACCTGCTCGGTTGGAGAAGTTGAGTAAACACACAGGCACACGCACACACAAATGTACATACACAGTGTTAAAATGTATAAAAGTATATATATATATATATGTATACTCACAATGCTTTCGTGCTGTCTGTTGGCTAAGTATACATTCGGAGCAGTGTGATCCCAACACAAAAAGACTGCCCTGCATATATCACTAAACTACTTCTTATCATGAGGCGACAGTTCTAGAGATTTGAGGAGGCTGGAGTACCCCTTCATTACTATTGTTCCAGTGTACAGTCCAACCAAAATTTTCGTACCTGTTTGCATTCTATTTATAATCAATATAGACCTTTTCAAAATTTATTCATATTTGTTAGGATGGTGCGTAAAGCTCAAATAAATAAATAAATAAACAATTAACAAAATGTCTAAATATGAACGTATAACAAACGCTATTCCCTAATATTTTGGAATAAATTAAGTTGAGGTGGTTTGACATGCCATTAAAATCAATCCGTCAATCATTCGATCGGTTTGCAACATCTTCCTCTTTTTCAAGTTTCCAAATTCACAGTCAGAAAAAAAACTGTTGTAAGTTGCTTCATAATGGTCAATATCTTAAAATGTTTCATCTTGACTAAAAACAGAATTATCGTTCCCTAGGAAAAGACCCAAATGTCTCATTGTTTTCAGAAATAAGTTCTTCCAATTAGCATTAAAATCTTGCTGTTTTTCGAAAAGCTGCCCATTCAAGATTTTTTGTAGATGCCGACTGCTCAAAAAGAACAGATCTGTTATATTTTCCTAAAACTTCAATCGTTAAACCAGAATATCAATCTCGAATTTTGTAACAATAAGACATTCTTATCCGGAAATAAATACTTGGATAAGACACAAATAAGCCGCATCAGCAACAACAAAACAATAATCAAATACATTTATACACACTGTACATATATAGTATTAATGTACACAAAAATATTTGAAAATTATTGATTTTTACAAAAATGCTATAATATATAAATAGACAAAATCTATTCAACTCACACTCCTATCATTTTTTTTTGCATGTTTTTTTCCATTATTAAATTTAACTGTAAATGTATATTACATTTACTCGAAACACTCCAATCCTATATTATTAAGTTACTATTTCTTACAGTAACCCCTTATGTTAATTCGATATATCATTTACCTTCATAAAACATTTCCCGTTTAAATATTTCACTGGTTGTCATGTGTCTTAAATAGCAATGCAGTGCATATTTCAAAACCTTAGTCCACTGTTAAAATATGTCAGCTTATATAAACTAGCAATCCGATAACCATTTTTTTTTTTTTAAAATCATATTTCAGTTTGATTTCTTTGGTTAAAGACGTATCAACCTTTGTGGGTCGGTTAATATAATGCTAAAACTATTCTCATGGAAGGACATTACAGGTAGTACTAAACATATATATAGGACGATAACATAATTCAATGTTTACTTTGGTTTCTTTATTAAATGAAATACCAATATTCGTGTTTTATGTATGCTAAAATTATCTATGGAGAAGAACAAAATTGCTACTAAGACATATCTAGGGGAATAAGAGCTTCCATAACTTCCCCATAACTTTTGGACGTGCCCGTGGTGTAATTGTTATCGTCGTAGGAAATAAACACGGCGACACGAGTTCAAATCCTGGACAAGACTGATTGCATTTCACATAGCACTAATACCCTTGGGATAGGTATGGATCCAATTATTCTCCCTCCAGCTATGGCTAAATAGTAGGACAGACTAGGTTTTTCAGCCTTGGTTAGGCAACTATTCTAGGAGAAGGAAAACTCTGAACTAAAACCTGTTAAACTCCGCTTAAAAATTGACCTTGTGTCATATCCTGCCCAAGCGGAGGGGTTGGTAAATAGGATAACTTCCCCATATGTATTATCTGAAGGTTGTTCAATGGAATTTCTTTATGGAATGACATATCAACCTTTGGGTGTTCTATATGGCCAAAACCAGCCTTTCACTATATCAGGAAAAGTTCTATTTAACCCATTGCAGTGTGGATAAGAGGTTCATACTACTTTGAAAGAGAAAAAAAACATTCGACTGGAGTTCGATCTCATTTATAACGGTGTCACAGTTCAGCATGAATTATTTAAACTATTTATCAACTTATTTAAATTAATCAAGCTCTTTAGATTTATTCAAATTTCACCAAATCAATTCTCAATTTTGTCATTTTATGTTAGTGGGACCACACAGAAATTTAGACTCACACGGCTCCATACAAAGAATGTTTTGTCCAGTTAGTATAGCTCTCTAGGGATACCATAGGAACCAAGCAATAAACCCAAGCTATATCAGCAGATCTCCCCAGTGTGGAAGGCCTCTGGGACCAATCGACCAATTCTAAACCATCTGGTGAGAACGCCAAATGACAACTGGAAAGCCAGAAAAATAAAAAAGCAAGTAAATAGGGTAAGCAGGAAAGGTGTTTAGTTTTGTGCCTACGTTTGCATACCAACTCTCAGCATTTTGTCCTTGGGATTCCTATTCTTCTCAATTTCTCCTCACACAAAATATTTCATTTTTCCCTCGCAGCATATTGTATATTATAAAGCGTATATCTTATTTAGAAGATGTTATTGTATCATTCTAATGGTTTTGCATGAATATTGTAGGAAGGAAAAAATGCTTTGGACAACTGTGTCAGTGTAGTTCCGAACTTCATGGGCCGGAGATTTTCTTTTTTTTACTTTGGTTTCATGGTATATCAAACATTGTAGGCTATTTTATGCTGAATCAATATATATATATATATATATATATATATATATATATATACAAGTTATATTTCAAATAAATCAGTTTTGCATAAGTATACAGTTTAAATGTCAAATCAATTCTATTTGAAATTATTCAATTTAGTCCACAAAAAGTTTGGTTAGTTGATAGTTTTGTTTTACGGCCTATAAACCCTTTTCTGTTCATTTAACGGTGCATTAAGTCATTGTGATAAAAGTTTCTAACAATTCAGTTTAGAATAAGTATAGTTTTTCGTTTAAACACACTTAAATATGAAAACAGTTTATTAAAAGTACACTGTTTAAATGTTTAAAAAAAGTTATATTTCAAACAATTCAGTTTAGTATAAGTATATTTTTTATAACACAGTTTAATGTCAAAATAGTCTTTTCAAGCAATTCAGTTTAGCATAAGTACGCAATTTAAACACACGGTTAATTGTTGCAAGATGTAATTTTAAACTATGTAGTTTTGCGAAATTACACATTTTAGTTCTACGAGGATCATTAAAAAAGTTTCCAGACTTTTTTCGTATGGGAACTTTTATTGATAGTACCCACATGAAACTCTTGTGCTTTTCGAAGTAATCTCCCCCGGCTTCAATACACTTGCTGTACCTTCTCAACAACTTCTGGAAGGCCTCATGGAAGTCCTCTTGTTTGAGCGTGTCAATGACCTTCGTCACAACCTCTTTCATCTCCTCAATTGTCTCATAACGATAGCCTCTGAGCTTAGGGAATAACCAAAAGTCATAGGGAGCAAGGTCTAGACTATAGGGATATTGAGGAACTTTCTTGATTCTCATCTTTATCAAATAGTCTGTGACAAGGATGGAGTTGTGGACTGGTGCATTGTCCTGTTAGAAATGCCACTGACCCGATTTGAAGAGTACTGGCCTCTTCCGACGGAATCTCTTCCTGAACTCTCTTAAAACCTCAACATACTAACCCTAACTCTTTGTATCGATTTCCTTACTCCTCCCACACCTCACATCATCCCTCACAGACTCCCTACCTTCCTTGAATCTCTTATGTCAAACACTGATGCTCGATTCATGCAAAATGGTCGAAAAGCAGTCTGAAGCATTCCATATGATTCTGTGGCATTTATTCCAAGTTTAAAACCAAATTTTATTACATATCGTTCTTCTAAAGTATCCTCACATCCAGATTGCATTTTTAAAATTCACCAGCTGTGACAATCAAGCTTTAGTAGGGTGTATTCCAATTCATGCTGTAGCTGTTCATTTAAATGTGAAATCCTAGAAATTGGTCCGTCATCTCATAAGATGCATAGCAATGACATACATAATTTTCAAGATGGAATTCAAGATGGAATTCCATCTGACGAGCTTTAATAAGCGAAATAGATTTATTATGGAAATGGAATTTTCAAGAATCTAAGACAATTTTAAATGCCGGTACAAAAAATGTCTGGAATCTTATTGAATGCACCAGGTATTTGACCCATAGATAGGACCCTATCAGGTGCTACCACTCCAGTTTAGAGTCGACCTAGGAGCGATAACAATGAACAGGTATTCTGATTTTCTCAAAGCTCCTGTATTACTGGAACCGCACCATCAGATTGTTTAGTGTTTTATCTAGGACACTCGTTGTAGAAACCTTACCCCACTACAGAAATGCAGTCAGTGTATTCTACAGCTTCAGCAGAGTGAGCAAGGCAGTCGGATATTTTGTCAAACAGTTTGAACCTTTAGGGGAAAACAACAGGAAAATAGGCTGCAACATGTCCATTAAAAATCTATATACTTAATACTCCTTTTTAGAAAATCAAGAAAAATGGTTTGATATATTTCATTTTAATGGCATATCAATCTTCTTGGATTATCTAAATCCAATTCTCTCCTTTAGAAGGACATTTGTAAAAAATATTTAAAACTTAGCTTGAAGAGTAAGGGAGCACATTTTTTCGCAAGAATATTACGTAATAGCATAACTGGAATTCGAACCCGTTTACTACGCTGTCACAGTTCAGGACGTTAACCACTAGGACCCCTCCAGGAGAACATAGAAGCATTCTCAAAGGAGCAAGATATTGTGGACTTTTAATAACAGGGGTGTGAAAAATTTGGATGTAATATGGTTTCTAGTTTTTTATATGTATACATGTGGTAGAAGAAATAATTCACCTTTATAAAATTGCACTGTATGTCCAACCAGACGACACGTCTTTTAGTCTTTAGCAAGACTTACTAAAACAAAGTAAACAATGGATATAATTTTTCAAAGTAAATGACTGGAATGAATGCATGTATTCACCATTAAGCAAATAATCTTTATAAAGTCAGCTTGTCACGTTTTGAGGACATTTTTTAGAACAATCTTAAATGAAACAAATTACTCAACGACGTGAATATAAAGAAAAGAACTAGCAACGTCAAGTGTTGTTTTGTAATCGGATTCCTAAAGCTGCAATGATCTGCATTTTTGGCAGCATGATATGGTTTATTACATCGACAATGTCGACATGAATTGGATGCTATTCGTTTATTGTTTATTGCTACAGACTGCTAAGATGAAGCCTTTAAAAATTTCTGGCACGTCGCATTTTTTTCCTATTCTTCTGCGTGCACAGAAAAATGTACCTCTCTTCATCAAAGAGCAATACAACACACCATTTTATCTACATTGCTCTCTGTATTAGTTTTAGTTTTCATATAATCTTGCTTCTATTAGAGTTGATGTCATGTGTATGGAACTAAACTGTATCTGACGGTGAAGCTTCTGTTTTAGAGTTAAGGGTACGGTCGAGTATCATTTCATTGCCATTAATCCAAGGCCTATTTGTATCCCAGAGAAGCTGTTCGTATATGAGTTTCATTTATGGTTGTAAGAGATATGTTTTAAAATTATTTGTATTAAATTGGACCATATGCAAAAAAGCCTATTCAGAAAAAAATGAAAATATGGACATAGAATGAGAACGGTTTCCTAATGTCTTGGCTCAAAATAAAAGAAGACGGTTTGACATGCCTTTAAAATTAAATGATCAATCAATTATATCACAGTAAAATGGTATGTATAAAAGAAACACATACACACATGCCCTGGCACATACAAAAACATGCGCACGTGTGTGTATATAAACATATATATATATATATATATATATATATAAGCGTACATGTATGTGTGTGTCCGTACGTAAGTATTAATGTGTTACTACTGTATTCTCCCCTATTATAGTGGCTTACGGAGGCTAGAATTTATTATTCTAGTAAGTTTGGTTTTCACTATTAGCTCAATATTTCCGGCTTTTTGCTACACTTAATCTAAGAATAGGGAATAATTATATGTAATATATTTCATGAGTATTTGAATAGAAAATGTTCTTCAAGTACACACACACGCGCGCGCGCACACACACAGAGTATATATATATATACTTATTCTTTATTCACCTTTTGTTGTACTTAGTGACTAATTTCACCAATAAAACTGAATAAAGATAAATACTGGACACGTCTCGAGTGCTTGGTATCCTGAAAATAGACTATGTAGAACTTGTTTTTTTAATTTACAATTTCCCTTTTATATTTGAAATATCTAAATATTCATCGGCATTGTCGAGCATTGAGCTCCGGAAAAAAACAACTTTTACCTTTAAATCCTAAGGATCACACACACACACACACACACACACACACACACACACACATATATATATATATATATATACCAACAATGTTCTCCGCCGAAATAAATTTATTATGACGGCTTAACCGAGTTTGAGTCTCCATTTAATTGCACTATATATATATATATATAATTAACTTAAATCGCGAGTTGGAAATCTCATACTAAAGTTTCACCTTAATGGATCATCAGGCAGTCTAAAACCGACCAATGCTAAAAGGAGAAAACGCTGTTTTTTATATTCACCAAAAACCCACCTAACTTAAAATTTACATTACAAAAGAAACGAATTAAATGAGCAAAAAAAAACCCCTCTCAGTTATAAATAATCCGAAACCTATCCTTAATTATAGAGCAACCACGCCCTTTTGTGTCTACAACTATTTAACACCTCCGACCTTTGATTTAACATATCTCTACATTTACAAGACGCTATTGCTAATTTTTCCTCCAAGCAAAGCAAACAATCCCTATCCCCAGCCCTATATTTACGACATTTCTTTATTAGTTCCCATTTCAGTATCGAGTCTATTCCTTTTTTATCCTTGACCTCCCACACATAACTAGATAACGTGGTACTATGCCTATACTTCTCGTGGGAGAAACTCGTTTTATGGTTATAGTACCTAGTCTTAAATTCGGCTTGCGTCGACCCAAGATATACCTTTTTATTTCTATCATTACCCGGATCACAATATACTTCCACTTTATACAACACACATTCTTGTTGACATTTGCCTTCAAGCGGGCATCTAACCTCATCTCTACAATTACATTTAGCAATCACCTTATTTTTCTCCTTACTTAGTTTAGCTATATTACCCTTATTTATTATGCCATTGATGTTAGGCATGCAACTATAACTTAATTTGACACAATTCTTATTAAATATCTTATCTAACGGGTTCCCACGGGGGAAAATTCTTTTTAACAACTTGAAGAATTCTTTCCCTACGTTATTGACTACCTCCATGTTATAGTGGGGATTAAACCATAAGATTTTTCTAGGTCTATTTCTCCTCCTTTTCGTATTACTTTATTTCCTATCCTGATATTCTAATTTGATCCTATATCCGTCATTCTTCAATGCCTCCTCCTATTCCTGCTTGCTTCGTTCAAAAATGTCCTTATTGGAGGAGTTATTTGATAACCTATGCTCTATTCCCTTAGGTACATGTTAAAATACCTGTATTGGGTGGTTGGATCCCCTGTTCACATGAAGGTTTTTTATTAAATTTTATTTGTTTCTTTTGTTATGTAAATTTTAAGCTAGGTGGTTTTTCGGTGAATATAAAAAACGGCGTTTTCTCCTTTAGCATTGGTCGGTTTTAGACTTCCTGATGATCCTATAAGGTGAAACTTTAGTAGGAGATTTCCGACTAACGATTTAAGTTAATTCTATAATTGGCTCCACTTGAGTTGAACACTCTGGTAATTTGTAGCATTGCAGTGTTGACGGAGGGTTTTAGTTTTCTTTTGACCAACTGACAGCATATCTCTTGATTTTTTTCAAGTGGTGTGAATGGGTTGGCCTTTTCTTTCTTTTTGTCCTATAATATTTTTTTTCCCCGGGCGGTGATTCGATATATTTTATCTCTTGTTCCTGGCGGGATTTTTTTTTCTTTTTTTCTGGTAACCGTGAATGCTGGTAGATATTAGATTAGGAAATATATATATATATATATATATATATATATATATATAATGTTATTGGCTTCAAAGGGATATTCTCTAAATGTTCAAATAGATATGTTTGGTTTCAACTCTGTTTTTTTAAATTTTGCTAACATTTACACACATTTGAATTTATTTAAATCGAAGACGTCCGCCTGATATAATTGATTTCATCATAATTCTCTACGAAAAAGCTGTTGAAATGGCGACCCGAGTCCAAATTCTGAAGGAAACTGTTTGCATTTCAAATAGCGCAAATAATTTCGGGGAAGATATGTATCTAACTGCTCTCCGACAATCTACGTGTAAATAGTGCAGCAGACCCAGCTTCTTTAAGCATGGAATGGCAACTGCTCGGGGAGAAGGAAAAGTGTATATTCAAACTTGTTAAACTCCGTTTAATATTAACCTTATATCACATTCCGCTTGTGCAGAGGGTTTAGTTTCTCTCTATTTCTGTCTCCGTCTCTGTATACACACACGCACACAATCACACATACACACATATACATGCACATATATATATATATATATATATATTTATATATATATATGTATTTGTGTTTGGGGTGCATAATAGTATAATAATCTATATAATAGATTCAGTGTGATGTATGAGCCTATAGGATCAGTCTTGCTCATGTTTAAATCATATGATGATGATGTCATGGTTCTTTGGGAAAGCAGTCAATGTATTACTGAAACTGCATTCTAATAATCTGTCTTTCATTATTTCTTCCTACAAGTAAATCAAGATGTTAACTTCACTTATTATCTCTTGAAGTATTTATTTATTTATTTATTTTTGGACACTATCAACAAAACTACGCATGTATAATGCCAGTTTACCTCGTGAAGATGAATGCTTTGAAAGAATACTAAGGTTTGGTGTGGTAATTTCTGCTAGAAGCTTCAATATAAATAAGACTGATCTACAATTTTTCACCACAGGAGAAGATCCTGGGATTGAAAATGAACATCGTGCTATGTAAATAATTTGAGGAATACGTGACTTTACCAGAAACGCGGAAGCTTTAGAACCATTCTTCTTGGGAGCTCCTGAAATTAACTCAGCAGACACCAAATTCAACAATCGATATGAGATTGATGTATGTAAGTTGAAATGGAATTATCATCATCATCTTGTAGATGTAACTAACGAAAATTCAGAAAATAGAAAAAGGAATTTCCGCAGATTTATATTCGTATAACGTGAATTTCGAGGGTAATGAAAATTGCATCATGAATGTAGCAACAAAATCTATTCAATTAAATGAAGCAGAAAATCACGCCTTAATTCATAAAAGTGGAGAGGTGTAGCTTTTAGAGAAAATTTTTTGACTAATAACTTATGGGTGAGAAAAGTATCTTAGACAAAATAAATAAATGAAACACAAAACTGTTCTCGCCATTAGCGAAGAAAAAAGTTTTGCAGGAAAGAGTCATTAAGCGAAAATAATAAATACATCTAATTACACATTTTTTTTTTTTGCGGGGGGGTTTCCATCCAGGACTCGAACAGAAAAAAAAACAGGTGCTAGAAATATTTAGAAAATATGAATTCACCGTTTTTTCTCGAACAATGTTCAGCATGGACGTAATGTCATTTCATAATACTGACAAAGATAATACTATGCATAGTGTAAAGGATATTATAGATACAAATGAATCTATTCATAAACCAGCACAAAAAGAAAACATCTGAAATAGAGATAGTAAGTGTTATCATTCTTTTTGGCATGGTAGTTGTCTACAAATTAAAGAAGGATGCTTTGATTAAAATACCTAATGATCTGGCTTCACTGTTCATCCGTAACCTTCAATATAAATCATTTACGTAAAATAGGTTCATCTTGTTTAAGCATTTCATACAATGTTCACTTCAATATTTTATGCAATATTTAGATGTAAAATATAAATGGTACTGATGGAAGGTATTCGGCATATTCCTCGTTATGTAACCCTTTGGTTGCTTACCGTATTTACTTTTAGTAACTTAATATAATATTCTTGCATGTTTGATCTATGGATACATAAGTCGATAGCTGTTTTATTTTAAGGTATTTGTAAAGTCACATGTCTGTGAGTGTGTTTTTAAAATAGTAATTGTAATATTGCTTTTATTCTACATACCAGTACATCAGTATCTACACAATTTGTGGGCTGAATGCAAGCAGACATGTCTCGTTGGCCAAGGCAAATATGGCCGCGTTTTTCTCACCATAACAAATTTGGCCCGGAATCAGATTTCTTAACAATGTTGAGTAATGGTCATAGGCCAAATATGACCAGATACAGGAGTCTTTAGGGAAAAAATCGCCAAGCCTACAAAATTTATGTGGTGAAGCGAGTCGTAGACATATACAAAAGTCAAATATAATTTACAGATTATTATTTTCCAATTGATCAAAACAAAAACTAAAATGAAAATACGTCTGGGTTCATTTTTACTAACAATATTTTTTTAATTTAATTGTTTGAAACACTATCAGAATGAATATTAATTGATTTAAATCAGAGGTACTCAACTCTTTCAGCCCCAAGGTCCCGAAGCTGAACTCATGAAAGTTCGGAGTTACGATCATAAAAAATGTTCAGATAGAACATATTTTTATAGAAATCGAGGTTGGTTGGTTGGTTGGTTGGTATTTTTAATAGATATTAATGATTGTGTGTTTGTTTAAAATTAAATTACTATTTTCTTTTCTTTTATCATTAGAATGCGAATAGTTTTTTTATATAACTTTATTTTTAAAATAATTGACTGAGCTCACTTGTTTGAACTTAATAAAATAAGTAAAGTAAAGGTTAGCAACCGTAGTCGAGGGTGACACAAAAGCAAACTTTTCAATAGCTACAACAGCGAGGAGTTGGGGAGGGCGCTACTGATTTCCCTGGATTGCTCCACTTTACCCTTGATACGTACCTTATAATGCTGAGTGTTAAGCCAGGAGGTTTCAACTACAATTTTTAAAGTCCTGATATGACACGACCAATGATCGAACTCAAGTCTTCCGGACCATTGGCAAACACTCTACCCACTAGGCTAATTAACCGGTTAAAGGGAACTTCAATAAAATAGTTTCATATAATCCTATCTAAAACTAATAATTCAATTTAGTTTATAGAAATCCAAGATGAAGCAAGTGACTAGGACTTCAGAACATTGAAGATCAACGAATTTTATCTGCAGGTGCAATGGTATTTCTTGACTGTCAACATTAAAAAGTGCAGAGCAAATTTGACAGTTTGATCAATGGTCATATTGATGGGATTCAAGGGCGGAATGTCACCCTCAGAACGCAAGTTGTGTATCCCTAATTTAAAAATTATACCCTTACATAGGTAGTATAATGATAATTTTATTTTTTTTATTTTATTTTGTTTTGTTAAATGATGCCATAATATTTTTGACGACTAACATTAAAAAACTTTTAACATTTTGGGAGACCTGAAAATAAGAATTTTTATCGATCAAGGTAGCCAAACTAAAGTCCAGCTCATTTGTAATTTCAAAATATTACCCAACGAAAGAAAATTATTAGGATGTATAGCCAGGGTGATTTTTGCATAAAACTCATCTTCCACATATGTATTCGGAGAAAACACGAAATACTTTGCCCTAAGAAACCAAACATACTTTAAATGAAGCATTGCGCGAAAGAGGCTAGCGGATGATTTGAACAATTTAACTGTTCAATATTTTTGTTTGAGGAGAACTGTTCTGTGAGACTAATATTTTAGCATAAAAATAAATGATCAATCTTGCATCTTCTATGATATGCACACACACACACACACACACACACACACACACACACACACACACACACACACACACATATATATATATATATATATATATATATATAAGTTGTATAGCCGTCATACCACTATATGTATAGATATGCATGCTGAAACATAGTCAACACCATAATGACGAACGAACACAGTTCATTAGAAAAATATACCTCTCACACTTTATTCGAAACGGTTGCGAAAGGGTTATGTTTGAGAGGTGAGTTGGAGACTGAACAAACTGCAACATATTGACCCCAGTTCCTTTGTCTTTATAGCAGCACTTCTTTCTCGATCTGCTGGGCTGCTCAATCGGGGGTTCTGAGGGTCCATAGCCCTCTGCTGGGTGCTGGTTCTCTCTACAGCATCTTATTTCCAACTTGACAGACTCCAAACTAATTAAACTTCCTGTCGCACCGGGTTATATCATTGTTTGACGTACACCTGCTTCCTGTGAGCGTCACATCTGCACCCAATTCAACCCGTCCACAGTCAAGGTTATACCCTGATATCTTCGACCGGATGCACCTGTTCCTTGATTGATGGCTGGGTCGAAGGTCAAAATTATATATATATATATATATAGGAAGATTTTTTATTAAAGAGAGAACCTTTAGTTTACACACATAAATATTTAATCGGAAAGTTCTTTTATCAAAGTTCATGAATCTTACAGGTAAGTAAATAATTTGATTATTCACTTATTTGAGGTTTTACAATCAAGTAGGTTCACAGTGTATTGCTTTAATAAAGAAAAGCGTTTTCTATAATATATATATATATATATATATATATATATATATATATATATATATATATATATATATATAGGATCTCAATGCAATTATAGTTAAACATATCTAAAATACAATTTTAAGGATGATATGGATTTTTTTGAATTTAAGTAATTCATACATACTTACATATCTGAAATACGGAGGAAAGAATGATGCACATTATTTTTCTAGGATTATTATATTTTTATAAAGAATCTGAATTGGATTAGTGATATCGTAGTGAAAAATGTCCTAATGAGCATATTGCATTTAATAGCATATATTTATTTTCACCTATGTTAAAAATAAAGAAGTAGATGAAAGAGTAGAACAACTCAAAATCAATCAAGCCTGAAACGCTAGTTTCTCACTGTTTAAGTAGAAACAACAAATCTCTTATTCATGCGTGACCATCATTGAATATTTCAATAGAGAATAATGCACTAATATTATTAGAATGGAAATATATTTCCGTCCAGCCCAATATATCCGAGATTCATTTCGATCATAAATCTGAGGTAAATAGCTCTATAGCAATGGCCAGATTAAGGTCGTATGACGATGAATAGAAATGGCATTGATTTTCAGACGAGAGACGGGACCACTTGAAGGTTGGCTTTAAGTATTCTTGGCAAGACCTTTTGTGTTGTCATAGTTTCTCGCACAAAGACATCAATATCAATATATTTATTCGAATTGCCATTATTTGTGATTGAACATGTTTGGGGCGCACGTCTCGTCTATGCGAGAAAACTAAATCACAGTTCAATGCGGTTGCATAATTATCCTTATTGGCATTACTTGAAAAAGGGAGAATGGAAACATGCAATAATCTTGCAATAAAAACAAAATAGTAGTAGTAGTAGTAGTAGTAGTAGTAATGGCAATTTCTGAATCTTTTAATGTTCGACTTAATGAATCACCCACCCTCTCCTCAGTGGGTATTCTTTGCAGAGGGTCGGACGACCACTCACCGACAGAAGTTTGCAAGGTACGTGAGGCTCAATCTTGGAATATCGGGGGAGTATTGAACACACCTTCTTTGTCAATCATCCGTTACACCAACACGGTGGTAATATCTATGGGTGGAATAGATATGTTTGGAAAATTATTTGTATTCTATTAGACTATTGAGATAGAGCTACTCAAGTAAATCTAAATACGAACGTAAAATGAAGCACAATTCCCTGACCTCTAGGCATGAAATAATCCTATGCAGATTATTCAATTAATCATTTAACAAAATGATTATTATGATTATTACCGCCGATACTCTTTTGGGTGGTCATAATCAAAAAATGTTTTCTTCAGCATGAACAAAAATTGATGTATATTTTTTCTATTTTCGAATTCGGTTTGTTGTAAGATTATGATACTAAGAATCATAGAAAACTAATATATGTAAAATGATGTAATGATTTTTTTTAAATGAATTCAATTTTGTGTCCTGTTAAAAAGAAAATGGCTGCCAATACTCTTTCTAAGGAAAAAAGAGCTAGTATTAAGATAAAAAAAAATTGTAAAATGAGAAAAGGAATTGAGGAGATTCTTGAATTAAAGATAAGTGAAGAACAGATAAATCTCAATCAAATGAGAAGGATAGAGATAACTATAAATAAATTTATAACACTAGCGATGATATTGAGATGTAAAAAAAGATTAGCGCAAAAGAAGATGTCATCATTAAAGTGGGTGTTGCATTGACAATTCCACTTATAAGACAAAGTAAATAACTGTAAAATGTTGTCATTTTTCTGTCTTTATTTTGGCATTTCCTGCGTTTCTCCGTTGAGGTGATCGACGGTGGAATGGGACAAAAGACACTGGTTGTTCCCAGAAAATAGTGTCTAAAATATGTGGCAAATATAAAAGAAATACAAAGGTTAAATCAGGATAAGGTCATCTTTGGCCGTGGAAAATACAACACAACAAAATAAAACAATGGTTCAAAACGGGAATCAATGTTTGAAGATAACTTAAAAATCGTAAATGAAAACTAGTAAAAGTAAGCGAAAAAACGATCTGGACTTTGAAAGAGACCTGGCAAAAGAAATTAAAAGAAACAGTTATCCAATGTCACTAGAACATTAAGAAAAAAAATAATGAACATGTAAAAGAGAGCTAGGAAATTATAAATTTGAGAAAGAATACATCAAGTATTTTCCATACCTCTGTTATATAGTTTGAAAAGAAGAGAAGAGTTGAGGAGGCTTCATGTCATTCTGACTTCAATGAAAGCAAACAGTAACCACTGTTGTGATAATAAATCTTAAAACACGTAAAAGAACTCAATACTCTATTGGAGACAATAAGAATATATAGTCAGGATATAGGAATGAAATTTGTCATTAAAAAATAATGAGAAGCAGAAAAAGACAAATAACGGAAGAAATAGAACTGCCAAATCAAGAAAAATTAGAACGCACGATAAATTAAAAAAAAAAAAAGTCCCGAATATTGGAAGCTGAAAAAATCAAACATGTAAAAATAAAAGAAGATAATAAGAAACTATTATGACTCAAGAACGAGAAAACTACTTGAAACCAAGCTCTGCAGCAGGAATCTAATCACTTACACTTTATAAGATTCTCGGAACTATTCTTTAAATGTGATAGGTAAGAACTTCAACAAATGAACAAATAACCTAATGACGATGGTATTACATCACTGAGATGACGTAGACTATATCTGTCAAGGAAATAAGAAGGAAGAAATCTCACCAGCATTGAAGATAGCGTTGATGCATCATTACGACGACCCGAAGACCTCATAAAATAAAACAAAAACAACTCGGAAAGAGAAATGGGAAGAAGAAAAACACTATCGGTATTTCAAGCGACAAGCTAACGAAATTTCACACAAAAAGAACCTGGGTATGGTTAAAAAGAAAACCTTAAGAGAAAAAAAAATCCCTGCAAATAGCAGTCAAAAAAGCGCCAGAAAAAAACTATATCAAAGCCAAAATAGATAAAACTCAACAGAATATCAAGTGTTGCTTATGTGGTGATAGAGACGAAATGATTAATCCAATAATAAGTGAATGCAGGAAAATAGCACACAAATAGTATAATACTATTTTTGTGCTATTTTCTTGCATTCACTTGTTGGGGAAGGTGATTCACTGGAAAGTGTGCAAGAAACTGATATTCGACCATAATATCAAATAATATAGACACAAACTAGAATCCTATCCTTGGAACGAGGAGCATGAAATTCTCAGCTATTTTGCGATGGAACCTGTTAATATAATTCCAGCCATAAAATCCATAACTAATGATAACACTGGTTTACAAAAGTAAATTTTTGGTCTGAGGCAAGAATGGGGATAGGTGTTCTTTGTTAATTTGGGTGTGCTGAATTCAAATTTATAAATAATTTTGCTCTATCACCTCTAGTTTTCTGGTTTATAAATAGTCTCATTTTAGTATAAACAGAAAATATATGTGAATATTTCAAGAGTTGCAGCAGCTTATAACAGACAAAACAGGATAAAGAACACTGATTGAATCGATATACTTGGATGACACAATTACACAATTCAATGTACCACAGACAGTCAAAAGTGTGTTTTCTTTGAAGATCTTGTATATTTTGCCTCCGGGATGTCACGCAAGAGCATCCAGCAGAAGTCTTCCATCATCCCGGGTTCCATTAGCCTTGATAGTTGCTCTCCATCTTCGTAATGTCTTGGTGGAATCTTTCTCCATGCTCATCACTCACAGCTCCAAGGTTTGGCGGGAAGAAGTTGAGGTGGGAATGGAGAAAATGAATCGAGTGACATTTGGCACCCCATATCCTCGTAAGAATTTTGCAACTTCTCAATACAGGCTTGCTAATCTGGTACGCGTGTGTTACCAAAAAAGCCGATACAGACTGAACTGAATGCTTCCCATGGTCTCTGTTCCTTTAAGTTAAGAAGCTCCTCAAAATCAGTATCCTTCAGCACTTCTCGGATCTGAGGTCCGACAAAGATGCCCTCTTTGAGCTTAGCAGCACTAAGACCTGGGGACACAGTAGACAAGTGTTGGAAGGCAGCACCATTTTTGTGCAACGCCTTCACGAAATTCTTCATCAAACCAAGCTTGATGTGAAGAGGAGGAAGAAGTACCTTATTCATGTCCACCAGAGGATTCTCCTTGAGGCTGTGTTCGCCAAGAACAAAAGTGCTTCTAGACCCCCAGTCTTTCTGCTTGTAATGCTGGGATACAGCTTGACTATCCCAGAGACAGAGAAAACAACGGTAATTTGTGAAGCCCGTTTGCATACCCATTAGAAGACCAATGACATTGAGGTCCCCACACAGATTCCTTTGGTACTCGCTGTACTTAATAGCTTCTAAAATAAGCTCCATATTGTCATAGGACTCCTTTAGATGGACAGAGTGTGTAATGGGAATGCTGGGTTATTTATTCCCGTTGTGCAGAAGAACACCCTTGAGACTTCGCTAGGAAGAGTCTATGAAAACACGCAAGTCTGAAGGATTATGTGGCAAACCAAGGGGCGCAAACAAGCCAGGTATGTTTGTGCAGAAGCACAACTTGTTTTCCATGTCCAAAAAGAAAGGGGTCTTTGTTCCGATTCCTGAAACTGGTGATCTTTTCATCTCCCTGGACTAGGTACCACTGCTTAAGCAGAGAAGCCAGGAGCTCTGACTGCTGTTTTGACAGATGCAAATCACGAGCAAGATCATTCAAGTCTTCTTGCGTGATCCAGTGTAGCTCATTGCCACTTGATCCTGATAATGAAGGTATATATATATATATATATATATGTGTGTGTGTGTGTGTGTGTGTGTGTGTGTGATGTAATACTATAACTTACATTTAGTGCATAATAACTAAAAAATAAGCCAGAAGTCTCACAATATTAGAATTAACCCTGAATTCATATACGCCATTATGTACCGTATATGCACAAAATGAACTCTATGCATATCTAAAAAAACTAGAGGTGATGAGTAAAAACGGATTTAAAATTTGAATTCAGCACCCTCAAATTAAGTAAAAACAGGTATTTTTGTGCTTGTCTCAATTTCTTTGTAAACCAGTGTAATTACCAAAATGAAAAAAAAAAAGATGGAGAGAACTTTTAGCAAGTTGATTTTATCGACATCGAGGAAAAAAGAGAGAAAATAAAGAAAACGAAACGATCAATAGATACTTAAGACTTGCCAGTGATCTAACAAAAATTGGCCGTGGAACATGACGGTGACAGAGATACAAATTGCTGTTGATGTCATTGGAATGGTCCCCAAATGTTTTGGAAAGAAGTCTGGATGAATTAGTAATCAAAGAAATAAACGTGATAATCCTTACTACTACATTGCCATGATTGGCCAGAATGTTCAGACATTTCTTAGAGACTTAAGTGGACATGCTGGAACTTAGATTCTAGTAAAAGACCACAAGCCAAAAGTTGTGTGAAATTTCATAGAGAGACTAATAATGATAGATTTTGTCATTTAAGCGGGCTACTGAGTGGATATTAAAGAAAGTTAAAATATAGAAAACTACCGAGACCTTCCCATAGAGCTTACAACTTTGAGTATGTATATGTTCCAACCAGGCTAGGACAATTAACATGAAGAGAATCTTATAAACCACAATCTTGAAATGATTTGCCGTAACATTGAAAGATACGAAGGAACACATAAACACACATTTGAATTCAGCACCCTCAAATTAGGTAAAAACGGGTATTTTTGTGCTTGCCTCAATTTCTTTGTAAACCAGTTTAATTACTAAAAAGAAAAAAAAACATACATGGGGAGAACTTTTAGACAAGTTGATTTTATCGACATATATAATATCGATATATATAATCAAAAAATAACTCTATCTTGTGTATTGATCACTTTGATAGGTTTTAGCTTACTTAATTCTGTCACTGATTTTTTTTTCTTTTAACTTGACATACGTGCTACTTGATTATTTTCAAGCGGTACGTGTGTTTTTTGTCATTTCATTTATTACTGATTTTTTCCCTAGATATCATTTTGTAGAATTTGCAAATTGTACAATCTGTTTTTTTTTTGTTTTGTTTTGTTTGTTTGTTTGTTTTTTCATACCGAGAGCAATCTAGATTAGATATAAAGATTAAATTAGCAGTAAATAAACTAGGATATAAGTAAAAAAAAACGTTTTTACTTAATTAAACACTACAGCACCAATTATAAAAGATATCACGTACACAGGTACAAGACAGATTCAGTTGTTTCCTCGATACGAAAATTTACTATGATTTGCAACATTCACAATAGTCGTCAGAAAACGAGAGAATATAAAAAATGATACCTAACATCTACTGACTCTGTGTCCGACTGAAACTCTAATTCTAACCGACCAACCTACCGACAAGCTTATCGACAGACATTTTGTGTCTTAGAACTCTTCTTATATATATTCTGCTATTTTCTTTATAAATCTGATTATAACACTTAATCATAACTTTACTGCCAACTCATTCTAATACCAGCTGACATCGTATCGAAATGTTTACTTCAATACATTGCTTACATTTTCTTTCAAAACAAATATCTTTTATGACAGGAGTGACATGTAAACACACTCAAGGTCCACCTGCCTGATCTTTCCAATGCAAACTAGCACTTACAAAGT
Organism: Sepioteuthis lessoniana; assembly: GCA_963585895.1. Taxonomy (NCBI): domain Eukaryota; kingdom Metazoa; phylum Mollusca; class Cephalopoda; order Myopsida; family Loliginidae; genus Sepioteuthis; species Sepioteuthis lessoniana. The sequence goes on along the minus strand of OY757910.1, from coordinate 46,942,050 downwards.
CAAACTCAAAAGTTTTTATTTGCTCACAATTTATAACTAAAATCAAAAAGAAATAAACTAAAATAAATAACAAGCGTCTTTAATAATATTTCAATCTTCTTATGATACCCCAATTATTTTATTCTGCGAAAAGCATTCTTAAAACCCTTTTAAGATGCTAAGCGATATTTATGTACATTTTTAATAATATCGTCATCAACTCTTATCTTGTTGTGATGACTAAGACAATATATCGAAACAACACAGCCGAAAAAGAAAAAACAGTAAAAAAAAAAAAAAAAAAAAAAACCCACGTAAAAAAAACGTGCAACTCTTACATGTTTACAATCGGTAAATGTTCGTTCTCTCTGTCCTTGTTTCTTTCTTTTTCTTTTCTTTCTTGTTAAAAGTCAGTACAGTTTTTTTTTTATCCTTGTATTTTTTGTTTTTTCAATTTTCTTTCTTTCTTTTTCTCTTATTCTATGTTTTTAAATTGGATAGGGTTATTTCTTTCTTGTTCCTCTTTTTATTTCTTGATACGAAGATTTATATGTGGTCTGTAACAGTCACAGCAGTCACGGTAAGAGAGGGATCTAGAAAGATGGTGTCAACCGGTGTATTGAAAGAAATAAGCCGCTGGAGACGGAGAATATAAAGAGGAGCTTAGTCTTTTCTCCGCTGAGTCGGCCGATTTCGTTGTATTTCTGCCTGCGTGAATTACTTAGGGTACCGAGTGATCTTCCCGTCTGTTCCTACTCCAACTGATTCAGCGATTTAGAACTCTACTTATGAATTTTCTGCTAATTATTCTATTAATCAATCTTATGATACGTAATCATAACTTTACAGCCACAGCCTTCTAATATCGGCAGACATATTTTCCAAATATTTATTTCAATATTTCGCTTACATCTGATTTAAAAAAAAAATCATTTATTATGAGAGGAGCGACATATAAACGCTCCCAATGTCCACTCACCTGACCTTTTCAATGCAGATTTGCACTTATGAAGTCAAACTCAAAGTTTTTATATAACGCAACTATGTCCTTTATGGAATCCACGGGATTCACCTGCTCTGACTACCATAGCCATAACCGGGTACAAGTGTTAAGTATTCCAGTATTGTTACTCGCCTGCAGTTAGGATTGAACATGCAGCCTCCAGATGATTGTTCAGTAGGACGCATAGCGTAATGGTTATAGTCGTTGGTTCACTAAGCTTCTTTGGAGACAGTCATCTGGAGGTTGCAGGTTCAGTCATGACTGTAGGCGAGTAACAATACAGGAATACTTAACACTTGTACCCGTTTAAGGCTAATGGAATCAGAACAAGAAACCCCAGTTAATTCAATAAAGGACGCAGTTCGAAGTTCCGTAAAGGTTCCCGAGTTCGACAAACACCTGAAGAAGGTCGGAGGACATATCGGCCGTAACGTTGTAAAATAATAATAAAGATCTAGACAATAGTCCAAAAGACCCTTAATGCTAAAAGTAAATCAACTTATTTACATCACTAGTATAATGTTGTTAAGCTATAAAACATTATGGAATAACCAAATACTGTGGAAAAAATTGAATTCGTTGTAAAAGAAATCTTAAGCAGGTTAAGGTGAACAATCTTCCTGAAAATTGCCCAATCTAGTTTGCCCCCAAAATGCTTTATTTTCATGTATACCGAGGTTGAGGGTAACCCGAAAGCCCCCTTTCAATACCTACAATAGCAAGTCATAGAGGAGGGCACTGCTCCATTCCTAAGGTTGTTCTGCTTTATTCATCCATGTTGCGTACCTAATAACGCTTAAAGTTAAGCAAGGCGGGATCAAGTACCGTTTTGGAATCTTTTTGTTATGACTACACCTAGGATTGAACGCCAGTCAACAGTCAATTGGCAAACACTCTTCACATTAGGCCATCTTCATGCATAGAAAGTTAACCAAATAAAAAAAAACTTGCCAGAGACGCTTTGTCAGCTATGTTTTATGAAACGTACATTAAAACTATAAATACTTATATATATATATATATATAAGGAAAAACCTTTCAAAATTTATCACATTTTTAATATTCATTTCACGGACACTGCATTTTTTTAAATGTTAGATCTGCATTTTCAGACCGCAAAACAATAAGAAATTTCTGATGAAGATTGAGAAGACCCCACAAAATTCTTACCACCCTATCTTCATAATCCAAATTTCATTTTTGTTATATGTAAAGACAAGCCCATTTGATTTTTCCTGTCTAGCTGACTAATGATATATATATATATATATATATATATATATATTCTATGATGTATAAAATTATAGAACACATCTAAGAAGACCATACATTATAAGTTCTAAAAATAAACCGGTAAAAAACATTATCAATCCTTCTAGGTAATTCTTTTTTCCTTTAGGTGTTTTTTTTTCTTAGTAGTCACCTAACTTTTTCATTTTTTTTTCTATAGTTAATTTTCTTACAGAGTTCTTTGAAGGGACATGACAGAAAAAAGTCATTTTTCAAGAACGTATTAGGTACACTCTAGTTAAAGCTATTCTAACATATATATATATATATATATGTGTGTGTGTGTGTGTGTGTGTGTGTGTGTGTGTGTGTGTGTATTTGTGTGTGTGCGTTCGTCTATGAGAGTACAATAGACTTTCTACTGTTTTAATAGTTGTAGTAACACTCTCATAATTCAGGCTGAAATATCTGAAGTTACTCTGCTCAGTTGTTGGATGTGTCCATCTTGGCAACATCTCATCTAAAATGAGTAAAGACTGAGTTTGTTACTCCTGATGAGTGATAACAACAGAAATCTTACGATTAATGGCAACATTCTTTAGAACATTTTATTCGATGAGGCCCTCCGTATTAAATCATCCTTGTGCCATATCCCAACATCATTGTGATATGCCGATATATTTTTTTTAATTAATTACTTTAATTAATACAAGATGGGGCAGGAAATGCCGGACGCTTGAGAAATACTTTTAATATAATACATTCTTCCCTGTTGTTCAATAGGCATCTCTTGAAGCTTGTGAGAGCTGCCAATAATCTGGAGACTAAATGTATATGAATGATTGACGATGACCGGATAAAATTCAAGGCATTAGTAATGAAATGCAATATAAAGGCGTGTAAATGAAAACTGTAAAAGTCTAAATTCAGTCAAGCATTGAGAAAAATCGGAAATAAAGGCAACCAAGGGCACTCCCTTTGCTCTGTTAGTAAAAGGATTTTGTATGCTGGCCTTTCATATACTGTTTATTCCTCATTACCATTCTAAAACATTTAGACAAAGAAAAAAAAGATCAATAAAAAGCATAAAAAACAAATAAAAAGCAATATTCAAATAGCATGGCGTTGCTTTAAACAAAACACACACACACACACACACACACACACATATATATATATATATAAATATATATATATATATATATATATAGAGAGAGAGAGAGAGAGAAAGATGTGTATGAGCTTGTAGGTTTATATATACATACCATCATCATCATCATGTCACGCTATCAGCACGCATATCCCTGACAATCTCTCGCCCCACTCCCTATCGTCCATTGCTTCTGGCAGGTCTTCAAGGCTACATCCCGTATCAGTACAGAGCTGCTGTATGTAGGTTCTCGCGGGTCGTCCTAACTTTACTCGTCGATGTGAAGGGATTCACATGGTTACCTCCCTTATTAACTCGTCCCTAATTCTACAGCAGTATCGTGCATGTCTGGTCCGACTTATTTTGATAGTTTTCGTGATGGGTGTTTGGTGGCCGTACAGCTGCTGCTTTGTGGGGTACTGCCTCCAGGACTTATATATATATATATATATATATATATATATATATATGTATATATATATATAAGTAGTAGTAATATCCAGTCAGCGTCCGAAGAGAGTTTGTGTGGATTTATCTTATATAGAATAGAGGAGGAATATCATATAAATCCATGTGAGTGGTCAATGTATGGCTATTGTAACATCACTTATTCTCTTACAGATATATATAAAAAAAAAAAAATTCATATAGAGCGTATATAGCGCAATTAGAAGGATACTCAAACCTGGTTAAGTTGTCATTATATTTTTTTCCTCGTACACATATGAACTGTATTTCCATATTTGCTGCTCCGCAACCTCAAGTGTAACTTGTAAAAAGTCATCTGACGAGACGGAGAATATAATAATATTCGAAATCCGGCGAAATAAATTTATAATGACAGCTTAACCAGGTTTGAGTTTCCTAATAATTGCCCTATATATATATATATATATATATATCAACCACTCCGAATAAGCAGGATGCAACACAGCCTCAGTTTCTTATGCTGCGTTCAACAGGTGTGAATTCTAAATTTTCTTTCGCTGAGACCGGTTACTATATCAAGGTTAAAACCCCCAGACGTCCCTTCTATTTTACTTATAGGTAGAGGAAGAATAGTTTGATTCATGCATTTCCCATGTGAATTAACGATAAGCGAAATGCAAGCCGACTTGTCTGGGAGCTGAACTCGGGTCACTGCTTCTATCTCCTACGAGGATAACCATTACACCATCAGGGTATATACATATGTGTATATGTATGTGTGGATGTGCATGTTAGAAGTTTAAATTTTTTACTTATCGTTTAGAAAGTTAAACAGTTCTTCCAAAAACAATCACTTATAAGTCTGTCTCTTTGTTTGACTTTTATGGAATATCAACCATTTTTGGTTATCTAATGCCAAACACATTATTATACAAATAAACAGTTCTATTTCAAACAATACAGCTTAGCATAAGTACACAGTTTAATCTTCCCAAAACATTTCTATTTTAAGTAATTCAGCTGAGTCCAACAATTCTAATTAAAACAATTCAGTTTAGCATTAAAATAGTTTTTGTTTACATACAGTGAAATGTATGTCAAAACAGTTCCACTTCAAAAAATTCAGTGTACTGTAAGTACTGTTTCAATGTCAAAAACAGTTCTATTTGAAACAATTCAGTTTACCATAGAAAAATAGTTCTATTTTAAACAATTCAGTTTATTATAAATACGTAGTTTAAATATCAAAACAATTTTATTTCAATCAGTTCAGTTGAGTATAATTACACAGTTTTGTTCTATTTGATCCATAGATAGGACCTTATCAGGTGCTACCACTACGAGCCAAAGCAGACCTGAGAGCGACGAAGGGGTACTTCACATTTCCCAAAGCTCCAACATTACTGGAACCTCACAATCAGATTGCTTAGTGTCATATCTCTGACACTCGTTCTTACTCCTCTGCAGAGATGCAGATGTTGTATTCTACAGTCCCCTGCCGGCAAGGGAATACACAGAGTTGAATATAAAAACAGTTTCATTTTTTTTTAAATTAAGTTTAGCATAAGCACTCAGGTTAAGTGCCAAAACAGTTCTCTTTCGAGCATTTAAGTTCAGCATAAGTACAAGTTTTAAATATCAAGCAGTTCTATTTTAAACAATTTAGTTTAGCATAAATACACACTTTAAAAGCAAAAACTGTCCCTTCGCAACCAACGCAGTTTAGTTGTATTTGACCTATAAATTCAGTTTAGCAAAATCAGGTGCTACCACTCCGAGCCAATGTGGACCCGGGAGCGATGGCAATGAATGTATACCCTGAATTCCCCAAAGCACTAGCATTACTGTAGTTTCACCATCAGTTTTTAGTGTCATTTACGGGACATTCGTTTGGGGTGTCTTACCCCGCTGCAGTGATACAGTCGGTGTATTCTAGAGCCCCTGCCTACTTGGCGACACTCGGTTTTAGTAGTAGAATTAATAGTAGAAAAATGTAACGAGCAAGGGAATGTGCATAAGATTATCTGCATAGAGCTCATGAGTAATTCTTTCATTGCTTTGTTAAATGGCATGTCAAATTTCAGTTGTTATTTAATGATAAAGCCGTCCTTGTAGAAAATCAGCAGAGTTACTATTAAACTATTAGGTAGATCTAAAGAGAGACACTGAATGTATTAGAAGTACAAAAATAATTTCATTGGATTAATTGTCTAAGTTAAAATAGATAATACGCTGAAGAAAGCCATGTGAGAGAAAGAAAACGGTAAGTCGCATGGGAAGTGAACGCAAAAAGCAGGCAAAAAATAAAAACAAGAGTAGGAATGATTGGGTAGGAATGTTTGTTGACTGGGAATTGTTCAAGTGACTAAGATTTTGCCCTCATGATAAATGGTATATACACAAACCAGAATTTCTTCCAAAAAATTCGACGAATATAATTGTGTGCAGAATTCGTTTTGATTAAAGAGAAGGAAAGACATGTCATCTAGTGGATTTGGCAATTCTTGCAGATCACAAAATAAGATGTAATGATTGTGAAATTCTTGCAAATTACTTGGATCTTGCTAAAGGATAGAAAAAGTTAAGGAATGAACAGTTGGAATGCTTGGAATAGTTACAAAAGATTTCGAAAAGAGAATGAAGTAATTCGAGAATCAAGAAAAATCAGGACCGTCCAAATTACATCAATGATCAGCTTGAATATTCAGAAGAGTCCTGGGGACCTGGAAAGACTTTATATCACTCGGACATACGTTTAAAAAACAGTGCTCCTTGTTGTGAAAAACTGGTAATAATAATAATAATAATAATAATAATAAAATTGTCGACTTTGCTGTCCCGGCGGACCACAGAATAAATCTGAAGGAAAGTGAAAAGAAAGTCAAGTACCTCGACCTTGCTAGAGAATTGAAAAAGCTGTGGAACATGAAAGTAACGATTGTGCCAATTGTGATTGGTGCGTTAGGCACAATAACTAAAGGATTATTAAAAGGCCTGGAAGACTTGGAAATTGGCGGACGAGTAGAGACTATCCAAACGACAGCATTGCTAAGAACGGTCAGAATCCCGAGACGAGTCCTGGAGACTTGAGGATACTCACTATCACTCAAACTCCAGTGTAAAACCATCAGTTAACGCTGATGTGAAAAACTCTAAAGGAGTATAATAATAATAATAATAATAATAATAATAATAATAATTAAAAACTAAAAAAAATATGGAACATGAAAGTGATGGTGATACCAATTGCAATTGGCTCACACGGTACAGTCACTAAAGGATTAGTACAGGAATTGGAGGATTTAGAAATAAGAGGACAAGTAGTGACCATCCAAACATCAGCATTGAAGAGATTGGCCAAAATACTAAGAAGAATTCCGGAAACTTGAGGACAATTGCTGTCGCCCAGACTCCAGTCGAGATTCATCTACTATCGCTGGTGTGAAAAACTCTCAAGTGGGTAAAATTATGATAAGAGTGAGTCTGTAAAAAAAAAAATTGTGTTTTTTTTTTAAGAAGACGAACAGTTACTCAAAACATGAATGGGAAATCCGACTGGAAAAACAGATAAGAAAAACAAACAAAAATGATAATACAGAAGTAGAACATGCTGGAACGAAAAGAAAAAAAAATCAACAGAAATAAAACTAACAATACAACTAAAGGAAATAAACCAGATGGTACGCGCGAAATAAAGAAGACTAAAAATATATCGAGACAGGATAAAACAACATAGACAAAACAGGACATGCAAAAATAACGAAGACAAATTCAAACAGCAATAGTGGTAAATAAATAAAACATACTAACAACAAGACGATAGGGATACAAAACAATCTTGGAGAAGAATATGGGAAGGAAGAGAGCATGACATAAAAGCCGAATGATTAAACAACATAGGAAAAGAGTCTAGAAGGTCTAGAAGAAAGAAACGAGACGAAATTACACATCGACTCACGTAGAGCAATACTAAAAAAGTATCAAACTGGAAAACGCCTGCCCACGATCTTATTCATATATAAAGGTTTTAAAATAAATTATTCCATAACAGACTGAATATCGAAATAAATAGATGCCAACAAAAAAAAACAACAGAACATACATACCCGAATAGATGTCAAAAGGAAAGACCACCATGATCCAAAAAGCCCACGAAAAAGGAACTGTCTCCAAAAACTACAGACTATTAACGTGCCTACTGATGATATGGAAAATGCAAATGGCATAAATTTGGGAAGAAATATACAATTCGCTGATAAGCTACCCGAGGAACCGAAAGGTTTCCGCAGGTTTACCTGTAGTACGGAAGAACTATTATATTCAGCCTCAAGGACAGCAAAACGAAACGAAAAAAATCCATTGAATGGATTGACTACAAAAAAGCATCTAATATAGTTATGCCACATGACAGTAACGGTGATAAAAAAAACTGTAATTGTTGCGTTCGTTACGATCACTAAATGATCGGTACATGGACTGAAGGGGTTGGAAATTAGAGGACGAGTGGAGACCATCCAAACTACAGCATTAACAAGATCAGCCTGAATACTGAGAAGAGTCCTGGAAACATGAGGAGATTAGCAGACATTAATACTCTAGAGAGAAACTATCAGTTAACGCCAGTGTGAAAAACTCTAAAATAATAATAAAACAAGATAAAGAGGATTTCCAGCATTAAATAGATAAGATAATTCAAAGACTACATAAAAGAGAATCAAGAAATACCTTTTACAGTGACCAAAACAGCTCAAACAACACAAGGATTGACAGAACAAGAATAAATAGAAAACAAAAATAAAACGTATAGCAATTCCATGGGCATTTCAAGAAACAAACAAGAGAAATCTCACACGACAAGACCTTGACTCGTCTAAGAAAGGAAACCTTGAGAGAAACTGAATCTCTTCAAATAGCAACACAAAACAACGCCGTAAAGACCAACTATGTTTAAGCAAAAATAGATATGACACAAAAAAATTGTCAATGTTAGTAACGTGATGAGAGAAACGAATCGATCAATCATATAAAAAAAATACAGTAAATTAGTGTAACAAGATTTGTAGGCAAGATACGGATAGTTGAATAAGGTAATGCCCTGGAAGTTGAGAAAAAATCCTAATTTGACCATGCAAACGAATGGTATCATCATCATCATCATCAGGTCGTGCCGTTAGCATGGATATACCTGACCCTCTCTCGCCACTTCTCTCTATCATTCATCGCTTCTGGCAGGTCTTCAGGGCTACATCCCATATCCTCACATAGCTGCTGTATGTATCTTCGAGCTGGTCGTCCTGCTTTTGCTTGTCATATGCGGGGGTCCCTAGGAGTATATCACTGATGAGTTCGTCCTTGCTTCTCCAGCAGTGTCCTGCGTGTCTGGTTCGTCTAACTTTTATAGTTTTCGTGACGGAAGCAGTTGGCCGTATAGTTGGTGCCTTGTTGGGTGTTGCCGCCAGGACTTGTTCAATATTGCTAGCAGCATTCCTGTTTAATTGCCGTCGAGCTTCTTCTTCAGGCGTTTAGTTAGCGCCCAAGTAGTGCATCCATTTAGCAGTATCGATACAACCGCTGTCTGGAAGAAACAGCGTTTCATTTTATCGGTCAGGTCTGATTTCCATATGACCGAGAGCCTATCGATAGCTGTCTTTGCTTTCGTTAGCCGTGTGTCAATGTCTGTTTCGGTTGATGAGACGCTACTTCCTAGGTAGGTTAATTTGTCTACTTGTTTCAGAGAGCTTCCGTCATCCCTTCTGAAGAATGAGACTCACAAACTTCACTGAGATTTCTAGGTACGAGTGGATAACCTAATCTCGGCAAGGACGACCAGAACTAGTGATATTCAACAAAAAAGAGAACCAGTCAAATAATGGACTTTGCCGTTCCAGCGGCCCACAGAGTGAAAATAAAATAAAGCGAAATGAGAGAAAAATGTTTAGACTTTGCCAAAGAACATGACGTTGACGCCAACTGCATTTGAGGTTGGTGAACTCGGAACAATCCCCAAAGAATTGTTAAAGGGTCTGGAAAACTTAGAAATAAGAAGACAAGTGGAGACTATCCAGACTACAGCATTATAAGAATGTACCAGAATACTTAGAAGAGTCCTGGAGACTTGAGGAGTCTTACTGTCACTGAAACTCGAGTGAAAAAGCATCAGCTCTCACTTGTGTAGAAAAACTCTCAAAGGATTAAACTATTATCTGTTACATTTTGCCTATTGATATTTAGTCATATTTCATATCTGAATTTCATGAGAATGAAGAAAACAATAAAAGTGATTCTTTTTTTTTATTTGTTTAATGGGATATCAACATTTGTGGGTTATTCAGTGTTAAAGGTATGTTTATAGGAAATCAGAGGTACGATTTAACATATCCCTAGTTGAATAAAGGGGTTCATATCAGTTTTATATTTTGTAATATTTCATATTGGAATTTCGTAATAAGAATGAATGAAAATTTGTTTAATGGTATATCAACATTCGTGACTTATTCAGAATCAAAGCTATATTTATATGGAAGCAGAGGTACGATTTAACCTATCACTAGTTGAATAAGCGGTTTTATTTAATTTCCATGCTGATGATGAAGATGAGCTTAATCTTTAGTTCATCTTAACGAAAGGTTTCTTTGAATCTTAAAATTGGCAACATTATTTTAAGAAAAAAAATCATTATTTGGAATCTTTATATTACATAATATTTTTTCTTCTAGAATTGTTTACTTTTTTTCTTATTTGATTTACTTTGCCGCCGAATTTATTATGCAATTCTATTTGGTGCTTATTTGTTTTGTTTTGTTTTGTTCCCGTTCACTTGCTTATTTTTCTTTCTTTAGCATGAAACGTCTGGCTTCCAACTCTAATATGACCCTTTCATTATTTTCATACTTTATGTAAATATATGTTTCTCTTAAAGTCTGTCTTTTGTGTGTTCTCTATGGCATTTTGCTCATTGATCTGATTTCATATTTACCCTCTTTGTGATTACTTGAGTTAATTTTATTAACTTCTTTATTTTATTCTAAAACTTGTTTAAATATTTCGTTTCGATAGTTAGCTCACATATACCCACCTCTATATAGGACTTCCTTTTCTTTACTCATTCTTTTTCTTTTCTTTTATTATAATTTATTTATTTATTCATTTATCTATCTATTTTGTTCTTTCTTTCCATGCATTCACTTTGATTTCCCTCCCACTTCTTTGTAACGTATATACGTTTTTGTCATTTCCCTCTATTTTGTATTCAGTCAATTAGACATTAAAGGAATTTTAGACACAGAGAGACGTCATGGATATAAGATTCTTCGCCATTTGTTGAATGACATTTCGTCAAATATTCTTCTTTCAAAGTTTTATCCCATAATCTCTTTAATAGTGATAACAATAAAACAATATTCATGACTTTCATCATTCAACTGTATTCAAATTTCCCTTAGGACGTACATTTTAATTCGATTTCCTAAATAAAAGTTTATACGTAAAACAATGACTCCTTTTGAGGGTTTTATAGAACTGATATAATCGATTTTATATTCTGATTATCACTACGACACAACTAAGTTTTTTTTCATTGTATTTTTTGGGAATAAATTAAACTAATGGCAATAATATTTATTCAAAAATTATATAAGTTTACTGTGCTCATATATAAAACACTAACCCATTTGTATTTATATCCTTTTTATAATTGTAAGATTCACAGTGAGAAAATATTAAAAAATATTAATGTTCAATATATATACATATATATATATATATATATATATATATATATATATCATAATCATCATGTCGTACCGCCAGCACGGATATCCCTGACCATCTCTCACCACGTCTCCCTATCATACATCGCCTCCGGCAGGTCCACAGGGCTACATCCTGTGTCTTCATACAGCTACTGTATGTAAGTTCGAGCTGGTCGTCCTGCTTTTGCTTGGCCATATGTAGGGGTCCATAGGAGTACATCACTTTCGAGCTCGTCCTAGCTTCTCCAGAAGTGTCCTGCGTGTCTGGTTCGTCTAACAATATATATATATATATATATATATATATATATATATATATATATATATATATATATTCCCAAAGACTCTGTACCAGCAAGCTGCGACACAATGTCAAGTTTTAAGTAGAGATTAACGCTTTGTTTCAGACTTTTCCTTCTTCAAAAAGTGTTGACATAGGTAAAAAAAAAAGAAAATAGAGTGTGACCGATGATGTATCCAGAAAGAGAGAGTCAATAATTGGATTCATATATTTCTCAATTGAATTAAGGTCATATGGAATTAAAAACTTATACATATTGTGACGAGGAAATATGACACCCTAATACTTTTGCCGAGTTGTTGGGGGAGGAAGCCGGTTACCGACTATGGTAGCAAGCAAGAATCAGCGGACGATACTAAGAAGCAGGAATTACAGAATAATGGAAGCGGGAGAGGCTATCTCTCCTTCACCCTCCCTATCATTACAAGGTGATGTGGGCATAGGAGGACCTCACTCTCTATAAGTCATGTATGTGTCAGCAGAGAGACAGACCCCTCGACCATATTAAGTATCAAGGAAGATACCCCCTATAATTAACACGTGATAAATTTTCCAACTACGGAAATAAGCTAGTTACCATTTATTCATCTGAGGATGAAGATGCATAAGGAGTTGTCTTTGTTCGTTGAAAAAATCAAGAACATAATTTGGGATATGAAAGATATTCCAAAATAATGCTGCGCAGAAAACGCAGATAAAAGATTACCATTTGAATGAACTCGGCATTCCGAGGTATGGTAAGCCTCATTAAACGAATACCCAAAGAGGAGACTTGTCCATGAGAAAAGGAACAGTTATTAATCTTGGTTTTATCTTAAATAAGACGTATATCCTTCTACCAACGTGTTATGGAAACCAAATAACGAGAGGAAAGAGAGAAAACAATAAATTCCACAAAACTCCACAAAGTAAGTGAACATACAATTTAAGTATATTCAATTTTATCCTGCTGCATTCCTACTGAAATGATAACTTGAAATTTGGAGTATGTGCTCTGCCATTAAATCCCAAAGTCTGAAGGAAAGAGGACCGTGTCTCCCGTTGTTGAACTACCTTCTCACATTCCACCATTAACAGATGTTTTATGGAGGACCCGTCCAGGGATAAAGATATTTTATGTGGGCTTAGTCCGAGATATGGGCATTTTAGTGGAGGCACCTTCCGAGATACCGATAGACCTTCTAGTTCCTGACTTTTGCCTGAATTGAAATGTTTTTCTTTGTTTCTTTCTTTTATTCAATAAAATAATATTGTTATTAATCTTGTTATCCCAAACACGGCAATTCAGAGTCCTTTTAGTAGTGGAAGAATTGTATTTGTCGAAGACCTTGTATTTGAGAGGGAAAGCTGGCTAGTTAGCTGTTTTGACTCTTAATATTTCACCTATAACTTGCTCAGTAGCTTTAAAATGTGGTTCCTCTCGGGAGTTGGTGATATCTGTGACAGTAAAACCGTTCAGCAGACCACAGCCAACGTCTGTGCCCTGCGTTCACTGGTGGACTTGGCGAGAACGAACAGCACCCTGCAAGCTCGCTGGGCATATGGCGGTGTAACAATATATGTATAATGGCGTAAGAATTTCGGTGCTAGACTGTGACGTGTTTGTAAGTTGAATCAAACTCCTGTCAAGCGAAATGCATTCACTTCCGGACTAATATCTTTAAGAAAAGTATGATCTCTCTTTATTCACCCAGCTACGATTTAAATATCACAATTACTGACCTTTTACAAAGTTGGTTTTGTCATAAAGTAACCCACGAAAGTTGATTTGCTATTATAGAAAATTAACCGATCAATTTACAATAGTAAAGATAACCTTGATTATAGTCAGTAAGTTGTTTTTTTGCCCCACTAAAGATGACTTAACCTAGTATTTGCTTTTGGAATCACATATCCAAAACTATTATTATTCTAACTATACAAAGGTTCGGGATAATTCTGGTTACTTGAGTTACCATACGACAGCTCCAAATGCTTTTGACGAGATCATGAATGTGACAAACTACTGTAGATATTGAAATGCCGAGTTCGTCTAACACTTTTCGAGCACAATTTGCTTCTATGGCGTGGAGGAACGGCTTCTGAATCCACAGTCTTAGATATCAATGCCCTTTCTTGGTCTTTTAAGCTCCTTTAATCTGAGCGAAATTTCTTGAACCACTTGGTTTGTGTTCTGTGATCAACCTTTCCAGAGAGAAAAGATTCTTGCTGCTTCGGCGGCTTCATGACCTATTTTGAAGTCATAGAAAGCTAATTTCCTAAATTAGAGTACGTTGCCCGTTTATCTGTGTGCCTTTTGAATCAAATACTGAGATGAAGCAATACACAACTTGTTGGTTCACCAACTACAATCTTACTGCTAACCGCAACGAGTAACTTCCATTGGTGTAACTGTTTCGGTCGTGTGATATTCTAACGCGTACCAAAATAATGGAAAACTTTTGATTCCCGATGATATTTCTTTTTCATGCTACTCTAATTAAGTATCATAAGTCATTCTCTCTCATTAGCAGTATATTTCCTTTCGCAGAATAGAGTACAACATAATAGAGAACAGATTGTTCATTTGCTGTTTCTGAACGATTGCTTTTTAAAGCCGATGATTAGGGAGGCTACACACTTGTGTTAGTATTGAAGCTGCTTTTTTAATCATAGCTCTGTAATTTTTATCTTGCACAAAAGTAGCAAAGTGGTAGAAGAAAGGAACCCTGCTTAAACAACTTTTAACTGGAGAGATAATACTGCGGGAACTCATCACCTACCAATGAAATAACTGCTGAAAATACGGAGTATAGGAATAGCTAGAATACTTTTCTAGGGATACGATAAATGATTATCATTGCTGCAGAATCTGCATGCTTGTAAGGAGATAAATAGGATGTCACATAATAGACCACGGGACCAATTTTGTTAGAGAGCAATGAAACTATATGACTATATGACCAACACTTTTCAAGAAAGTTTTTTGTTCATCTTATAAGCTTATATATAAAATAAGTAAATGATAAAAAAAGTACTTGATAATACCATTGTGCACGTTTCATTCGTCTTTCTTTAACACTGCTTTTATGTATATTAGGTAGATAAAAGTTTAAATGTCTTTTTACAAATGTAACTCCGTTTATCCTCTTTTTTTCTTACGTTGTGTTAAGGGTTAAAAAATCATGGATATAATAATGTTAATATTGGTCCTTGCTTAGAGGGGTATAGACTAAAGACTCACAAGAGACGGTTAGAACTATGGTGTTGGATATTAAAATGCTTCATAATCATGTTTCCAGAAACCTATAATTAACAAACCCTAGCATTAATTTTTGTAAGCTGCGTTATATATCAAGGGAAAAACAAGCATTAAAAATTCACGGGCGAAAGAATACCGGCTTAAATTACGGTTCGCTTTGGCATTGTTCTTCGGGAATTTGCTGGAATTCCCTCCCTCACGTTTACACAATTACGTTATTATAGGGAAAACTATATCCTCTACCATTTCTTGGTTCTTGTCCAAAAGATCTGAGAGTGAACAAGTCTGTGATAATGTATAGAGACCAACGTTGAATAACTTTCAATTAATCAATCCCCATGATTGGCAATTCTCATTAGGATCTATTAGTTCAATGTAATAATATGTTGATGACGTAACTTATTGCACTTTTTATGAATCGGTCAGGTCATTTTAAAACAAAGCACAACGATAAGTCTTGAAACCTTAACATGATAAATTATTTCGGAATATCTTAAATGTTCCTTTTTACACACACACACACACACACACACACACACACACATATATATATATATATATATGTGTGTGTGTGTGTGTGTAAGGAAATCTTCTGTCGTTCTCGACGTATGATGACCAAACAGATGTCTTAAAGATATGACCTGTTCGACTTCTAATACAAGTGACTTTTTTATATTGTTAAAGGTTTAAATGGAACGAGCTAGAGTTCTTTGATGACCTGATATGAGAAGAATGATAACTCAAATTTTAAAAATTTTCTTGAACAACTTTTCTCTGGTTTCGAATTCAATGTTTTTCCCACTTCGAGACTAATCAACCTACCAAAACTAGAAGGCCCTATCGTCTGTATTATTTCTACCTATAACTTGCGATATATATATATATATATATATATATATATATATATATATATATATATATATATATATATATATTACGACAGATGAAAACGGCTGAAGTAACTTTCTCTTTCATGAGCTTTTTTTCATGATAATTTGCTTGCTACAAATTCATGTGCGTAATTAGATGTCCCTCGGAAAAGCTTATACCTATCGGGCTCTGTCATTAGGTACGAATGGAGGGACATCTAATTATGCACGTAATGACAGGGTCCTATAGGAATAAGCTTTTCCAAGGTCATTTTTGTAGACACCTCCCTATCTGGAGAAAGCTATAGCATTACTTTAAAGGGTGGCTTTAATGTAAAATAAGGACACAAAGACGAGAATTACAGGCAATTGTTCTGTCAGCGGACGTTTGCTTCTCACCAACCATATGTGCCGTTCAAACATTGTGCTCTCCAGTGACATCTTCCTACAATATATATATATATATATATATATATATATATATATATATATATATATATATATATATATATATATATATATATATTTGGCTATACCCATATAAACATATTTGGTTGACATAATAGACATTTTTTGTCTCCATATTTTTTAAATCCATTCGAATTGCTGTATTGCTCTTATGATATTCGGCGGGAATTGGTTGATAAATCTTCCATAATTAATTATTTCCCTAGTATTTTCTGCCCAACTTTGGACCATCATCAGGGGAGGATATATTACGAAAGTGATGTAACTTTTGTATTGACATTACTACTTTGTAAGAGCGTCTCTTGTGTTACATTCACTTTTTGAATTTGTTTCTATAAATAGCGTCAGTAGCTAAAGGCATTTAAGTACATTAGTATTGGTTTCAAAATTAGTTCTGTTAAGTTTGGGTTGTGTGTTCCTAATATGTAGAGCTTCGAGAATATATATATATATATATATATATATATATATATATATATGAAAGTCACGTAAATTAGTGACTGACCTTGTTCCCACTGGTGACGAGGGAAGCTAGCTACCCAGCTGGACAAAAAACAAAACCAGTTGAAGAACGAATGAAACTTCTCCTGAGGTTTATAGCCATTGATCACTGGTTGGTGCTCATTCTAACTTCGGAAGCGTGGCACACTGTGCACAGGTAAAGACAATGTTACTATTGTGGAAACCTTGTGCATTACGAAACCCAATTAGTCACTACTTAAAAATTCAGAAGCGCAGGATTTTCAGTCGTACTTATGTTTCTATTTTTTCGTGTAATTTGCAAAATTAGAAATTCCATGACGTGGTAGAATTAGCGAGGCAGGTAGTCAGAGGGTGCCACTGGAGCTTACAACTTTAAACTGTACATATTGGTAGAGATAGATAGATGACCGGTGATAGTTGAGATCCTATATACATATATATACATACTGCTCAAGCGATCATCATACTAAATAGAGATTTTTTTTCCATAGTCGCCTCGGGAATCTGTAAATTTTGGATGTTTCATCATCATCATCATGATCATCATGTCGTGCTGGGAGCTCGGATATCCCTGACCTCTCTCGCCACTTTTCCCTATCGTTCATCACCTCAGACAGGTCTTCAGGACAACATCCTGTATCCTCACATAGTTGCTGAATGTATGTTCGTGCTGGTCGTCCTGCTTTTGCACGGCCATGTGTGGGGGTCCATAAGAGTACATCACTTTTGGATGTTTAATTTCCATTTTATTTACCAATTGGCCACTTTGTTTAGAAAGTCACTTTGTTAGAATTTCTTTGATATCGTACACGATATTTAAATTACCTTGCAAATTTTGAAGTATCAATACTTAACCTGATTTAAGAAATTTTCTCCCACGTAGATTGTTAAAAATACATTGTTTGGTCAATTAAAATCATAAATACTTATCATGATGATGTGCTGCTAGTAGAAATTTGCTTGACACTTTCTCTCCCCATTCGTCTTTATCATCCATCGCATCCGGCAGGTAACTTAGACTACATCCTCTGTCCATACAGAGATGTTGTAGATTTTTCCTTTTTATTAAGAGACATATACTCCGTTTTATCTGCATTGCCATGGAGGCAAATGCCACCGGTTACCTCCTTTAGACAATGCAACAGCAATCCTGCTTGGTTAGGTGTATTTCCTAGAAGTGCTCTGTCATTTGTCCGTAATAGTTGGTGCGGGATATCGTCTACTTCTAACCGTTTTTAATGTACTGTGACTCTCGCTCCAACAAAATATAAATGGATTTTTAAAATCTAATTTTAGCCAATCGAGATCTTATAAAGAATGAGATGAAATAAATCAACCTTTAGCAGATTTAGATACATTTCTATATCTACTCTAAACTCATTTTTATCTTTATTTCTCAAGAGTGAAAATTTAACATTCTGTTCCTTCGATAATGTATTTAATTTCTAAACTGCTTGGTTCTATTTCCAGAGTGAAAGTCTCTTGTTTCTTTTTTTCTTTATAGCGATACTTATGGTAACATTATATTCACTGCTGTGGTTAATGAGCTAATCTCGATCTTACTTCCGAGAGTAAAATACACATTCCCTGCAGCATAGTGACATACGCTGAATATATTATCTTGATTGTAAACACTGCAAAATGCTACATTCTTTGTTTCTTATCATGTAGATATTGCGGCATTTTAAGCTCTAACTTTTATTACCTTTTCCTACGTGAAAATACTTTGTAACTTTTGTTGTTTATCGACAAACTGATCACTCAAGTTAAAGAAATAAAATCTAATGAATTTTTAAACATTTGTTTAACTCAATCATTTTCATACATTTCCATTTTTTTTCTTTCTCTCTCTCTCTCTCTCTCTTTCTTTCTTTCTTTCTTTCTTTCTTTCTTTCTTTCTCTCTCTTATTCTTTTTTTCTCTCACACTCTCTCATTCCCTCTTTCTTTCTTTCTTTCTTTCTCTCTCTCAATCTCTCTCACTCTCTTTTTTCTTTTCTCTCTCTCTCTCACACTCTCTCTCTTTCTTTCTTTCTTTCTTTATCTCTCTCCCTCTCTCTTTATCCATGTCTCTCTCTCTCTATATATATATATATAGAGAGAGAGAGAGAGGTAGGGAGAACGGAAGACACGCACATACGTACACACACACACACACACACATATATATATATATATATATATATCCCTCTATCTCTGTGTGTGTGTGTCTCTCTCTCCCCCTCTCTCTGTCTCTCTCTCTGTATATATATATATATATATACATATTCATTTTTTAAAATCCTTATTCGACTTTAAGACCGACACACTTAAAAGTATAATTAATAACTACTAAAATAATTATATATATATTTTTTCATCATGCAATGTGTGAAAGCACGTGCGATATCCTGTCCTCATCAGCCGCTAACCAGTGTGTGTGTCTGTGTGTGTATGTGCCTCTCTCTCTCACTGTCTTTCTCTCTCTCTCTCTCACTATATATATATATATATATAGACTGATAGATATATAGATAAAGATATATAATTCTATTAGTAGTTATTAAGAATACTTAAAATATGCGTCGGTCTTAAAGTCGAATTAAAACATTAAAAATGAATAACATTTACCTTTAAAAATATTCGGCTTTATTTTAAGTGTCCTACATTTATTGTTACCATCTTCAGACCTGGAAATCGTAACAAATGTAAATATAATACATAGTTCGAATTGTTTTATTTCAGAACCTCTAAAAGACTTTCAAGAGAAAAAATAAAATAAAATAAAAATAAATAAATAAAAAACTGAAGTCGAAAGTTCCTTTAAAAGAATTAAGTAAATTTTATCTCTAATTTAGAACAGGAGCATAGAAACGTTCATTAAATAAATGCTTTCCTACAATTTGCCAATTAGATTAAGCGCGTTAAAAAGGATTTTCGGAACAGATCTGCGAAACAGATTAGCAGGAAATAAATGAATTAGCAGAGGATTTTGTTTTTTTTACGCGTGGAAAGGTTTTTTTACGCTAGAAAGAATTCGGTCTCACATTCTGAATTTAAAAAAAAAAAACAAAAAACGAAGGCAAAGAAAAAATTTGTTAAAACAAGTTTTTGATTAGAGATGTGCGGAACTTTGGTATATCAGTGTTTATTAGTTTATTTTAGTTTTTATTTACTTTTTGTTTTTATTTCAAGAGAGATTCACTGTGAAATAATATCATAAGAGAGTGACTGCATTATATTGTTGCGTTCCATGATCTTGAAGAAACGTGTTGGAGTCAAAGACGAGATGAAGAGATGACGACGACTTCATATAAGGAAAAATGTAAGTCAAATACGGCGTCACAACTACCATTCTCTCTCTCTCTCTATATATATATATATATATGTGTGTGTGTGTGTGTGTGTGTGTGTGTGTGTGTGTGTGTGTGTGTATTCTTTCGGTCTTTCATATAAGGCAAAATAACTAAAGTAATTTCTCGAAAACTATTAGCTTCTTCTTCTTCTTCTTCTTCTTCTTCTTCTTCTTCTTCTTCTTCTTCTTCTTCTTCTTCTTCTTCTTCTTCTTCTTCTTCTTCTTCTTCGTTGTCGTTGTCGTCGTTAAATATAACTGTTAAATAATTCACTCAGAATTCTCATTTTTATTATGGTTAATAGTTATTTGAATCCATACAGTTGTGAGGGAATTGTTTGTATTGGGTGGGAATACTTCATACGAGGATCAATAGATAAGTTTCCATTTTTTTTTTTTTTTCGCATGGGCACTTTAATTGATAGTACTCACATGAAACTCTCGAAGTAATCTCCTCCGGCTCCAATGCACTTGTTGTACCGTTCCAACAACTTCTGGAAGGCGCCCTGAAATTTCTCTTGTTTGAGCGTGTCAATGACCTTCGTCACAGCCTCTTTCATCTCCTCAATTGTCTCCTAACGACAGCCTCTGTGCTTAGGGAATAACCAAAAGTCACTGGGAGCAGGGTCTGGGCTATAGGGAGGCTAAGGAACTGTCTTGATGACCATCGTGGTCAAATAGTCTGTGACAAGGATGGAGTTGTGGACTGGTGCATTGTCCGGCTGGAAATGCCACTGAGCCGATTTGAAGAATGCTGGCCTCTTCCCAAGGAATGTCTTTCTGAACTCCCTTAATACCCCCACATAGTAATCCTAACCCTAACCCTTATCCTTTGGCCAACCAACTCTGATGTATTGACATCCTTAATCCTCCCACACCACTCATCATTCCTCACAGACTGTCTGCCTTCCTTGAATCTCTTATGCCACTCAAAAACTGATGCTTGATCATACAAGATGCTTCAAAAGCAGTATGAAGCATTCCATACGTTTCTGTGGCATCATTTTCCAAGTTTAAAACATAAATTTATTTCATATCGTTCTTCTAAGTGTACTTATTGTATTTTTGAAATTCACCAGCTGTGACAATCGGGCTTTTTTTTAGGCTGTATTCAAATTCCTGCAATAGCTGTTCATTTAAACCTGAAATCATAAAAATTTGTCAGTCATCTCATTAGATGTATAGTAATAACATACTCAATTTTCAAGTGTCTACGACAATTTTAAATACCTCTACAAAAAAAGTCTGGAAACTTATTGAATGCTCCATATATATATATATATATATTTACTAACCTACTATCTACCAGCCTTCACGGTTACCAGGAAAAAGGAAAAACGCCAGGAACAAGAGATAAAAATATCTCGAATCACCGCCCGGGGGAAAAAAGAAAAAATATCTTAGGACAAAAAATAGAACAACATCGTCTCACCAGTTGAAAAAATCAAGAGATATGCAGTCAGTTGGCCAAAACAAAAATAAAACCCACCGTAAACTGCCACAATGCTACAATTACAAGAGTGCTCAATACGAGGTCGAGCCAATTACAAAAATTAACTTAATTAAGTTTATATATATATATATATATATATATATATATATATAAACGGGATTTTGCAGTAAATAACTCAACGGTTAAGGTAAAAAAATCCTCCTTCCCTCACCTCTCTCTCTCTCTCTCTCTCTCTCTCTCTCTCTCTCTCTCTCTTGTGTTTTGCCCAAGTATGTCATCTCCGTGCCGAAGAATAAACTGTAAATATTGATCTATATACATTTTTTCAAATTTTATGAAATATTCCCGTTCTTTTTACTAAACAACTAAAACTCCCTTACAAAAACTTCACTAAACTTTACCTCCTACCTTTCAGGCATTCAATACACCAGCAAGCAAGAATATAAAAACATGCGAAACACGTTATCAACTCTTCGATGCCATCATCCCTACGTACAATAATTGAACAAAGACACAAGTTAAACTCCCGTTTTACAGCATAACGGATGCTCTAGTTTCTTTAGACCATTATTTGCACCGATGCATGTGTAAAATTAGTCGCTCTCCCACTAAGAGATTTCCGACATTTATTCTGCACACTCCGGAAGTAATCATCTAATAATTCACTGTCTTTACGTTGCCCAAAAGCAAACCTTTTTTAACGTTATTGTATAAAATTGGTCAGGTAAACAATTAATTCCCTGTAAAATGTATAAAAAAATAACGATAAATTTGATGTCCATCAAGTAAATATTTCCAGTGGAATCATTACTTTTTGGCCGTTCTCTAGGCTTTATTTAATGGACTTAACACTTTAACTTCAATTATTTATAATAATATTTGTAGGTTCAGATGCCATCATTGTACCTAGGGATTTTTTATTCGATTTTCTCTAATATTTCAAAAAATCATCCTCAGAGGTATTTCATAAGAATGATTTTACATTTGTTTCATTGAGAATTATCGACAGTTTTTCTGCATATGTATTTACTCTCCCTCTGTCGGCGAGGTTTTGAATACGGGAATTTCGAAAGAATGATGAACGAGGGAGGCGAGAGAGGGTCAGCGATATCCGTGCTACCAGCGCGATATGATGTTGATGATGACATCACACAGTAATTATGTCCTTTGTTTATCAGTCATCATCATCATCATATAACGCTGGTAGCACGGATATCGCTGACCCTCTCTCGCCACTCCTCCCTATCGTTCATCGTGATGTAAATCTCTCAAAATTTTCGGAGATTGAATGTCTTCTAAGTAAGCATAACTCAGCTTACTGTGACTGAATCTACTAGAAACTATGTTAACTTCAAACCCCGATCAGATGTCATCATCATCATCATCATGTCGTGCCACCAGCACGGATATCCCTGACCCTCTCTCGCCACTTCTCCCTATCATTCATCGCCCCCGGCAGGTCTTCAGGGTTACATCCTGTGTCCTCACATAGTTGCTGTATGTAAGTTCGTGCTGGTTGTCCTGCTTTTGCACATCCATATGTGGGGGTCCACAGGAGTACATCGCTTATGAGCTCGTCCTTGCTTCTCCAGCAGTGTCCAGCGTGTCTGGTTCGTCTAACTTGTATAGTTTTCGTATAGTTATGACTGCGTCGAACGAACCTTCTCTCGTCACAACTGAACAGGTTAAACGATGACTGATCGCTGAAAGTAACACAATCCCACTCTTCTTATTTCATTGAGAATTATCGACAGTTTTTCTGCATATGTATTTACTCTCCCTCTGTCGGCGAGGTTTTGAATACGGGAATTTCGAAAGAATGATGAATGATAGGGAGGAGTGGCGAGAGAGGGTCAGCGATATCCGTGCTAACAGCGCGATATGATGATGATGATGACATCACACAGTAATTATGTCCTTTGTTTATCAGGTTAGCATTAGCTATTTTAGAGAGAGCGGTTGCAGTCGCAAATCGATCGTTTTTTGATTACCAATTACCAATCCTTGTCTTCCCTTGCAGTAGTTTTCTTCGGCCTGCCAGGTGTTTTCTTGGTTTCACACTATCCAGTTTCGTCATGTTTTCTTAAAATATTATCAATAACAATTTTATATTTCCCCAAAGTCTTTGAAATATCCCAAGTCGAGAGTTTATCTTTATTACGTAACTTGATTATCAGTTTATTATGTTCCTATGATGTCACAGATTCTTTCACCATGGTTACAATGCAAGAGCCGGTGTAATTTTGTAAAATACCCTTTTTTATATTGGTACTCTAAAAATGTTTTAATAATACAAGATAATCATTAACTTTTACGGATTTATTCAATCGTTGTGATATTTTTGATCATCTGTTTTTTGAGAAGGTTATCTTATTATACATGTAACTTTATTAAAAAAAGAATATTAAGCTTCATATTTTGCAATCATGTAATTTACATTTATATCCTTATTTTTCATTGATAAAAAGTATTGAAAATACCATCTTACCTCGATACCGAATCCGGAAGTAGTCAGCCGAAAACGGATGAGGTAAAGATGGTATTATATATAGTAGAGGAGTGTGGAATGCCCTGTTTTTCATTGGCTGTTGCTGAAGGACAGATGTATATCAGAACGGCCGAAGTCCGGCCTTAGTAGAGTGTTTTTTTAGCTTTGGTAGATCACGAGCGTAGCACGTCGCGATCGAGGAGGCGGCTTGGCTTTTCTAGAGTCATGACGGGGTTTCTGTCGGAGCCGATATGATGCAAAAATAACCCGAAATCGGTGATGAAGACAGTTGCATCACTGAAGACCTCCTTGATGCATCTAGGATGTATGATTGAAAATGTTCTATGAAGCTTTAAAATAACAACTTATTAAACATTTAGTCTTTTTCTTAACATCGTTCTGATTTTTATGCTCGCTACTCTACATGACTCTTTTCGTTATAAATCTCGTTAACGACATAAAAATGATTCCTTTTAGTTATAATCTTTCTCTAATCGCCAGTTAGGGACACTTTCTTAAGGGAAATATTTTATTATGATTTATTCAATCAATCAGTCAATCTATTAATCTCTATCTATTTCGGTATATATTTTTCCTTGATATGGTGTTTGTGGTGCAATGTTTATCGTCAGAGGAAATTGACACTTTTATGCAAGTTCAAATCCAGAATGAAGCTGTTCGTATTTCCCATTAGCGCTTATGAAGAGTAGGAATGCAAGTCTACTCCCTCCAGCCATGGTTAAATATTACAGCAGACTGAGCCCGTTAACTTTGTTATTGCAACTAGACAATTAAAAAAAACTGTTAAGCTTATCTTGTGTCACATCTATGCGGAAGGGTTGGTTCACACACACACACACACACACACACACATATATATATATATATATATATATAAGAATTCTTAAACACACACACCTATATATGTGTGTGTGTGTGTGTGTGTGTGTGTTTAAAAGATGTTCTTATACTTGCCATTCAGCATATATTTTCTTTGCCGAGTTTCAACGCTCTAGATTTTACTTATATGTTATATCAATTTTAATTCTACAATATTTCTGTAGGATGAATCTAATTCTGATATTTTTCATTTAGGAGAAAAGGCCATTTACAAAAAAAATAGGTGTGTTAATTCATCGGTTATACTTTTAATATATTTATTCATACTATTGTCACACGTCAACGCATACACTTTTCACGTGACTCCACTTTTGAACCAAACCACGTGATCAAAACAGGCTGCTCTCTGCATTGTGTCATGAAAACTATTATGTCTATGTATAACTGAACAGAAAAAAAATCTACAAAAGTTTTCCTATTATCTACGAAAATATAACTATGTTTTTGTGTTATTGATTCGTTAATTTAAAGGGAATGTTGTTCTTTTCTCTGTTGTCGCAATCCTCTCAAAATTAGAATATTCAACATGCAAACAAAAAGGGAGATGTAAAGAACGGAATTGTATATAATCAAGAAAGACGATTCCAGGGCAAAACTGTTCAAATTTGTGTACGTAAATTCGTTCAGTTTCTCATGTATACGTCAGTGAGTAACCATTAATTACTTACAAACATCGTAAACAACCAACGAGCCAAAAAAAAAAAAAAAGAAAAAAATATCTTGAACGTACTGAATGCTCTTATACTGCACGGATTTGCCTCCTTTTCATAAAGTATATACTGATCTTTGTTATCCTTTGCGCAAAGATATTGATCGTAAACGCCTTATTTGAATCGCAGAGAAAACAAAAAAAAAATGAAAAAAAGTAAAAAAAATCTACCATAAAATGGGAAGCCCTTCAAAGAATAATGGAAATCGTTAGTAACGACGTCCCTTTTGATTTTCTCAGGAGATAAATCTTTGCATTTTCAAGAATGCGTTAAACATAAGTGCTATTTGTGGACGAACGACTACTCGTCGAAGAAAAGTTTGGGACACACACTTTGTCTTTTCTGATAATATTGATCTTTTATGGTAGTTGGAAAAGCAAGTTCTTAAAATGTTTTCTTTAAACGGGAAATATTATATTGTCAGTAATGATACTGACTCGTTAGCTACGATCAAAACAATGAAATAAGACCTGCTCTTAAATTAGTCGTGAAATGAGGAATTGTTTGAATGCAGTTCAGATTCTTGTGATATGAGTTCTAAGTCATTGAGGAGTTTTAAGGAGATATTTAAAAGCCTAATAAAAAGCAAAAGAAAACAAAAAAAGCGGAGTATATATATATATATATATATATGGGGAGAGAGACAGAATTAGCGGGTGTAGAAACAAAGTCAATGGCAGTTGGTGGCAGTCAGTTTCTTACCTATATACTAGCTATCGTATAGACAACGATACTAACAGTGTCAACGTTGACTCTATGTCTACGTTTTCCTCATTTAGATTGACATACTCTATCACTAATATTAAACGGTCATTATTATAAATACATAGCAAAAGGTTATATATATATATATATATATATATATATATATATAGAGAGAGAGAGAGAGAGAGAGAGGAATGAAAGAAAATATTTGTTTAGAAATTTATGGACAAATTGAACCTGGTAACTGTTATGGTGCTATACTCAATGACGTCACTGCATAGATACTCCTCGACACTATAAATAGTAACTGGCTCGGTAAACGAGGCGAGTCTGACAGTAATATATATACTGCTGTAAACCTTAAATCTCTTTGTGTTATTCATCGCTGGCTTTTCAAGTGTACAACAGTAACTTAGTCTAGCAAACACGTAATAGTCACATGATGTGAAAATTACATCATTTACATGTATGTAAAATGCTTAAGTTGATGGTCGTAGTCGAGGGTGACCCGAAGGCTTTCTTTTCAATAACTACTAAACCAATGTGTAGAGGAAGGAGCGACTCCTTTCCTTGGATTGCTTCTTTTCTCTTGATCTGTACTTTATAATGCTAATGTTGAGCAAGGTGGTATCAAGTACTATTTTTTGAGTTTTTGATATGACTTGACCTGGTATTAAACATCGGTTTCCCGTGCTATTGGTAAACAATCTACCCACTTGATCCCTTCAGTCAAATTAAACAGACTTCTGACATAGATACTGGTTAACGTCGAGATTGTTTGTTTTTTTTCCTGTTTTTATATTTCTTCTATCTTATACTTGGAAATACAGTGATGTTACTCTGATTTTTTATGCATTGATCACTGTAAAAAATCTGATTAAAAATACTATTTGTGTTGAATTTGTGTTGACTTAATTATAATTTTATAGAGCAGATTTCGCGGGTCACCTGAAAAACTTATGGAAACAATGCCTCACCGAGAAGCCACAATATATTTAGATATATTGCAAAAATGGAGATTTCACAACCAAGTTAATTCTATTAAAATATTTTTAAAATTCGAAAAAAATTAATAACCACCCCAAAATGTTTCCCATAACGATGACGTAGACGCCAAAAGTTGCTGACATGAACAAAAAAAAAAACCGAAAGTATATATTCTTATTTTTCTCATCACTTATTATGCAAAGGTTAACTAAATGAATGTCGATTGACAGTGAGGACAATGTGATGGGGGACGAGATTAGTGATTTTGCTGGATCACTCTGAGACAAATCTAAAGGTCTGTTCATAAATTCAATCAGCCGACAAGTCAGCGAACAATCAAGCACCTTTCCTGTATGCGCTTAAATGTCAAAATAAGGTAACTTTCTAAGATGTCCTATCTGAGAATAAGTTTTGAAACAGTAGACCCAGAAAATATTTCTGAAATGATAAGCACGCTGTCACTGAATCACACGTCTCTCCCACCTCATAATAGGGGAAAAAAATTCTATTATCTTTCAACAAGGCGGTTATCTTCTCTTCGTTATCTAACCTCCATAGGACAATCCCCGCCGCCATTTTGATTAACAGGTTTGTGCTACTCAAGTATTAGCGCACAGAAAACAAACACACACTGACACACACATACACACACACACACACACACACACACAGAGTTAATATTTTGGATTTTGTCACATACTCATATTTAATCGTACTCATATCTACACATAGAAATAAAGAATCGTTGATCAATTATACATTCCTGACAACTATTTGTAAAGATAATTTTCTTTTAAATCAAAGGCAGTAGACGTTTATCACGTCTCCTGAAAACTTAGTCAATCAAAATCGACGGTATTAGTTTGAAAGAAATTACTAAGAGAATTTTACGTAGTCTTGCAACGAAAGATTAAACATTTTCAACTCTCATGTATTGCCCAGTCAGCTGGGGCTATAGAATACACTGATTGCACCTCTGCAGAGGGGTAAGACCCCCCCCCCCAACGAGTGTCCTGGATATGACACTAAACAATCTATTGGTGAGGTTCCAGCAGTGCTGGAGCTTTGGGGAATGCGGAGTACCCCTTCATTGCCATCGCTCCCAGGTCCACTCTGGACCGGAGTGGTAGCACCTGATACGGCCCTTTCTATAGGTTAAATAGAACTAAAAGCATACTTATGCTAAAATGAATTGATTAAACTGAATAGCTTAAAATAGAAACGTTTTTGACAATTAAACCGTACTTACACTTAAACTGCATGCTTATGCTTAACTGAATTATTTCAAATAGAACAGTTTTTCGACATTAAAACTGTATTTACACTTAATTGAATTATTATATATAACTGCTTGAAAAGTTTGAAATGGAAATGTTTTTGACAATTAAACTGTGTACTTATGCTAAACTGAACTGTTTTCAATGGAACAGATTATTTACATAAAAATGGATTTGGCGTTAAATAACCTAAAAAGGTTAATATGCCATAGAACCAAACAAACCAAACCAAAACTCTCATGTAGTTGATATTTACTCTACATAGTCGCACCGACATTATTTGTCACTATATTACATTATATTCTGTTTATTTTCTCACTGGAATTTAGACAAAATGGTGCAATTAGCCTAGTTCCTATTTCTAAAGGAATGTTCAGGGATATTAAATCCTTTTATTCGAGGCTATCTCTGGTGATTAACTGTTAATCATTCCATGTCCATTTTGTATTTTACGGTTATTGGTATAAACCAATTTTATTGGTAGAATACACCGACTGAACAGAGGGGTAAGACTCCCAATGAATGTCCTGGATATGACACTAAAAAATCTGATTGAGAGGTTCCAGTGATGCTTGGGCTTTGAGGAATGCCGAACCTCAATTCATTGTCATCACTTCCAGGTCGACTCTGATAAGGAATGGTAGCAACTGATAGGGCCCTATGGGTTAAATAGAACTAATTGCATACTTATGCTAAACTGAATTGTTTGAAATAGAACTCTTTGGCTAAACTGAATAGCTTGAAATAGAAATATATTCGACAATTAAGCTGTGTACTTACGTTTAAACTGCGTATTTTTGTTAAACTGAATTGTTTACAATAGAAATTTTTGACAGTGAAACTCTACTTACGCTAAACGGAATTGTTAACATAAAACTGTTTTGACTTTAAACTGTGCGTAAACAAAATCTATACATATTCTAAACTGAATTGGCTTAATTAGAACTGTTTGAATAAATCGAATAAATTGAAACAGAAATACGTTTGACAATTCAACTATGTACTCATGCTAAACTGAATTTTATGGATTAGAACCGATTATATGAATAAAATTGTATTTAAATAGAACGCGTACTTATGTTGAACGGATTTGTTTGAATTAGCACTGTTTGACATAACTGATTAGCTTGAAAAAGAAATAGTTTTGACAATTAAACTGTGTACATATACTAAACAGAACTGTTTTAAATTGAAATGTTTTGACATCGAAAATGGTAAGTAAGCAGAACTGGATTGTCTGAAATAGAACTGACTATTTGCATAAAAATGGATTTGGCGTTAAATAACCTACAAAGGTTGATAGGCCATAAAAAAAAAAAAACAACCAACGAACAAACGAATCAATTTCAGTTGACATATTCTTTCTAAAATGTAGTCATTGCTTCCTACGTTAAAACTTATGCTATTTGTATCACGTCTATTTTATAATTTATAATTTTATTGCATGTTAATTAAACAGCAGTATCAAATAAAGATTAATTTAACTGTGTGAACAATCTACAACTAATTGTAAAACACAATAAATAAATTATTCTTATTATATCTCTTGAATAGTTCCTGGGACTTAATACTGTTTGGAAATGTGCATAAATATATTCTCTCTTTTAATGGGAATACGTCCCAATCCATCCATCTATCTATCTATCTATCTATCTATGTGTGTGTTTATGGTTTAAAAAACTAATAAGATTGAGCCTTTTTTCAAAATACCCCACGTCATTTTAATCCATTATTCCAGCGAGTTTTATAATCAGCGAATCACATATTAAACTATTTTTTTTTTCTTTTAGCCTTCGTATTTTAATGTCCATCTGGTCCACAAATATTACACTTGAGCTGAATATTCAGTTGTGGTAAAAAAGCAAAAAGCAAAACCTAATTCGAATTTAGTTATTGCATATATAGAGGGTATTTCACTTGCAAGATCCTGTGTTTCTTTCAGAACAGATGATTAAAAAGTATTGGTAGTTCCGCTTAGATTTTGTTTCAAGGTCAAGTTACTGATATCGTAGACTTCTAGTTTCCACGGCTTTACAGCTTTATTAAATCTATTCTGTATTCTTCTCGTTGTTGTTGTTGTTGTTGTTGTTGTTGTTGTTGTTCTTCTTCTTCTTCTTCTTCTTCTTCTTCTTCTAATTATTATTATTATTATTATTATTATTATTATTATTATTATTTCACTTCTTAGTTACCTGATGCGTTAGTTTGCCGCGTTTTCTTATTATGTGATTAATCTTTTTTTATCAATCACTACATAACTGACATTTATTATTCTGTTTCGTCTTATCTATTTTCGATTTTAGATCATTGTTCCTTAAGGCGTTGTTTTGTGCTACTATTAGACGAGATGCAGTTTCTCTCTAAAAGTTTTCTTTTGTAAGCCATGTTATTATCTTCCCTATGTGATGTTTTTCTTGAAATATCCATACAGTTATTCTTATTTCATTTGAGATTCCTATTCATTGCTGTTCTGTTCTGGACATTGTACTTAATATTTCTATTGATGCACCCACACTAACTTCAATGCTGATGTGTGCGTTTTGCTCCTTCTTTTCTTGGCACATATAGTTTGTGTATGAATGTCTTGGATGTATCACCAGGTGCCTCACCGTTAGCTTTGTTGGTCCTCAGGTCAATTTATTGCCGTTCTTCCCTCCTCCTTTTCAGATACGGTCCCGAGTATCTTACAAGGTATACCAATCAGATTTTTAAACCCTTGATGTGATTCCTTCTGCTGAGGTCGGTTTCGAGAAGCTTTCTTGTTTCTCTGAGATACAATTTTCGTTTTTTCTTTTCATCTCAATTTATTTGATGGTGTCAGCTTCCAATATTCCATAGAACTTTTAATTTTCTTTTTCTCAAAGCGGTCTAGTACTTTCAGGATTCGGCAGATCCATTCCTTATCTTATTTCTCTTTTTACGCTACTAATTACACTGGTTTACAAAGAAATTGAGGCAAGCACAAAAATACCCGTTTTTACCTAATTGGGGGTGTGTGCTGAATTCAAATTTGAAATCTGCTTTTACTCATCACCTCTTGTTTTTTAGATATGCATAGTGTGCATTTTGTGCTTTTTGTGCATATACGGTACATGAAGGCGTATATGAATTCAGGGTTAATTCTAATA
Organism: Sepioteuthis lessoniana; assembly: GCA_963585895.1. NCBI lineage: Eukaryota > Metazoa > Mollusca > Cephalopoda > Myopsida > Loliginidae > Sepioteuthis > Sepioteuthis lessoniana. The sequence goes on along the minus strand of OY757910.1, from coordinate 46,910,169 downwards.
TTGTGAGACTTATGGCTTAATTTTTAGTGATTGTGCACTAAATAAAGTGATAGCATTACATTATATATAGTTTTACTTTGTTATATTTAGTTTTACTTTGTTATATTTTCAGATTCTCCAATGGCTTAAAGCACGTCAAAATGTCGAGGATGCCTCAACAAGGCCAATTCTTTCTTCTACGTGTGTGGGGACTTCACAATAGTTGCACTGCGTTGAACCATCACTTCCCTCCTCAGAACCGCCTACTTTCACTATTTTGACTGTAAAATTAGTGATCAGGACAAGCCTTGGGCTCCACACATCTGTTGTAAACCCTGCTACCATGGACTAACTGCATTGTTTAATGGCAAGAAAGCGGCTTTCAACTTTGCAGTCCCGATGGTTTGGAGAGAGAGCCGCAAAACCTCGCAGATGATTGTTATTTTTGTTTAACTAATATAACTGGTTTCAATGCACCTTCTGGGAAAAAGATCAAATATCCCAACCTTCGATCAGCTATGAGACCCTTTCCCCATTCAGATGATCTTCCTGTAGGCACACCTGCAATAGATAAGGATCTTCTTTCCTCATCAGATGAAGAAATGCCTTCATGGGAAGATTCTGACGAGTCAATATCTTTGGAAGATATTGATAGTACATATTCAGGAACAAGTGGCAATGAGCCACACTGGATCACACAAGAAGACCTGAATGATCTTGCTCGTGATTTGTATCTGTCAAAACAGCAGTCAGAGATCTTGGCTTTTCGGCTTAAACAGTGGAACCTAGTCAAGGAAGATGTAAGGATCACCAGTTTCTGGAATCGGAACAAAGACCCCTTCCTTTTTCGACATGGAAAACAAGTTGTGCTACTGCACAAACATACCTGGCTTGTTTACGTCCCTTGGTTTGCCACATAATCCTTCAGACTGCCGTCTTTTCATAGACTCTTCCAAGCGAAGTCTCAAGGGTGTTCTTCTGCACCACGGGAATAAATATCCCAGCATTCCCATTGCACACTCTGTCCATCTAAAGGAGTCCTATGACTATATGGAGCTTCTTTTAGAAGCTATTAAGTACAGCGAGTACCAATGGAGTCTGTATGGGGACCTCGATGTCATTGGTCTTATGGGTATGCAAGCGAGCTTCACGAAATATCGTTGTTTTCTCTGTATCTAGGATAGTCGAGCTGTATCTCTGCATTACAAGCAGAAGGACTGGGGGTATAGAAGCACTTCACATCAAGCTTGGTTTGATGAAGAATTTCGTGAAGGCGTTGCACAAAAATGGTGCTGCCTTCCAACACTTGTCTACTGTGTTCCCAGGTCTTAGTGCTGCTAAGCTCAAAGAGGGCATCTTTGTCGGACCTCAGATCCGAGAAGTACTTAAGGGTACTGATTTTGAGGAGCTTCTTAACTTAAAGGAACTGAGAGCATGGGAAGCATTCAATTCAGTTTGTATCGGCTTCCTTGGTAACACACGCGTACCAGATTAGCAAGCCTGTACTGAGAAGTTGCTAAAGTCTTACGAGGATATGAGGTGCCGAATGTCACTCAAGATTCATTTTCTCCATTCCCACCTAAACTTCTTCCCGCCAAACCTTGGAGCAGACAGTGATGAGCATGGAGAAAGATTCCACCAAGACATTTCGAAGATGGAGAGCAACTATCAAGGCAAATGAAACCCTTGCATGATGGGAGACTTCTGCTGGATTCTCTTGCGTGACATCCAGGATGTAAAACACACCAGATCTTCTCAGAAAACTCATTTTTGACTGCCTGTTGTACTATGAATTGCGGAATTGTGTCATCTAAGTATACTGATTCAATCAGTGTTCTTTATCTATCCTGTTTTATCTGTTATAAGCTGCTGCAACTCTTCAAATATGCACATATATTCTCTATTTATACTAAAATGAGACTATTTAAAAGCAAGAAAACTAGAGGTGAAAGAGAAAAACTATTTATAATTTTAAATTCAGCACACCCATATTAACAAAAAAAACACCTACCCCCATTCTTGCTTCAGAACAAAAATTTATTTTTGTGAACCAGTGTTATTAGTATGACACATTTTCTTTGGAAATTTTCATTCTTATATCCTGACAATATATTCTTTAAATTTTATCGAATTCTCCATTTTTTTTTTAAATTCTGAGCCATCATCTTGATTCCTTTCTTGTACATTAGGTGATTAATCTCTTCCAGCAATTTTATTAATTTGTTACTATCTGTGCATTTTCTAATTGTATGATTGAGTCTCATCATTGCTATGAAAAACACAGTTGGTGAAAATTCATCTCCCAGGAAGATGCTTCTGTGGATTTTCTCCTCAGCAAAAGCTTTCCCTCCTGCTCTCAATTCCTTGATCCAATTTTTCCTGGCTTCCCAGATAAACTTTATATCATTGTCGAATATATCTCGTACATTTCAAAATAATTCATAACCCAGCATTGCTGTATCATTCATCACCTTTGTCAAGTCAATCCATGCCATAGCTTTATTTTTCCACTTCGCTTTGCTCGCGTTGAAGATTTTCTTATAATTGAACAGGAGACTACCTATCATTCTTGTTTTTTTACGGCATCATTTCCGTTCTTCAGGAAACAGACTTTGACTTACTAGCGAGTAACAGATCTACTTAATCAATACTGTTAGAATTTTCGACATTCTGGTAATCACATTATCGGTCTATAGTCTATACTTTTTCTCGAATAAGTAGTGACGCAAAGTATTGTCCTCTCTTGTCCAAAGCATTGTAATCGAGAATTACAAATATTCTAATTTTAAATCTCAAGCAAAAAAGAACAACATTATTAGTAGTAGAGTTATTAGCATCACATGGGTCCCATGTATATTGAGACACCCTATATTTGCACTGCCTGACTGCTGGGGGTGTAGAATATGCTGACAGCACCTCTGCAGAAGGATAGTTCATCTTCACATTGGATCACGTTTTAGCTGATTATTGTGATGTAGCTTATAAGTGAATTTATACAGATTTTAGAGGGAAAAATGAACACACACACACACACACACACATACACACATATATATACATATATATATATATATATATATATGTGTGTGTGTGTGTGTGTGTGTGTAAGTAAGAGAAAGACTTGAATGCTGAACTGCAGTCTTGAATTTATCATTTGCGCTGGGATTCCACCTTGCATAATTCCTGAACTATGACCACGAAGTTATCATTTAAGCCGCCTCTCCTCATGTTGTAAAGGCGAAACTGCTGGACTGCGCCCAAGAACTTTTTTTTATCCAATTGGGGAGCCCCCGGGGAATAAAGACTAAGGTACTGTACTACGGACTCGAAGATAACATTTCAGCAAGGAGTCCCAGTGGCGTTATGGCTAAACGACTTAACTGTCACCTGAAAGTTTACTCACAGATTATAAAATGACTTCGAAGTGACATTTCAACACATCCACATTTACGCCAGTTTGACATCCAGCTCAAACAATAACTTTGAGGCTGCAGTTCATCTCTTTAGGTAGTTTATTTGGTGGACTCCCAGCATATAAAATGAATGCGAGGCCACAGTTCAGCACTTTCGTTATTTCGCCATTGAGACATTTACGTCAAATATTAGATTCGAGGTCACCGTTCATCACTTTAGGCATTTATTTCATTACGGGGTCATTCATCTCTAATTATAACTTTGAGTAAGCAGCGAAGCACTTTAGGCCACAGGGACCCCATGCTCATAAATAATCTCGAAGCAGCAGTTAAATATCTTAACTACTACACCACTCGTTTCCCAATCAAATAAACTTCCCGAGCTCAGATAAGCACTTTAACTTTTACGATTCACGCTCGCTCAGCTCAAATAAAAACTTAACGGCTACAGTCCAGCAATTCAGCCTTTACACACAGGGGACTCCCAGCTTAAATAATACCTTCAAGGACGCAGTCCATCTCTGCCATTATGTCATGAGGGTTATTTGCTCAAATTATAACTTCGAAAACGCAGTTGAGTATCTTAGCCATCTCGCTAACATAAGTTTATGAGGAGAGTCCAACACTTTAGTCTCTCCACAATCGTGAGCTCCAGCTCAAATATCAACTTCAAAGCAACAGTCCAGCATTCTAGCCATTTCGCCACATGGATACCAGTTCAAATTAAATCTTCAAATCTCTAATTCACTAATAAGTTAGTAAATAAAGTTGGCGACCGTAGTCAAGGGCAACCAGAAGGCTCCCTTTTCAATAGCTACTACACCGAGGTGTAGGGGAGAGCGCTCCTCCTCTTATTGGATTGCTACACTTTATCCTTGATACGTACCTTATATTGATGAGTGTTTAGCCTGGAGGTATCAAGTACCATTTTTAATATCTTTGGTGGGACGTGACCTAGGATTGAACCCATGTCTCAGGACCATTGGCCTACACGCTACCCACTAGGCTAATGACCCGGTTCTATTATAAAACGGGTACTTCCCGTTCAAATAATAGCTTAAAGTCCAGTTTCGGGACTATCTAGTTATTATGCCACAGGGATCCTCAGCACAAATAATATCTTCCATGCTGCAGTCCAGCATTGGGGCCATTGAAGTAATTACTTGAGAAGGGAGGACCTGTAGAGTTATGGAGTATGAACCCCCTTATTCTCCCTCCAGCTATGGGTAAATAGTAGGACGGACTAGGTTCTTCAGCCTTGGTGAGGCAACTAGTCTAGGAGAAGGAAAACTCTGAATTCAAACCTGTTAAACTCCGCTTAAAAATTGACCTTGTGTCATATCCTGCCCGAGCGGAGGGGTTGGTAAATAGTACCTGTAGAGTTATGGCTACAATGCTGAACTGAAGCTTTAAAATTATTATTTGTTTAGGGACATACCATGCTGTAATAGTTACATTGCTGACCTAAAGCCTTGAAGTTACTGTATGAGCCTAATGGCGTAATGTCCAAAGTGCTGACCGGAAACATTGAAATTATTATTTGTGTAGGGGGCCCCGTGGCGTAGTGTTTACAGTGCTGACCGGAAGCCTTGACATTATTATTTGTGTAGGGAGACCCCGTGGCGTAATGTTTACAGTGTTGAACAGAAGCCTTGACATTATTATATATGTAGGGAGGCCCCGTGGCGTAATGTCTACAATGCTGACCAGAAGCCTTGAAATTCTTTTTTTGAGTTGGGAGTTACAGCGGTGTAATAGCCACAGTGCTTAACTATAAACTCGAGCGAGGAATTTTTCTGGCTAAATGGTTGTAAAGCGGCCTTGAAGTTATTATTTAGAAGGGAGACTTCATCGTGTAATGACTAAGTCAATGGACTGCCAGCTTAATATTATTATTTGAGCGAGTATTCCAATGACGTAATGACCAAAACGCTGAACTCCACTTGGAAGTTAATAATTATCTGGAAGACGCGTAGCATAATCGCTAATTAACTGAACAGTGCCATTGAATTTATTGTCCGAGGCTTAAGTCTCCGTGGAGAAATGGCTAAATTGCAGGTTTGCTATCTCGAAGTTATCCTTTGAGCAGGTATGCCTCGTGGCAAAATATTTATAGTGCTGATAGCCCCTGTAGCGTAATGGACTAAGTGTTGACCTCGGTTTTGCATTCATTATTTAAACTGAGAGTTCAAGAGGCGCAACGGATAGAGTGCTGGACTTTAACCCGAAGTTATTGTTTGAATTGGAAGTCTTCTGTGACTTATTTGCTCATAAACTGGATTGCCGCATCAAAGTTAATATTTTGGCGAGGAGTCACCGTAGCACAACATTTACAGGGTAGAACTGCAGCTTCAATGTTATTATTTGAACTAGAAGCCACAGAAACCTATCCGCTATTATTTGAGCAGGGATTCCCCGTTGTAAAATAGAGAAAGTACTGACTGTGACCTTGAAGTTATAATTTCGGCGGGGAGTCCCTGTTGTAAAATAGCGAAAGTACTGGACTGCGGCCGTGAAGTTATTATTTGTGCGAGGTTTACCCGAGGCGTAAAGGGTTAGAACGCTAAAATACGGTCTTGAAATTATTATTTGAGAGAGGAATCAGCATGGCATATAGGCTGAAGAGCTAGATTGAATCCGTGAAGTTATTATTTGAGTAGAGGGATTAAGTGTTGAAATAGATGAATTACTGAACTGAGCCCATGAAATTACTATCTAACAGGGGAGTAGAAAATCACCCTTGTAAAATTGCGAAGGTATTTGAATGTGGCCTCTAAGCTATAATTTTATCTGGCAATCCCCGTTGTTTAATAGCTAATTTTCTGGACTCCGGGCATTAAGTTTTCATTTGATAGGGGGAGTCTCCAAAACGTAATGACTAAAATGCTAAATTATAGCCTTGGAGTTTTTAATTTAGCAAAGATTCCCCATTGCATAATGGCAAAATTGCTGCAGAGCAACCTCCAATTTATTATTTGTATTTATCATATAATGTACGAGCAGATATTTGTTCTTTCCCTCCAACCAGACAGGACTTTATACAAGGTAAATGAACCGAAGGTAAAGTATAGTGGGAATTAGGGTCGGGGGGAAGGTCGGGCACTAGCTGAGACTTGAACCTTGCATGACTCTGCTGGTCATCGGCTCACTTAGTGAAATGTGGGCCTGATGAACCTAGCTTGACATAGACCCAAATCTGTGTCCTGGCACGGATGCCTGATTATAGCTTAAGCAAGGTCCAGTGCTATACACCAGCTCGTACTTATAATGTACGAACAGCAGTGTAAGAGTTAGATTAGAACGTGAAACTCACGTGAAGGTAGTAGTTTAATCTGTGGTATTAGTACACTGCGGTTGGTAATATAGTCTTAGATGGTTCGCTGATAACTTGTGCAGATTCATTCCCTGTGTGACTTCAAATCTTACATATTAACTTGCAACTTAGTCTAATTCAAGAATTTATTCTTTTTGAATACAAAGTAAGCCATAACCTTTTGTGGACACTTACCAGAGACATTTGTTTTGCAAAAGGTGAATGCGCAGTTGATCACATCACTTAAACCAAATAGTTTAAGGAATTTTGCAAAGTTTACAACTACACCGACACTTAAGTAAGTTTAAAAGCGTTGATATTGATGCTGAGATCCATATCAAGAAAGGAAACCCGGTACATAGTCAGACAATACAGCTGATATGGCCGGTCCCCACTATTTCAACTTCTTATATTAGCTCATGGCCATTCGGTGATTAGTGGTTCCTCTCATCTCAAGACAGGGGCATTTCACATATTTTACAAATATACAACAGATATAACGTATATTACCGAAAGAGGATAAAAGAAGACCAAACAATCACGGATTTGGGTTAGCCCTAAGTGTAAGAATGGAGAAGTTTTGGCACTTTTCTAAAATTCTGTGGCTATCCCGAGCGCGTATCTGAACGAAATTCCCACCCAGCTACCAGGAACGCTGACATCCTCTCGCGCTGGCTGACCTGGCTTATGGGTCCACAAGTCCCAACTCCTCGCTTCAGCAGCCCTCTCTCTATGACCGATGTCTTTTCCAGACAGTCACAAACTCCTGTCTCTTAACTGCCCTGGGATCTTGCCTTTCCTCGTCTTCTTCCGTTCTCGTAGGAAATCTGGCGCGCAAACCCTTTTTGTGGGTTTTGTGCCAAAAAAGACCAAAAAATGCTCTGACTGGCGCTCACCCACAGCCATAGAACGATTACCCACCATCATGCCAAAATAGAACTCGGAGATGGTTAGGCAAGCTCAGTGCCTCAAAGTTCACTGTGGTTGGTCACTAACTCTATATAAACATCTAGAATAATCCAGTAGTGTCTCAGGCACGTTATTTTGCTAACTTTTAACACAAACTTGTAGAATTTCTTAAAGTCGACCTTTTCATTATCTGAAATTTCAGCTTACTGGAGATTTTGAAGTGTTATTATAATGGATAAAAATATTCCCGAATAACATTTAGAAACATAGCAAAACATAAAGGAAGATACAAAATTTCTGCAACGTCTCCTTTTTGTATTCACGCTCTTCTAGACAAATAAACCATGTGACAGCTAATAGCATTGACGATTTAAATAATCACCATTCGCATTTCGAGCAGAAAAGAATGTCATGGATATCTCAGGAAATAAAGTAGGATTAAAGAAATAAGTGAAAAGAAAACAAAACTAATAAGAAACAAAGAAATAGTACAAATTATCAACGGCCCAAAAAATACGAATTTTCATTCAGTATTTATTGAGTTTTCTTGGTTCATTTTACGGTTTATTCATTCATGTTAATTCGTTAAGATTTTCTGTTCATTTTACTTTACGTTTTATATTCTATTGATTATTATTTTAAAATGCTTCCTTTACATTTTTTGTTCATTTGAAAAATAAAGAAAACGTAATGGTTATTACTATCGTTGATTTTATCGTAACAATGTGTAACAAGTTCAGTCGTAATACATAATTCTACCGATTACAGAGAAGCTGTAAAAAATTGTAAACATTACAAAAATTATTTATCATATATAAAATTGAGAATCGTTACTCGTTAAGCAAGTACACAAGCATTACTAAGATTTGTTTTAACTTGAAATAGTTTTAATTATTCTTCTATAAATCTGCAAATTAAATGGGGAAAATGCAAACATAGTCAAAATCGGAAATAAATAAAACTGCAAGAAATTCAGAAAGTTTATGTAAAAGAATTGATGTGATTCATTTAGAAAAAAGAAAAAAAGTATTTCGATTAAACGGAAAAGATATCGCACTGTGTAGGTATCAGTCTAAACTCTCAACACACAAACAGACGTAAAGACACACACACACACACACACACACACACACACACACACATATATATATATATATATATAACAAATAAATATATATATATATAAGGGGGTATTGTTTGTCATTTATTCCGAATTGATATCCTTGGGAATGCCATGAATCAATCAGTACCCTATATAAACAGTTGGGCAGAATGAGGTCCTATGTCTTTTGCTATAGAACCAGCTACGAAAAAAGGAAACAGGAATCAAACCAGCTTTACTCTGCTTTAAAAATAATATCGTATACTTTATTGAGAGCTTGAGTAAAATAGTGTGTGTATGTGGGAGTGATCAATATGAAGCGTACCTGTTAAGACGCTAGAAAAGCAGCATTCTTTCTTAATCCCTGAAAATTGGGAAATCATCGGATTTTGATAAAATCTGATGTACGAAAGTGTTGGATGACAAGTTACGTTAGAAAATTAATCTTAACTTGAAATTTAGGAGGCAACATATTTTTTTTTAATTTTACGTCTTTTTTTCCCTGCGTCCCACCACATAAATCATTTTTTAATTAATATATCATTGAATATATTTCTATTTTTACAATTCTATCAAACAGTAAATATTTCTTTTATAATTCCTCTCGGAATTTAGTTTTTATAATTCTGTTGGGTAATACGTTCTTCGGAAGAAAGTGAGGTAGTTTTCGTTTTTGCCCCCACCATTTCTTTTTGTTACGGAAACGGTACAATAATGTTCTATATCATCCTTTTAGCATTTGTTTTTAGTGTATTTTGCATCTTCGAATTTATATGGTTGTTAAAAAAAAAAGAAAAAAAATAGTCACGTAATTTTTTTTTCAATTTTCAAAGATAAGAAGTTGAAATAAATATATATACTCTTATGGAGAAGTATTTTACAATCTAATATAAAACTATTCAAGAATAAATATGACTGAGATGTTATATATATATATATATATATATAAGTAAGTAAGTTAGCGACCATAGTCGAGGGTGACCCGAAGGCTCCCTTTTCGATAGCTACTACACCAAGGTGTAGGGGAGGGCGCTACTCCATTCCCTGGATTGCTCCACTTTACCCTTGAAACGTACCTTATAATGCTGAGTGTTAAGCAAGGTGGTATCAAGTTCCATTTTTAAAGTCTTTGGTATGACTCGACCTGGGATTGAACCCAGGTCTCCCGGGCCATTGGCGAACACTCTAACCGCTGGGCCAATGTCCCGGTTATATATATATATATATATATCTATATTTGCACAAAATGTCTGTAAATTATCTTAAACAGGGGTAATCATACTTTGATAAAAACGACTAAGATAGGAAAGAAGGGAAACTAATGAGCCCTTTTGACCGATGCTTTTTCAACGGCAAGAAACATTAAATATAAACTAATACAGTTTTTTTGAAATTACACTAATACAATATTTTTTTTTTTAAATCGGGTGGTAAACAGGATTGTCCTAGTGAAGAGAGACGATCAAAAAATTTTCCAAACAACCTGAATGGGTGAATGAACGTCCTCTGCTTGCAATATTCAATCATCACCAATGGTTCCACTATTTATAAGAGTTTCTTACTCATAGCCTTGTGCAAGTGAGAGAAACACTCATCAGAATAACCCCTCTGGAAAATAGAATAGTTGGACAACTGCCTGTGAATAGCTGATTTGTGCGACTCTATAGACGAGGATATTAATGAGTTTGACCTCTCGCGTGTTAGTCGTGGCATGTGCTGCTGAAAACGTACCTCTGACCTCTCAACAAGTCCTACCAATATAGTCAGCATCGAACTGAAATTGAAACTTATAGAAAGTCATACTTCACTGCAGTATCGATAGATCATCCATTTGCAAAGACATAAAGTCAGATGTAGTGTTAAAGACGGTTCTAACCTTGGCAGACCAAAAACAACGCGTAACCGACAGGAAATTTTTCACCGAATATCCAATCCATGAGAGTTTTTCATATACCAGACATTTAAGATGACCAAATACGGCTATAAATTTAGATCTCAAAGATCTAATATTACTCGAAAAATGTCCTCAGAATTGCTATTTTTTAAGACAAACTTAGTTACATTTTAAGCTCAGCTTAACAAATCCTCGGTGCCCGTTGAGTAAAGCTCTCGACAACGTTAATCTTCGTTGATCTAGGGGTGATGGAATCCCAATGAATGTTGACTTTCGATATACACAATTTACAAAGATAGAAGGAACCTTCTCGAGCGACTCGTTTAGAAAAGGCAACATATGGCTATTATACGTTTCCATAGAAAATAACAAATCGGGATAAAGATTATTCAGATTTTGATAAAATGTTAATGCCTCGTTACGTCAAAGGAAACAAGTAAAAGTATTATCCCCGTAACAAATATAACAATGTTTTAGGGACCCATTCAAAAAGCAGACATTCCAAGAAACCCACAAATACATTGTTTATAAGGGGACCCACTGGGTTCAGCATTGTTAATTCGTCAACTTGCTCACACATAATGTTATTAAAACTATAAGAGACTTTTATAGTAGCCAACTTCATCAATTCAATTTATATAATTTTAGGAACGGTGTAGGCTTTAAATGGTTCCGATATAAATAATCGGCCAAAATATTACTTTTTCATTCGTATATAAGTCTATTTAATTAAAGCTTGCTGCCGTTGTTATATATATATATATATATATATATATATATATATATATATATATATATATATATATATATATTACTTCATCTTATATGGCTTTTAATTCGAAGATAAAATTGGTACGGACATATGTTCGCGTTATGATAATAGCGTTTAGATGAATTAATCCTTTTCATGATCAAATATGGACTTTTTATTCCTTTGCTGCAAAATATTTATCAGGGTACATTTCTTAGAACAGATCTTCCAGTTTTCACTTATTGATTTATTTATCTACTTATTTATTTATGTATTGATGGAGGTACCTTACTTTTACAATCTAATTCAGAAGATATACCGTTTAGAGGCATATAATGAAGACATTAGTGTATGAAACAAAAATAATTATAACTGTTTCAATCTTCTAATTGAAAAAGTAATACTTTTAAAATTAATAGCCCATGTGACGGAAGTCATAGCTGATATATTGCCGAATTAATGTAAACAAATCACAAATTAATAAAAAAGTTTGAAATATAAGAAAGGAAATTATTTAAATAGTTTATTCTGACATTGTTTCATTTCGCATAAAACAGAGAAGACCTTGACCGACATTTTTGTTAATATTTCAAATGTATATTGACCAGACACCTCTATAGTAGCCGAATTCAATAAAACGTCAGTTTTTACGCGAAGTATGGGAGGTTTAAAGCCATAGATTTTCTTCTGTTAAAGTGGTTGTTATACAAAGATTAAAGAGCCTCACTATTTACCAAAAGCTGAAGGGAAATAGTTAGATTCATATCTTTCCCAAGGGTATGTAAAATATAAAATCCATGTTCTTGCTTTGAACTCCAGTCGTTGTGTCTATTTCGTACAGCGTCAACTATTACTCTACAAGTGGACCAATTATTATTTTAGGTATATGCTGCTAAATTTCCTGTTTAAAATATGCAACCAGAAGTCTTTTTCTTGAGACTGTTGGATAAAATTTGCCTTTTTAAAATTGATTGTGTCGTATTCTTCTCGTGCGAAGATATTGGTATATATATATATATATATATATATATATATATATATATATATATATATATATATATATATATATATATGCAAATTTCATTAAACATAATAGACATTTTATGCCTACATATTTTCTTTTGGATCCGTTCGAATTCCCGTATTACTTTTATCGTATTCGGGGGAATTGATTTAGGTATTGTCCATAGTTGTATGTATCCCTAGTACTTTCTGCCCGACCTTGGGCCATCATCAAGGGAGAATCTGTTACAACAGTGATGTAACTTTTGTTTTAGCAAATTACTACTGTGTAAGGACGTCTTTGCTGTTGGAGATTATGGCGCTTGCTTTTAAATGTAATTCTGTAAATAGTGCCAGTAGCTAAAGACGTTAGCACTGGTTTGAAAATTAATTCTATTAAGTGCTGGTTGCAGGTTTCTAATATATAGTGCTTCGAGAATCTGAAGTTTTTGTTTATTATTTTGATGTTCGAGTATTGTTGTGTTGTCGGTGAGAATTTTTCATAGTTATAGCTCAGCATTTAAAAAAACATTCATGCCCAACAACACAATTACGAAAAATTCTCACCGACAACACAACAATACTCGAACATCAAAATAATAAACAAAAACTTCAGATTCTCGAAGCACTATATATTAGAAACCTGCAACCAGCACTTAATAGAATTAATTATCAAACCAGTGCTAACGTACTTAAATGTCTTTAGCTACTTGCACTATTTACAGAATTACATTTAAAAGCAAGCGCCATAATCTCCAACAGCAAAGACGTCCTTACACAGTAGTAATTTGCTAAAACAAAAGTTACATCACTTTTGTAACAGATTCTCCCCTGATGATGGCCCAAAGTCGGGCAGAAAGTACTAGGGATACATACAACTATGGACAATACCTAAATCAATTTCCCCCGAATACGATAAAAGTAATACGGGAATTCGAACGGATCCAAAAGAAAATATGTAGGCATAAAATGTCTATTATGTTTAATGAAATTGGCATTAACGAAGAAATGCTGCCTAAATATATATATATATATATATATATATATATATATATATATATATATATAATGTCTGTGTCTGTGTCTGTGTGTCATCTACGAAAAAGTCTGCACGTGGATGACAATATATACACTACCCTTCCGGAGGTTGAGCACTCTGTCGAAGGAATTAATGGCAACCAACCGCGTAATGCAATCTCTTATAACGAACTGAGCTCTCTTGAATCCGATAGAGAAAAATATAAACAAGCGAAAGCTCCTGAGCTGTTGCCTAAATTACTGTGCAGAGAGATATCATATCTAGCGTAAAGTTTGGCGAGTCTCGATCCAAGCTTGAAGCGTCCTGCGTGTCTAGCCATACTGAAGAGTTGTGGTACAACGAAACTGTCTGTCTGTTGATGACAATATATATATATATATATATATATATATATATATATATATATATATATATATATATATATATATCAGTTAGGGACCAGCACAGTAAAGTCAATCATTTGAATATTTATTTTGCGTGTGAGAGGCGGTCTGAATAGTAACATTGGGAATTTTAAAAAAGAAATGTTAAGAAACATATTTTGAGACTCGACAAAACTTTTGGGCAAACTAGTAGACTTCCTCCACTAAGATAGTGAAAACTCTCCACGTATAAAAAAGTTGGTCTGATTTTTTTTACTCAATTGTATGTCTTCTCGATCATATTATTAATCACCTCTTCTCAACTTCATCTCTACATCTCGTTTTAGTCTCTTACTTTTCTTATCTTTCATAGAGAACTTTCGAGAATGCCACTCTGAAATACTTTCAACATGCAGTAAAGTGAGGTTGATTCTTTCAGAACATTTCCGACTTCCTGTCTTGCTCCGTTCGACTGCATTTTGAATTTATCAACACTTTTCAGCCTGAGGGGTTAGATTACTTATTAACATATAAAAGCACATTACTTACTTTTTGTTAATTAAAGTATGTCTCTTTTATCAGGTCAAAAGTTTTATAGAGTAAGTTGATCTTTTTAAGTTCCGTTGTAATAAAAAAAAAAAAAAAAGCCAACTATTTCAATTAACTGATTTCTTACGAAATCCATCTGCTTATTATTATAATATTTCCTTTGCAGCAATTCGTCTTCACGTTACGAAACATTTTCCAGACACACATATATACATACAGCTAGATAGCTAGATAGCTAGACAGATAGATAGATAGATCATATTAATATTATTAGTGGGAATTAGAATTTTCTAATCCTGTCTTCTGCTGAGAGGTAAACCCTCACAAAAAAAAAGATTCCTGTGTGTGACAATAAACTGATTTAGATGGTGAGGCTCCTTTTCTAGATACTGTTGAGTACTTCTTCACCTTTCACGTCCACTCAGCCATGAGTGGCAGTACCTCTTATAATCCCATCTATGGGTTAAACATATATCTTTTATAAAGTTTCGTATTCATTAGGAATACTTCTATGCCATATACGTCTGTATCATTTGCATTAAAAGATAATGCCTTGAAGCAAATGTTTTTTAATTAGGATTGTTTCTTATTACTTAAACCATAAAATTCTGAAAACGAACAACTCTTATTAAATAGGAAAGATTACATACATCAATACAATTATTCATATTAGATTAGTGTAATTGAAAAAATACAACACTACGCTAAGTATTTGTATTAGACAGAAATAACTTTATTAGACAGAAATAACTACACAACTGTGCAAAAACATTTTAACAAACGAATCTAGAAGAAAAATGTAAATTTAAAAAAAAATGGATATTTTTTCCTTACTTCTCGGCATTAAATGACTTTAAACAGTTTGATATGCCGTTAAAACCCATAAGTTATTCATTCATTAGCCTAGCTATTGTTTTTTGCTTCAGATATGTAATTTTTCCCTCTTTTTATTTGTCATAAGCTTCGCTTTGTTCCAAATTGCTCTCACACACAGACACAGTCACACACATAAACACACACACACACATACACGTTCACAGACACACATATGCACACACATACATACACACACACACTCTCTCTGTCTCTCTGTCTCTGTCTGTCTCTCAAACTATCTATTTTCCTCTCTCCCTCCATCAATCAATAAATCAATCATATAAAGATTTGTGTCTGTGTGTGTATGTATGAGAGTGTGTTAAAAGTACGTTCTATCCATTATCGAATTTAAAATCATGATATTTTGGATGAAAAAAAAAAGAAAAATTCCCAATATCAAATTCTCTGGATAGATTCATCATTAACTATATTGAAATCTTGCTTCAGAATCAGAAAGCGTGTTCGCACGAGCATAAATTTCTAGTAAACATAAAAACTGAGCTCGTATAAGAGTCCATTTTGACGATTTTGAATTCCTAACAAATTATGAACAAACTAAAAAAATGTTTTAAAATCAAAATTTTAATAACCAATATAACGAACTAGTTAATAATACGTCCGTGAGTAATAGTGTTCTTTTGATCGGGCTCGCTTGTCTGATCTCAGGTTTGAAGACGATTTTTAAAAGAGACTCATGATTCTAATTCCAAACTGAGTAGCTTTGAACCATACAATGAAGTTCTACACTAGTGTTCATTATTACTTCCAGTTCAAGTTAGGGTCTCAATAAGTAAAATCGATTACGTGAAAGCCGATAAGCAAGACCATGAAATAAACCTCGATATTGATTGATATTTTTAGGTGAAATGCTGCAATTCTCCACTCTCGACTTCAGCTTTGCTTTCGCTAATTAGATAAAACATTATTGTAACCATTGGAAACTTCAAGTTAGACATTAGTTGGGTTGGATCAATTCTTCTTTATATGACTGTTTCTGAAATTGGTTGATTCAAGTTTGGAAATGTAGATTTTAGTTCAAATGCAATGCATATATGTTAAAATTCGAAATCTTTATTTGGCAGATATGTTTCCGAAAAAAAAAAATATGTTGTCTGGACGAAATCTGCATTTACCAGCTGCTCCAATAACTAAATTGTAAGTATCCATGTTCTACTGAATCTCAAATGAAACCTATAAACACATTCTCTGTCCTTTTCTCAATCTTGTTTGGGTGCTATGTCTGTTGATAATGTTCTTAAATGAAGAGTATTACTTAACTAATAGCGCTTGCAATTAAAAAGATAGTACTTGCAATTAAAAAGGTATAAACTTAAAAACTTGTTAGTGATTAATAATGCTTCATCTAAAATTTAAAAAAATGATAAAAACTATGAAATGATCTAATTAATGATTATCCCTCATTCATAAAGATCATCTTTTAATCACTAGTATTTTTCATAGAACGCTACTTCGGTGGGGATTAACATATGCTGACTGTATCTCTGCAAAATAGGATAAGACCACAAAAAGTGTTTGACATTGAACTTAATCTGATGCAGAAGCTTCATCTGCGGAGTGTTGTATTCCCCTTCATTGCTATAACTTATAAATGGAAAAAACCTGTTAGATTCCTATATTTTTTTTATATACATCAATTTTAAAAAATGACGTAGAAATATGAACGTTCACTGAACATGATTACAGCACCACTCAGATGAAAAAAAGCCAAGAGGAATTGACCTGCCGTTAAAATCTATCAATCAATCAATAAAACATTATAATCTGTTTTCTTTCAAGATTTTGATATATATGGTTGACTTATTTGTCTTAGTTATAATTTGCTTTTTTTTTTTTTTTTTTTTTTGCTTTCTTTAATCAATATGTACTTGTGCAGGATTTTAAATGTGCACCGATTCAATATAACGTTGAAGAGAATTTGAATATTGTTTCGCACGGCTATGGAGCAATGCTTAGAAATATGACATCGAAAACAGATCAGTGGAAGTTGGGACTATAATCGCATAATATCAAATATTTTCTGTTGCCTATGAAATACCTTATTTTTCGTGGAGGTGCCCGTGGTGTAATTGTTTGTGGAGGTGCCCGTGGTGTAATTGTTATCGTCGTAGGAAATGAACACGGCGAAACGAGTTTAAATCCTGTACGAGAGTGATTGCATTTCACATAGCACTAATACCCTTGGGAAAGGTATGAATCCAATTATTCTCCCTCCAGCTATGGGTGAAAAGTAGGACAGACTTGGTTCTTTAGCCTTGGTTAGGAAACTAGTCTAGGAGAAGGAAAACTCTGAATTCAAACCTGTTAAACCCCGCTTAAAAATTGACCTTGCGTCATATCCTGCCCGAGCGGAGGGGTTGGTAAATAGGATGAAATACCTTATTTTTCTATATTATTTTCTTAATTATAACGAAGTGTGAACGAGCTAAATTTTCCCCATTTACATGTAACATTTATTAATATTCCTTCATTGACTGAAAAACCACATCTTCCATTTTTATGAAACCGGTCTCGAATGAACTTATAAAAACTAAGATAAATCTTGTAAAGATCAAGGGAGTGTAGAGTTAGGTTTCCATCTATGGCTTAAATACATCTGTTAACAATTTATTCATATACAATAAGAATACTTGATGCCATATAGCAGTAAATTATTTGTACGTAAATAGTCATTTGAAGCTATACGTATTTACAAAAGATTGTTCTAAGAAAGAAATCATATAAATATCAGCCCAGTCAGATGGGACTGTAGAATAGACCATTGAGTGTCCAGGATATGACACATTCAGATGGTGAAGTTTCACTCATTGAGTTTTGGGTTATGTGGAGTGGCCCTTAATTGCAGTTTCTTTCAGGTCCACACTGATTCTGAGTGGTAGCACCGAATAGGATCCTATCTATTGGCCAAACTGAACTGTCTGACATTTAAACTGTTTGCAAAAAAAGAAGACTTATGCCAAATTGAATTATTAGAAATAGTATTACAAGGAGCATTAAATAAGTTTCCAGACTTTTTTCGTATGGGCACTTTTATTGATAGTACTCACATGAAACCCAAGCCCCCTTCAAAATAATCTCCTCCGGTTGCAATGCACTTGTTGTACGGTTCCAACAACTTCTGGAAGGCCCCATAGAAGGCCTATTGTGTGAGCGTCTCAGTGGTGCATTGTGGACCGGTGCATTGTCCTGGAGCATTGTCCTGGTGGAAATGCCCCTGACCCGATTTTAACAGTGCTGGTCTCTACTGACGGACTCTCTTCCTTAAAACTTCAACATAGTAACCCTAACCCTAACCCTTTGGCCTATCAACTCTGGTCTATTGACTTCCTTACTCCTCCCACACCTCTCATCATCCCTCACGGACTCCTTGCCTTCCTTAAATCTCTTATGCCACTTCAAAATCAATGCTCGATTCGTGCAAGATGGTCCAAAAGCAGCCTGAAGCAATCCCTATCTTCTTCTGGCTTTTTTTTTTCACGTTTAAAACATAATTTTATTGCATATCGTTCTTCTAAAGTGTCCTCGTGTCCAGATTGCATTTTTGAAATTCACCAGCAGTGACAATCAGGCTTTAGTAGGGTGTATTCTAATTCCTGCTATAACTGTTCATTTGAACCTGAAATCGTAAAAAAATGGTCAGTCATCTCATAAGTTGTATAGCAATAAGATACTGAATTTTCAAGAGTCTACGACAATCTTAAACCCTGTACAAAAAAGTCTGGAATCTTATTGAATGCACCACGTATTTATTCATTTAACTGTGTGTAAACAAATGATTGATGTTTAATTGAGCGGTTAGTGATACATTGCAATACTTGGAAACATTTAACTGTCTGAAAATGAATAAATAGTTTTGAATATAAAAAATAGTATGAAAAAACAGTACTTGAAACAACTACATTGTTTTCAAACAAATAATTGATATTGAATAGAATTATTAGAATAAGATTGTAATAATTGCAACCATTTAACTGTAAAGCAATAGCAATACTAATGGGCAAACAAATTAGTTTTGTCTCATTTAAATAATAAATTAAATACAAATTATAAACATACAAATTTTATATCTCCGTCTATTTAAATGTGTGAAAATAAATGACTGATGTTAGATTGTTACTGTTACCTAGCAATACTTGAAACCGTTCAACTGTGTGCCAAAAAACAGGTTCGTTTAAAAATAATATCAATACAATGTGTTTACTAATTGTATATATTCAATATATAAGTATAAGCAGGTTTTAGCCAACAATGGTTGATATGCTTGGAACCAAGGCAAATCCTACCAAAACAAACCTAACCATCTAAGTGTACAAACAACTTATTAAATATATGGGATACATATTTTTTCTAGTCTTAAAATAAGCAATAAAAACATACTTGAGAAAATTCTAGAAATTTAGGATCAAAACCGCATTAGCATTTAAGTTACATTTTTATATTTTTCAACCAATCAGCTAAAAACATAGAATAGAACATTCTAGAAAAATAGGATCGGAAGTGAACTAACAGAAAATATTTAGGCTCGAAAATAAAATAGTAAAATACAAATCTGATAGGTCAATAAATGTCTATGCGCCAAAATTTTAGGACGATTCTTTGATCCACCTGTAGGATATAAGTCGCCACAATCATAAAACCGCTATGAACTTAATGTAAGTAAGAACGACTTATTTACGGACTCCGTTAACATACACAAATCTTCAAACAAATTTATTTTCTTCTTGCCAAACTTTATTTTTAAAAAGGCCATTTACACATCATGTATTTTATTTCTTTTTCATATTCTGTTATATGCATATTAAATTGTTTGTTGTTTAATGTTCGTTGTGTTCTATTCCATTTCTTTCACGCGATTGTAAAGTTTTGTGTTGTATTTGTGGTGGGTATAATTTAGAGAGCAATACCCGTAAAGTATGAATGCACATCTACTGAAATAACCAAATTACATACAACCCCCACAAATAAAACGATTGCAGGGAATCAAATACTTGTAAGTATTAAACATGATACTTCAAACCACAGTGAAAGGTGATATGCCATTAGGCATACAAACAAATCCAAACTTTAAAAGCATGCAGGTCTGAGCAAATTATTTCTATAATATTGGCATTGTTAATAAGAAAATGCGTGTGATAAAATTATGCGAAATTTAGGTATAAGTCTACACAAAAGTATTTTTTATAGTGGCACAATGAATGAACGACTGATGATACATGCCTATTTCTCAGCAAATGCTCGTGATGAATGATGGGTAGCCATGAGGAATGAACGAACGACACTTTCTTTTTTATTAACAAGATATATATATTTTATTTCTCTTGAAAAATGTCAAAGCTTTTTGTGGTGTGAAAAAGACAGAGGGAGACGAATGGAGACGCAGACAGACAACTATACTGACCCATAATTTCTTTTTTCTGTCATACCACATTGTGTTATCTTCAAGACCCCACTTAGCACTTCTGCTTCTCAGCAAAGGGAAGTACTCAACTGGAGGCCCACTGTGGGCTGCTCCGTGGGACGTAGCCTCGGCGGGGCGCAAAGCTACTCACTGTCTCTCCGTGACTGACCGAATCTCCTCTGACCGCAAGCAAATGAAATGACTCAAGACTGTGACTGCCCGTATATAACGTGAGCATCTCCATTTATCCTTTCATAATGCCCACATATTTGCGTTCAACCATGTGACTGCTTCAGCTTATTTTCACATGTGCGTCTGGGGCAGAGAATCTTTGATTGACGGCTCGGTCAAGTGTCAATATGTAACTTAAAATATAGCTCTCATATTTTTATTTCTCGAAAGTGTAGAAACTCTGTACATGTGTGCGTGTGTGAGAGAGAGAGAGAGTATTAATTTCTGTCTCTGTGACTGACCGTCTGACGTGGGTACCTGTGTATATATTTCCCAACGCCAACGCGTTCTGTTTGTCAATCTACATGACCTGGTTCCGGCTGTCAACTCACGTGAGCTGCCGACCCCCACTCATTGATGTCTACCTGTTTACACAGCTGGAACTTGACGGCTCTGTCGAGGGTCAATAGGCAACAAATATACATATAAATGTATATCTAAATATAAATGTATATGAAAATGTAAATATAAACGTAAGCAAACATGTACACAAAATAAGAATATGAATGTATCCAACAATGTAAATATAAGAGCATACACACATGAACATAAATAAACACACACGCATATATATACATATATATAAAGTGCGTGTGTGCGTATGTGCATGTGTATGTGTGCTCGAGTGCGCATATATATATATATATATATATATATATATATATATATATGTATGTATATAATAGAAAAAACAAATTAACTCAAATGTGAGAAATTTATTATAATAGAATCAACTTTAAAATGTTTCGGTTTTAATAAACCTTTTTTAGGATTTTAAGATGGTGAAGAATGTTGCTTAAACATCAATGGATTAATAATTGTCGGTATAAACATAAGCATGATATTAGATTAGGCAAACCTAATAATGCACTTTTCTCACATATATCCCAAACTGGCGATATTATCCATAATAAAAGATAGAGACCAATTTTTGAAGCCAGTGCAATTTCGTTTTTACCATCCGTTAATACACGGACTGGATTTTTAAATCTATCCCCATTCTTGGTTAAATTAGTTCTGAATAGCTACAGCATATAAAACATATCATCTTTCAATACATATTTATACTTCCTTCAGATCCATGAACTAAACACATTCCGTAGTTTATCCTCGTACATATTCCTCATGATCAAATTGTTTATACATATAATCTTTCCACCAGTTTTTTCGATCGATCCCCTTTCTTAGAAAAATATTTGTTATTATTAGCTACATTATTTATATAAAACTTTTACAAAGGATCTCACTATCAAATTTCTATATCCTTTAGTCCCTGTATATCAGTTAAATAGACATAACACTTTACATACAGTCGATATTATATGATTTTTCCCATTTTATTTACATAAGATGTGTTTCTTTTGTATTGCTTATTTTTCTATCATCTCCGCTATTTTTCTATTCTTTCTTCGTTTTCCTTTCCTTTTCTTCTGTTTCCTTCCTTCTCTTCTTAGGAGTGTTTTGGTAATTTTTGCTATTATAATCCGTTGTATTTCCAAGAAGTTTAACGCATTTAAACATCATTACCTGTGCCAATCACGTGATAGTTTTTCGAAAAAAAAAACAAAAAATGCTGATTGAGCGGCTGTTATCTATCTATCTATCTTCTCTTTTTTCCTGCTTTTTTATTATTATTATTAAAACATCAATCGCTGTTCTAGCAAAATTATTCTCCATTTTAAAGTCCGGGTGAAGTTTTATTAAAACCGAAAGATTTTAACATCGATTTTCCATTATAATAAATTCATCACTTTTAGATTACTTAATGTTTTTCTTTTTCTTTTTTGTCAAATTTATTTTCATTATTTACTTATATATATATATATATATATATATGTGTGTGGAAAATGAATATCAATGTAAATATTATTGTACACGAAAATATATATATATATATATATATATATATATATATATATATATATATATATATACAAATGTAGATATAAAAGTACTAAGAACTTAATTTCCTAAGCTTTGACGATAAATTAAAAGTAAGTAATTCGATAGGCCGTTTCGATCAATCAATTATTCAAGTTTATTTGAATCATGTGTATGAAAATTCTTTTAAAGAATTCTCAACTTTACTGTGATTGTCGAATTTTATCAATTTGAGTATTCAGACTATCACCTCCATCTTTATTGTTACATTCTCAACGATCAGGCCAATATATTCTTCGGCCTTCTTCAGATGTTTCATATCGAACTCTGGAACCTGCGCAGAACTTCGAACCGAAAACTTTATTTAATCTTAAGGGGTAGATAGTTCTATTTCCGTTAGAACAATCCTTTCCCGATGATTTAATAAAGAGTTCTGATCGAAGTTTCACGAACTCTCCCGAGTTTGACTGAAAACATCTGAGAAAGCCTGAAAGATGCCTTGGTTGAAACATTGAGAATATAACAATAAAATTGAAGGCAATAGTCTGAATGTTCTAAAGGATAAAGCTTATCAAGCTTCATCTTAAAAATTTTGACAAAATCGATTTTATAATAAAACAATTACCACTTTAAAGTAACTAAGCAGTAAACAGGATATTGTTTTACCTTCTTAATAGAATTTACGATACCACAATATGAATTAAATTCATTTGAATGTTTTTTTTTATATAATTTACTCGGAACAGTGTTCGTGAATTTATACAAAGTAAACTTGTCATGATGTTAAAGTTGATCTAATCAATTATTTACTCTGAATCAACTAGATCCTATATACAACAGTTCTATATGCCGATACAGGATGTAGCCTTGAAGATCTACTGGAAGTGATGAACGATAGAGATGGGTGGCGGGAGAGGGTCAAGAAAATCCATGCTGGTGGCGCGACATGATGATGTTGATTTAGTGTGAGAGAATATCACTGTGTCCTAAAAGAAAGAGCTTTTTGATAAAATCATGAAGACACCTCCCCTCTTAAAAAAAGTTATACTTTTTCAGTTGTGCAAATCAACCAGTAAACAGACACACCCGCTTATGAGAAAATGACATATCAAATTTAAAACTTCATTCAGAGAGCTGTGCGATATTGGTGTGATATAACATTTTGGTTGGTTTCTTTGTTCAATGGCATATCAACCTTTGTTGGTTATTTAATGTTAAAGCCATTCTAGAAATACAGTAGTGGTACTATTTAACCCATATCTTGGAGGATAGGGGATTCATACCTTTACCAAGAGTATTTGCCCGAAAGTGAACGTAATAGTAATTTACGAAGCTCTTTGCTTCGATGTGGCACAAGGCCGAATGAATTGGGTACCCAATGAGACTCGAACTCACTCGTGTAGGTTTGCTAGTTCAGCTTGCTAACCGTTACACCACCAGAGGTGCCTCGAAAATGAACGTAATAGTACGACTGGAGTACGAACTCGCTTACTACGATTCCGCAGTACATCGCTTTAGCCATTACACCACAAGGACACCCCCTTTAGATTTTGGGTCCCATGTAGATGTTATGAATTTTCATGGAGTCTTCTAATCAACGGAACCTTTCATTCATTCCTGACTAACTTGTGTACCACCAAGTACATACAAAATAATAAAAGTAGAATTGTAGTCCCGTCGTTATTGCGTAAATATATCTATTTTATAAAATTGTATCGTTGCTATACTCAGTCTTTCTTTGCGCTTTTCAATGACGTCTTCAAATCCTTAATTTTAGTAGATTTGTATCCAGCTCGTCAGATATCAACATGAATTTCCAGACCCAATCATTTTTGTAGTATAGTACCGGATATCGTCTCAAGAATTAGACACAGTAACTTAAGCTCAGACACTACACGAAGCTTTTTGCATTTAACTTTGGTGTCCTCGTGGTGTAATGGTTAAAGCGATGAACTGCGGAATCGTAGTACGCGAGTTCGTACTCCAGTCGCGCTATTACGTTCACTTTCGGGCAAATACCCTTGGGAAAGGTATGAACCCCCTTATTCTCCCTCCAGCTATGGGTAAATAGTAGGACGGACTAGGTTCTTCAGCCTTGGTTAGGCAACTAGTCTAGGAGAAGGAAAACTCTGAATTCAAAACCTGTTAAACTCCGCTTAAAAATTGACCTTGTGTCATATCCTGCCCGAGCGGAGGGGTTGGTAAATAGTAACTTTGGAAGAAAGGTAGGAATTCATCTCATCTTCCCTAAGTTACACGTAAATTGTCAAGCTGATTCAACTCTTTAGTCTCGGTACAGCAAACACTCTTGAGAAAGTTTCCCTCTACGGGGCAAATAGATATTTTAAAAATTATTTGTACATCATAAGACAGTGTGCCAAAAATTTAAAAAAAATCAAAACAAAGAAACAACCAACGATTACATTGAAATGTGAATATAAATGTACTGTAAACAGGATTACATAAATTATAGGCATAAAATAACCCAAGACCGACGGACGTGCCGGTAAAAACAATCAATCAATCTGTCACATGCATTTTTTTTTTTTTTTACAACTGCATACTTTTTCATTATTGCCCTGAAGATCATAGGCTTTCCAAATCTCTCTCCGTCTCTCTGTCTCTTACACGCACAGACAAAGACACATATACACATACAACTTTCTTCTAATCACTATTATGTACATATTCATCATTAACTTCCTTCTCATCATCATCATTATTATCATCATCATCACTATCAGCATCATCAGATGGATTTTGACTTCCCCTTCCCGTTTCTTATTAGCGTTTAGCCAGGAAAACACAGCTAAAGTTTACAGAAATAGGCATATAGTAAATGTATTGATTGAAACACCAAATATAGCTTTTAAAGTAACCATGCGAAAACAGCTCAAATTGGAGGAATGGATTTGGTGCCGAGTTGACAGAAAGAAAGACTAAAAAGGAAGAAAAGAAAGAACAAATCCTAAGATAAGAATATTGTTAGCTTCATTCTAATGGACTCTTGCCAAAGGACTTTTCTTCTATTTTTGTGTTAAATTTCTTGCTTAATCAGCGACTGGTAAATGAACTAAAATTCCGTTTTCAGATGATTGGCTCTTGAAGCAGATGTTATTGGGGAATCGGGGAAAAAAGTGTTTCTGCTGACATACCTTCTGGTCTTTCTTTTAGAATTCTTCTTTTTGATGTTTTTTTTTAAAATTCTGTGTAGTGTTTCCTTTCAAAATAAGAAATGGGTGTGGATGAAGAAGTGATTGTTAATCACAGCTAATGAAAACGTAAATTAGTGAAGACATTGGAATTTTCGAGCATTGCCAAAAATTATTTTCTCATCTATAAATAGTTCCTTATTTGTTTGTTTAATTTATACTCCGACCATGAACTGAATCTTCAGACACATTACTTTTACTTCAAATCGTATCCGAGTACATAACTCACAATCTATTTTCAGTACTATTGCATGAAAGTAAATTACTGTAGACAATATTAGTTAAGATCTAATTTAAACATTAGAGTAACGATTATTGTCATGGGAAATGGAACTGTTGAACTGAAAAAAAGATGTTTGTGTTTCTTTTTGCACAAATGCTATTGGGAAAAGCATGAATCCATCTGTTCATTCAGCTAAGGGTAAATAATATGTTAGCTGGATGTGTTTTACGGCGTATCAACCCTTGCCGGTTATTTAATTTCCAAATGCTTTTTTTCCATATATATTAAATATATATGACATGTAAACGAATAGCATGTTGGAGACAGTTTAAATAATCCAAAGCTGATTTGTTTGCCCAACGTTAAATTGTTTTTTTTGGTTTTATAGCATATCAACCATTGTAAGTTATTTAATGCTAAATCCATTTTTATACATATGAACAGTTCTATTTCAAACAATTCAGTTAGGTATAAGTACAGTTTTTCTATTTACACACAGCTAAATGCAAAAACAGTTCTATTGCAAACTATTCAGTTTAGCATGGGTACCCAATTAAAATGTCCAAATATTCCTATTTCAAACAATTCAGGTTAGTATCCATACACAGTTTGAATGTCAATTTGTTTTTATTTCAACTAATGCAGTTGAGCTTAAGCACCCAGTTTAGATCTATTTTACCCATAAATAGGAGCCTATCAGATGCTACCACTCCGGGTCTGAGTGGACATAGGTGAATTGACAATAAAGGGGTACATCAAGAGATTAGACTATAAAGTAATAATCCAATTGTTGGAATATCTATTTCAGTGCTCAATGTCAACGGCTATTGACTATATAATTAATTTCAGATTTAAAATACTTCGAAATTCATGAACAGAGCGAAAACTTTTTTTATAAAATTGAAAGGAAAAAGTTCATTTTTAGTTTCTTTATCAATATATTTCGGGTCTATAAAATGTATATGTATATCTAAATATTAAGATAAGAACTTACTTAATACGAGGAATGAGGTGATAATTAAATTTAGGCATAGAAACCCGTCTAGATTATATTTAAATACCCCACTGGTTTTTCTCCATCTTAAGAGGGTCATTTTATACATTCAAAATAAATTCATGATGAAACAAAAAAAATTAATTTTTTTATTTCAACTTTACAATATATATATATATATATATATATATATATATATATGTGTGTGTGTGTGTGTGTGTGTGTGTGTGTGTGTGTGTATATCAAGGTGTTCTTAAAGTATTTAGATTTTACTAGAGAAAGGTAAGATAAACCTATTAAAAAATTATCATCAAAATTTAATAACCTGCATTTCATACTATGTAGCCCAAGAAAATTAAGTACAAGTAAAATTTTTAATATGTGTTCCTCTTCCTTATCTTTCATACTTATTGGATTTACCACATATAATTTTTTATTGGTTTCGCTCGCTAGAAAATATTTGAAGTTGCATATTATTCAGAAACATTGAAGAGGAAAGCAGTGTTTAATACTTTGTCCAAGGAACACCTGTTTATATATATATATATATATATATATATATATATATATATATATATATATATATATATATATATATATATATATATATAGTGCAATTTGATGAAAACTAAAAACTTGGTTAAATCGACATTATAAATTTATTTCGGTGGAGAATATTACTATACTCTCCGTCTCGTCAGATAACGTTTTACATGCTTTCTTCGAAGTTGCAGAACAGCAAATGTGGAATTACAGATCGTATTCAAAAAATAAAAATAAAAAGATAAAAAATAAAAAAAATAAAAAGAAATAAAAAAGAAATAAGAATACAAGTTAATTAAATTCACGGGAGAGGGCAGAGGGGGTCAGAATGTTAGGTGTTAAAAGCATAAAGAGACAGGAGTGGAGTTTACCTGGAGGTCAACCTATCCTGGTTTGCACATTTGTAGGGAGGTATAGCGGCAGGTGTGAATTTCCAAATAGACAAAGTCGATGGACTAATGGCTAACCTATATATGTTTTGTGTGTGTGTGTGTGTGTGTGTGTGTGTGTGTGTGTGTGTGTGTGTGTGTGTGTGTGTGCTCGATTTTAGATGTAACCTGGCTCGTTTGAGAATCGACTTTTTTCTAATTGAATTTATTTCCTTAAGACGATAACCATTACACAATATACTCTTCCTTTATTCTTACTCCCTCTCTCTCTCTCTCTCTCTCTCTTACTTTCCCTCACTCCCTCTCCCTCTCTGTCTGTCCAATTGTCTGTCTCTCTCTGTCTTTGTGAGTTGCTGGGTGTACAGTATTTGGTATCCTCATTTATGTTATATAAATTTGCTTTTATTGTAAGTTTTATACCCTTGGATATAGAATATTTCCCTCACAATAAAGAATGTACATTTGTCACTTTTTTAAAAAAAGAAAATAAATCCGAAGATTTTTTTTCTTCCTCTTTTTTGACACTTTTCTTTGATTCATTTGTTTCTGTTCAGTTTTTTATCTCTTATCTGACAATGTCGGATACTTTAATTAGTTTTTACCTTTATCCAATTACTGTTAAACATTTACTTTGAAATCCAACATTCAACATTACTCTTTTATTTTCTATATTTAAATTTGGTGTAAATAATTTATTCATCATCACCCTCATCATCATCATCAAATCGTGCTAATACCACGGATTCCTTTGACACACACACACACACACTCTCTCTCACTATCTATCTATCTATCTATCTATCTATCTCATCTTCCATTATTATTGACTGTCGCTTTTATTTAGTCCCCAAGACATCATCCAAGTTAAAATAGACCTTATCTATGTAAGTGTATTCTTATTTATGTGTGGGATTTCATAGAACAACACTCATGAGTACATTTCTCCTTCCCCAATAATGCCCATCATATCTTGTTTATATTACTTGAATAGTTCGTGGGATGAGAGGCAACATTGTGAAAACTACTGTTTTGTTTGAAGATACTTCAACAATTTGCTCAAAACTGCACAGAGCATCCTCGTATACTGCTTAAGTTGCTTATCTTAAAACGCTTCATTAAAGTCAAGATAATACAGCCATACAATAGTACTGACACAGCTACTGCTAGGAAGAATTCCAGACCATACTTAAAATGAGATCAGATGCCCTATGATCGATAGCAGTCCATACCTATTTGTACGCTGATATCTCTTTCCATAGAAGATGTATTACTAACGAATTATGCGAAGTTTGTGTTGGTTTACTGTTTTTAATGGCATAACCCTCTTGGGTTATTTAATGCCAAATTCATTTTTTCTAGGACTGTAGGTGTATTATTTAACCCATAACTGGGAGGATAAGGGGGTTCATACCTTTCCAAAAGGTATGACAGTGAACGTAATAGCGCGACTGGAGTTTGAACTCAATTACGACGATTTTACTATCCAGCACTTTAACCATTACGCCACAAGGACACTCCCGAATTTTGTGAAGTGGTCTACGATGTTAATTATGATTTTTTATTAAGTTTTGCCAAGTCGGACTGAAATATTTAGCCGCTAATGAGAATTGAACTCAACATTACATTACATTTTATCAAGAAATTTCTTAACTTTATCACATCTTAGTCATTTGTAATTATCAAGCGTGAACATCTCTGCCTATTCTAATGGCTGCAAAGGTTTATGCAAAAATATTCATGTATTGTTTCAAAAGTGTGCACCGAAAAATGATAATATTATGAAATTTTAATCTCATCTATGTCTGAGTGTATATGTTTAGGTCTAGTTTTGCATATGTGTGTAACTGCGATGCATATAGAAGTTGCGCAGATGCATAAATATGGATGTTTTTGTGAGCATATCAGAGAGCAGGTGTGAATGTATGCATACATAGTGTATATGTATGTACAAGGATGTGTGTGTATTGTATGATCAAATGAACAGAACGCGAGGGAGATTAACATCGGATTCCTTTGACTGCCTACTCTCTCTCTCTCTCTCTCTCTCTCTCTCTCTCTCTCACTCTCTCTCTCTCTCTTATCCGTCCCTTATCAGAATAAGAAAGAGATTTGGTATAGCCGGTAACACTCGTTTCATAGGATTAACCATAAAAGTATGATATAAAGTTATATCATTATAGTATTTCTTTATCATAATAAACTGGTTATTGTGATTATGACAATCATTACTGTTATAAATAATCTTAACCTCAATAATTATTTTCTGGATGAATTTAGATGGGCCTTAAATATTATATAAAACAAGAAATTCTTGCTTGTTGCAAATTATATTTACGAAGAATCACAGAAAATTGTTCTTTGTTTGTTGGTCCTTTTTTTAAATTAAAGTCCAGATTTTGCCCCATTAAATAGCAATATATATTTATCATTCTTAAGAGAGCAACGCACCTAAAAAAAACCCCAAAAAAACATGACTACATTGCTTTACGGAAGTACAAATTACACCTAAAGAGAATGGTGGAAAATTCAAGACACATGATCGTTAGAACAAAACTAATTAGTTTAACCGCCCCCCCCCAAATAATGAATTCTACACAGATTCATCAAAATTGATAAATTTCCTCTCATAAAAAATAATGACAAAGTACTTTGACGAGTTCCTTCAAATGTCTGCAGGTGTACAAACACTTGAACACTTTTAAAAATTGTATTTCTTTAGTTAATTGCTCATACGTTCTCTTGACGTTGTGGTTGCTAAATAATTAATTCTTTTGTTGCTAGGAAATGGGAAAATACTGCCATTATATGAACAATTCTAAAAGCAAAATAACAGCCTCTCTCAAGTGTTTTTTTTCTATATTTTTCTGACCGAGTGGTAAAATGTTTGCATCAATTTCATTTCGGCCATAAATGAAGTCGCTGTTGTTTTGGCTACAAAAAAAGACAAAAACACTTTTCTGTTACTTAAGATGATACAAGATTTAGATGTAAAAATTCAAGTGTCAGTCTAGAAAAATTGTTATGAAAAAGATAATCAGCTAGGTCCCCTATTGTTGTATAGCCATGATACAGTTATACATACACATGCGGAAACATAATCAACCATAATGAAGAACGAACACACTTATTTAGAAAAATATACCTCGCACACTATTTTTGAAAGGGTTGCGAAAGGATTGCTGTTGGTTATGTGTGAGAAGGTGAGTTGGAGATGGAGACAGACTGCCACATATTGACCCTAATTTCCTCTGACCATAGCAGCACTTCTTCCTCATTCTGCTGGGCTGCTCAACCGGGGTCCTGAGGGCCCAAGCCCTCTGTCTGGCGCTGGCTCTCACTACGGCATCTTGTCCCCAACTGCAACTGGAACTCGAACTGTGACTGCCACTTGAACTGTGACTGCAACTCGAACTGAACTGACTCGAACTGCCTCTTCAACTGACCCAAGACATCTGCGGCACCTTGTTAAATAATTGTTGACGTCCACCTGCTCCCTGTGGGCGTACGCATCTGCACCGAATTCAACCACGTCCACAGGTCAAGGTGATATTCAGATATCTTCTACCGGATGCACCTGTTTCTTGATTGATGGCTGGGTCAAGGGTCAATATGTTACACTGTCTCCAATCTTCAAAATGTGCTGATCTGGAGTGACCATGGATATTTTCAGAATAACGGAAGTGCAAGTATTATACAAACTACTTCGAAATATCTAAAGTAAGGTAATCCTGCACCTGATAGCTTTGCATCATTTGTGAAATCAGATCACATCATAAGGTCAGAGAGAGAGAGAGAGAGAGAGAGAGAGAAAGAGAGAGAGAGAGAGATTTAGGCAGAAGACAAGTGAACATCATTGTTACTCAATGAACTAGGATCATAATGAACTGAGATCGTAATGAACTGTGATCGTAAGTCGGTTATTTTAACGGCGTGTCAATCCATTTAAAGTTTTTTTATTCCTAGAAGTTAGGAAATTGTGCTTATTGTACGTTCACGTTTACATTTTTGTGCAGTTGTCTTGAAAGGATTTTTTAACAAGGCCCTATTGAAAAGGAATGATTAGTAAATAAATCTATTTGACCCAAAATTGGTGAGAGTAAAAGGTAATACAAAGCAGACCAGAGTTAAATAGCAAATAAAGAGTTCTCCACTCTCCCTCAGGTGTTTATAAATGGGCACTCATAAACATATGCCGTTTAGTGTCATACATAGAACACTGGCTTACCCGTCTGCAGGGGATTTAGTAGGCGAAATTTAAGAACCCCTTACAGAGTGTAATAACTTGGAAACATAAAATGCGCTCGACAATCCACGTCTCGTATTCCAGACTCACTTTCGAAAGTAATAATTTAGTTTAAAAAAAAAAACTTTTAGTTCTTTCTTTTTACATGTCAGCGCAAAACCAACAGTATTATCACGTCGTTCTAAAATCTAGGTTTTCTTTACGGAAACAAGTGCCAGCCAGAAACATTCAACTATTAACCTAATTATGCAATACAATGTGCAAGAAGCACTATAAAAATACTACTTACAGTATTACATTTCTAAATCATACATATACAAGTGTTGGCTGAAAAGCTCATCCGCTAAAAGCTTTATACGAAGACGTCATTTATGCTACTGATGACTAATTTTTACTTATGGGATTCAAGCACTTCAACAACAATGGAATAATTGGTTAAACCGCATGGAGGACTGGGTTAAAAACAATTGGTCATATTTCATTAGAGAATCTTGTTTGTAGCTGACCCTTATAACCGTCATTACCTTCTCTGGACCTAGATTAAAGTAATAATAGTCTTTCATTAGTGAGGTGCACGTGATGTAACAACTATCGTCGTAGGAAATAGACACGGTAAACCGATTTCAAACACTTGATGTAGTGGTTTGCATTTTATATAAGGCAACTACCCATAGTAAAGTTATTAAACCAACTATTCAATATCCAGCAATGGGCTAATGGTAGGAAAGACTTTACAAAACCTACATATGTTAACAGCTCTTAAAGAAGGAAAACTCTGAATTATATTCATTAAACTCCAGTTAAAACTGACTTTTAGTCTCTCTTTGCGAGTAGAGTACATATTCTATACATATCATGTATTCTGTATAATATCCTTTCATGTAATAAATATTTTTCCCATTTCCTTCAAATTCTTTGCAGAATCAACTTCACATCGAAATTGGAGCATTGAATATCATTTACAGCTTTTCTTTTCCATTGGAAAGTCAACAAAAACATAAATAAACATACATAAAAAGGTAAATCTTCCTTCAATGAAAATTTTAGCATTCACTATATTAAGTCTGTAATCTTATTTGATATTGCTAAATATTTCGTCATGCTTATTATTTCCTTATAATACACTATAACCTGTGTGTGTATATTTAGATGCAACAATGCATAATTTTGGAGGAACTTTGATATTTATGTGACTATGTATTTAGGTGCAATAATGCATTTGCTCGGAGGAACTTAGATATTTATATGAGTATGCATGCATATAAGCGAAGTGTATATGTATGTATATGGGTAAATAGTAGGCTAGTCTCGTCTATTTAACTTTGGTGTGACAACCGTTTTGGGAGAAGGAAATATTGAATTCAAACCGGTTAAAGTCTGCCAACAAACTGACTTGTTTTGCATTCTGCTCCTGCAGAATGGTTTGATAGATATGAATGTATGTATGTATGTATGTATGTATGTATGTATGTATGTATGTATGTAGGTACGGCCATATCTGTTAGGGTTTGTATAGGCATAGTGCATATGTATGTTTATGTATGTACATATGCCGGTACAACAGCATCTATAAAGCTGTGTGCGGGCGATCGTAAAGTGTTTGTATGTATGTATGTAGGTATAAATGTATATTTAAGCGTAAGTGTGGGTACAGTTAGAGTATATATATATATATATATATATATATATATATATATATGTCAGTATGTTGCTTCGATCTTATATATAAGATATTTGTAAGAGTGTATGTATGTATGTATGTATGTATGTATGTATGGTATGTATCAAAAGGAAAGCAAAATAATTTAGCTTGGTTGGCATACTTAAAAAGATTATAAAAAATGATCAGGGTTTATCAATGGGGATGAAAGGGTTAGTGTGTTTTTATGTCTGCAATTAACTCAAGTATTCAAGGCTTGTACTGGGATAGGTCAGTTAAAAAGGTTATCATTTCGTAAAAGGTATTTTACTTCTGCTCGGTCCAACCAGAAGTCATGCCGGAAGTCAGAACCAAATGTTATCAAGTTCGCAGTGAAGGATTTTAAAACGCAGTGTGAGTTTGCTTCTGGGTAGTCAGCAGAATGAGTCGCCAGGAACGGTAGCAGTTACCAGAGAGTTAATTGTTGACTCTTATAAACAGAGTTATGAAAGAATTCACCAGTTCTTAAATGTTTCGACCGCTGTCAATATATGGAATTGTCATTCATCTCCTCAAGTCCAGATTGACTGAAGAATGTAAAGAAATAACCATACATGCGTGTTCTGGAATAAGCCATTTTTCATTTATTTCCTTTTCTTTGGTAAGCTTCCACGTTTTCATCCAAAATCTGCGTCTACCTTATCTTTAAAGCAAGCACAGCATGGAATTGGATAGGTTTAGCTATGAAAATCAGCTGACCACGGACGATACCTACACACTTACTTTTTGAACTAGTGTATTTTGTTTCATCTAGTAAGCTTTTATCTAATTTCCGTCTCTGTGGCAGTAGCCATCGATAAATTGATTTAGGCTGAAGAACTCAATAGATCATCAACTTCTGCAAATAGGAAAATTAATATCTGCATGACACCTGATATTAATGGTCAATAAGCAAAATTGTTTCCCCATCGT
This sequence comes from Sepioteuthis lessoniana, assembly GCA_963585895.1. Taxonomy (NCBI): domain Eukaryota; kingdom Metazoa; phylum Mollusca; class Cephalopoda; order Myopsida; family Loliginidae; genus Sepioteuthis; species Sepioteuthis lessoniana. The sequence continues at coordinate 46,875,237 of OY757910.1, read as the reverse complement.
GTAAAAGTTCGTGAGATGCAATATTTGTCTTATTTATTAACGAAATAATACCTTACGTTATTATCAAAGATGATGTACCTGCAAAATTACTTTACTTTCATCAGCAGGAATGCACAGAAAAATCTGAATCGTCATACTTCGAAAATTCCAGTATTCCGGTCAATTGGAGACCATCAATACTTCAGGATTAAAATACAATAGACCGTAGTACTTAACTGGTGATGTGATCAGAGGTTTTTATTTACCAATCAATCAGAGAATAGCTGGAAGATATGTCAAACTCTTCTTTAGCAACTTTCCTCAGATCAATAGTATAAAAAAACACAAAAACATAAAAACAGCGCTCAAACAGTTTTCCACCGAACCACAAGGTACACGGTTTACTCGCAATGGAGTTTGCCTTATGCATAAGTGTATTAAATTGCATTCTAGACTGAGGGACAAAAGAATGCATTCTCCATTTCCCTAAGAAGGGTGACCTCGGAATGGCCAAAAACTATCGAGGAATAACCCTTACATCCATAGCTGCCAAGATCTACAATGCACTACAACGAAACCGCATAGAACCCAAAATTGAGAAGTTACTTAGGAAGAACCGAAATGGCTTCGTGAGAAATCGATCAACGACATCACAAATTTTGACTATCAGTCAAATTTTAGAAGATGTACAAGTAAAAAAAACTTGAAGCAATAATATTATTTGACGACTTCTCCTAGGGATTTGACTCCATACACAAAGTAAAGATGGAGCAAATCCTACTCACCTGCGGTCAACCCAAAGAAACCGTCGCAGCTATGATGATGCTATATAAAAACACTAAAGTAAAAGTCCACTCCCTGGATGGAAACACAGACAAGTTCGAAATTGTAGCAGGTGTGCTGAAAGGAGACACATTAGCCCCATATCTGTTTATCAACCGTCTAGACTACGAGCTTAGAACGTCTATAGATATATTGAAAGATAACGGTTTCAAGCTGGCAAAGGAAAGACGCAAAAGATACACCCTTCAAACAATTACGGAAGCAAACTACGCCGATGACATAGGGCTTCTGGGAAATACACCCGTCCAAGCCGAAGCCCTGCTGCATGGTCTAGAACGAGAAGCTGCTCGTATAGGCTTCCATGTCAACGCAGACAAAACGGAATACATGTGCTTTAATCAACACTAAATGGTAGCCCTCTGAAACTAGTGGACAAGTTCACCTAACTGGGAAGTGTAAAATACACCTTGGCTCACAATATGAGACAAGGTAAAAATTCTCACTGTGCCGTAAAAAAAGTGATGCGCTGGAAGAGATTGACCTATGAACTGCATGATAGTTATTTCCGCTCGATGATGATCACGCCTGCAATTCCTAAGATAGCGGATGTGACACAACCCAATGGCCAATAATCGAAAGAAATCGCGCAGGTGTGCTCGGCTGATAATATGGGACAAGGTGAAGGTCCCACTTCAATGATGCACCGGAAGAGAGTGACCTGTGAACTGCATGACAGTTATTTCCGCTCGACGACGATCACACAGGTTATTCCAAATGAGCGGAAGTAACACATCCCAATCGCCTGAGATCGGGAAGATTGCAGAGGCGTAGAGGCGTGTCTTTATCTCTGCGTGGGAGTTTGAAGGTAATATAAGGCCGACGAACTGAACAGAAAAGGACAGAGAAAAAAGGATCACGCTGTTCACGAAACCTCTCTCGTCGTCACGCTGGGTGCGTTGTCTCGGCCATCGTCTCCTGACATCGAAAAGTTCAAGCCTCATCGACGAACGATCCTAATTCCTCTCCTGACTGCTCCTATTTCAGACAAGCGTCCGTCGAGAAAATAAACATATATTGTTATATATAAATTCCGTGTTGTTTGTTTGACCAGAGGGCGGAACGTAACAGAAGCGGTGTCTCATCAACCGAGAAAGACGTCAAGATGTGACTAGCAAAGGCATATATAGTTGTCGATAGTCTAACTGTCATATAGAAGTCAGACCTGACTGATAAAATAAAACGTATTTTTTTCCAAACGGCAGCCGTGTCGATACTGCTCTATGGATGCACTACATGGACGCTAACTAAACGTATTGAAAAAAAGCTTGACGGCAATTACACAAGAAAACTGTGAGCAATATTGAAAGGGTGCTGGAGGCAAAACTCCACAAAACAGCAGCTATACGGCCACCTACAACCCATAACGAAAACTATCCATGTTAGACGAAACAGATATGCAGGACACTTTTGAAGAAGTAAGGACGGACTCATAAGCGATATATTCCTGTGGACCCGTCATATGGACAAGCTAAGGCAGAAATACCAGCCAGAACCTATATACAACAGCTCTGTGTTGATATAGGATGTAGCCTGGAAGACCACCCGGGAGCAATGGTAGATAGAGACGCGTGTGCGCGAGAGGATCAAGGATCAAGGAGATTAGTTGTGGCAATGTGAAACAATGATGAAGATGATGATGAAATCGCTTTCCCTACGCCGATAAAATGAGTAATGTGGTCTCTGTGGCTAATGTGCTGAACTGCAATATCGTAATAAGTGAGTTCAAACTTTCCAACTAATACTCATGGAAAAGTTATGACCTCCCTTATTGCTCCCAGCTATGAGTTAGATAGTATCATTGTTGCCTTTTTAAAGGGTGACTTTGTTAGTAAATAATCAACAAAGGTTGAAATGCAATTAAACTAAAAAACCGAACCTTATATTATTTAGCATGTAAGCACAGGAGATAGCCACCATTTGTAAGCGTATTAAACCGCTAAAAACACGTTAGCAATTCTGATTACTTAGTATCTCTTTACAAGTCGCAACCACAAAAAGAAGACGCATTAAAAAGCTATGGAATTTACTTGGATTCCTGGTGGGATTAAACTACTTACGTTACAATATTACTTATTATATAAGTACAAGTTGCAGCCAGCATTCTTTGATGTATTTAACCGCTACAGAGTAGCGTAAATAATCTTGATTTGATTACGTGCCGATTTCCCGACGTATTCTTACAGTATGATGATTTAATAATTCCACTTGTAATAAATAATGATTCCAACGTGACTTTTAAACTATTATCCGGCATTCCTTTTAGCTTTTTTCTTTTAGCAGACTTTGGAATGATAATCACCCACTTTCTCGTTTTTTACTATTGCTGCTTTGGTCATCATCTTTTTCATTCTTTCTATTTTCCTATTTTCTCAGTCTATTTCTCTTTGTAAACATCGTTCTTTTTTCTACATCAATTCTGATACTTCTTTTCTTAACACTCGTTTGTGTGTATGCACAAGCATGCGTGTATGTATTCTTCATTTCTTTTGGCAAACATTGGGAAAGCAAAGTGAATATTTTCGTTGAATATTGTTTATCATCGAAACTTTTATTCATTATCTGCCTTGTATGCTCGTCCAAACACATTTTTGATTAGTATGTGTGTCTCCAAAATTTAGCTAAATATATTTTACATTTCGTATAAAAGTGACCTCTTTTTATAGCACGGAGAGAGAATTTGAAAAAAGAATTAATTACAAAGATTATCACATGGCATTAATAGAATTCACGTGATAATATACAAAATGGTAAAAATCTACCCAATAACTTCAATATGTTATTAATGTTCTTGAAATATATAATTTCCTGTTTGAAATAATGCGTTATCTGCTTATTAGTTATAACAGGGTGGAAGCACTGACGGATCATATTCATTTCCGAATAAACTAAAACATCTGCTGTGATCAACATTTGATTCAGAGAGTTTTCTGCAAACTCTATTTTCCACAATGTCAAATATGTTCACTATGAATTTTCCCAAAGGTAAAAAATAATCTTCGTACTTTAAAATTTTCTTTAGCAGATGGGACTTTCTGCTTAATTATAATCAATGCAATGGCGTCAGCAAGAAAATATTGTTCTCGCAGTTCGGATTTCACTGGCTTGAACAGATGAAAGTCGGAAGATACCTGATTGAGAAAATATTGTGAGTGCAGTAAAACAATCAAGGCAAAAAAATTCGATGTGAACCAAAGTCTGCTGACTCAAATGTGGCTTATCAAAATATTTGAAGTTCACCCAAATTATTTTCCAAAACATTGAAGCCACTATTCAGCTCTATGATCAACCCTCTCTTTGAAACCAATTAGTTCGTGCAAATGCGCTGATCCGGTTGCTCTTCATTTCTTAATAGAGTACTTCGTTCAAGTCTCCCCCGTATTATAAGTCTTCACTTACAGTGTTCACACCACGGCTAAAAATATTGCCATCGCCTAACTGTACTCACAATAAGAATCTATAGTTCCCAGAAAGAATCACATGCATGTTAAATAAATTATCTATCAAGACGCAATCAATAATAGATCTGTGAGCTGTGTGATATTTTGTCAGATTAATATATTTTTATCTGGTCATGATTTATTAAAATTTGCTCTCGCAATTTCTAGATAATGTAAAGAAACAAATTATTATAAATAAAATTTACTGACTATCTGCTTGAAAAAAAATTAATTGATCGAAATATATTAAGCTTTGGTAATTCCATTATATGTATATTGGACCCTATATCAAAACACAAATCATTTCATTTGTCCTAATTGCTAGCATCCTAGTTAGTGAGTTCAAATTCTGGTCCCACTAATACGTTCATTATCTGACAACTGCCATTGGATAAATGTATGAACGCCCTTATCCCCCCCAACTAGGAGTTAAATAGTACCATTTCCTTCCTTCGTTCTACAAGGGTGACATTAAATAACCCTCGATGTTTGATAGGGCATGAGCCAAAAATAAACATTTTGCAGCACCGTTCGTCGACTTGGTTGTTCTTTACTTAAATTATTGAAATATGAAAAATTAAATAAGCATAATCCTAGAACAACCGAAACCACACAAAAATGTATATTCAATATATATATTATAAATAGACTCAAAAATAATATTCCTTAAAAAATGATGGAAATAGAACACTTAGAGTATATTCATTCTTTTAAATTTAGCAGAAAAAACAATTTCAGATGGGAGGCAAAACATTTTTTATTCAATAGCTAAACATTCTGGTTTCGAGAAATGTATATGGTTATATAAATATTTATCTTTAACAACTAGATTAAATTATATAAATAATGGTAATTGTTTTCCTTAGCCATCCAGAGGAAAGCATTAAATTTTCCTATTATGTTATTTTGCGTCTTATTTATAATTAGTTTATTTCCTGCTAAAAAAATCCAAATTGAACATTCTCTAACGATTCTAATTACACAATTATTTCAACTCGTGTAATATATCTATGTATTTAGTATATATTTCAAATCTGGTAAACTACATATCTAAAAACAGCTCAGGTCTGTATTGTTATTTCAACTGGAAGTAACAGCAGTAAGATCACTAAACAACAGTATAGATGTTCCAAGATTCAGTAAAAATGCAATCACTGAGCATTATTTTTTATTTTATCTACACAAAAAGAAAATAGCCATATCTTGTATGAAATTACAACGTGATTTAAGTTGTTTATTTCTTAGCAACCTGAAAATTGCTGAATGCAGAATTCGCAATTTGATACTCCATACCAAGTTTGCAAACTATAATTCTATCTCCATACTGTGCAAGCAAACTTTTCTTAATTTCTAAAATTATTGATTTACTCACTCGATTCTGTTTATCAATGACTAGGGTTTAGAAAAAAGACTATCGTGGAAAATATTATTTTCAGCATAAAGAATCGAAAATGACGTGTTAAGCTCACTACCCAATGCGCAAAATTAATCAGTCGTTGACTGACTTATTGTGCAAAACGGCATATTAACCGCTTCAGGGTCAGTTTATACCTTGACGTTATTGATTGGTGTTCATTGTACATTTATAATACATTTTTGCGTTGTTGCTTCTTAAGGGTTTCTTCAGATTATCCTATCGAATACCAACAAACTTGAGCAGATCTATTTAACCCAGAGATGGAACCTAAACTGGTAGGTCACTGTGGACCTGGAAGTAATGGTAAAGAAAAGGAACATTACATAACCCCAGATCTCACGAAATAGATCGTCAACATCAGATGCAGTTTAGTGTCGTACACAGGACACGTTTTTGGGTGGTGTGAGTCTTACGTTTCAGTACTGGATTGAGTCAGCATATTCTTGGCTCCGTTACCCAGGCGGTACACAAAATGGGTACAATATATCTACTGAATCAGTTCTACAAGCCCCTAGCAACTTACACACATTCTGCTCACGTTCCACAGTTTGAAATCTAGCACATTATGTGATCTTAACTTCTAGAGGAGATTCATTCAATACTAGTTATGTGCTCCTACGCTAGTCACGATACTTGATGAGATACCTTAGACCTATGACTACAATACGTGTCTCCGATTACTTGATGTGTAAAGGGTTCTTTAATCACCTTGTGTTTTGAAAGATCTACAGAATTTGGAATCGACGCAACTTCGTCTGAGCTTTCTCGGTAGATTGACCGGTTGTTGCCCGGAACAGCTTGCCGGGCTCTGGTAATTGAAAAACGAGAATACTCTCCGTAGATAACAATAAACATTTATTGAAACACAATTGTGCCACAATATATATATATATATATATATATATATATATATATATATATATATTGTTTTTGCAGAGAGAAGATAGTGTTAGTTCGACTGGTGCTATTTTTGTTTGTAGTTTTCAGTGGCGATGGTTGAAATCTAGAAGTTTGAGAAGATTTTGGTTTTCCTGTCCAGGCGTTTTAGCGTCTTGTGGAGAATTGTTTTGCCTTTCGTCTTTTCTCTAGTCTCTCTTGTCTAGAACATTTTATCGAGGTGTCCTCCAGAAACAATCATATTTGATTCATCACAAAATCATAATTTCCCTCCACCATTGGGGCACCCTCCGACGCATCAGATCCTCGTAGGTTACGCACACAAACCACAATAAACGGGCTTGGCTAATTATTGCTCCCCAACTGCGGGTCTTCGGATGAGTTTCGATAGAGCTGACCTTTCAATTCAGGTGCAACTTTTCAATGAACAAATATATATTTTGGGCCAGAAAAAAGTTTCCAAAGAAATATTTTACATATTGATTTTAGCAATATCCTTTTATGCAAAATAAACTATTTTCGAGACATTTCTTGCAAGATTTTAAGAAATATCTTATTATTCAAAGGAAGTTCATCTGAAAACAATTTTTGCAATCAGTCTAGCCTTTCTAGTTGAATATTGAGTCATTCTTATTTTCTTGCATTCTCATTTTCGAAAAAAAATAACATTCATCTCATGAATCTTTAGTATCAGCGAATCATCTTATATACTGCCACAGTAAGGAGCCATTGGCAAATGGAGTCTCTGTTCTGATCATATTTCACAATGCTAATTCCCAAACGTTTGAGGAACCAAGAGGATCTAATAAAAAGAAACTGATTATTTAATGGAGGAAAGTTAATCGCATAGCAACAAACATTTCATTTAATATTTTCCGTTGTTACGATTAAGTAGAAGCAATTAACCGCAAATACATTTTTATCAACTGTAAATAAACAGTGTAAGCCAACAAGAGGAAACTTCAAATCAGGTACTTATATATATATATATATATATAAATGTTTGTAAATATATCTATATATATATATATATATATATATATATGAAAAGTAAATAAAGGATTGTGATCCGACAATATGTAGAAAAACTGATAACAACGATCCAAGTGTTAATGGAGGAAAGACAAATATTTATTTGTATATATAAGAATGTTTGTAAATATATGCAAATATATATATATATATATATATATATATATATATATATATGTGTGTGTTTGTGTGTTTGCGCACGCGCGTGCTCATAGTATATATATATATATATTTCTGTAAAAAAAACTGTGAAAGCCATCGGGATGTTTGGGTTTTCTTCCTTTCTTTTAATTATAAAACTGAATTTTTTTTTCTACAAAAGGGAAAACCTTTCTTCACAATTTGAACTCAAATCTTCGTGCCCATTTCCAACGGCGAAATTATGATCAAATTCCAAATGGTTTAATTTATTTTGAGGCGATGGTTTCTTAATTTTCATAGGGTAGCATTTTTAGTTTTTGAATATTTAGATGTACTTTAACAGTGAGTTGAATGCTGTGGTGTTGCAGAAGAATTAATTATTTTAGCTGAATTAAACACTACAATGTTATTCCGTTTCCCTCTTGGTCGAAATACATTGCGTGAGAAAACAGTATTTAATTTTGGAAAAATATAGTTTGCACTTGCAAGTAACTAAAAATAAGCACATGCTAAAGTGATAATGTACTTGTGTTTTCTGCCTCGTATTCTTGATATTCTAAGCATATAATTTATTTGTGTGCTCGATTTTCCGCTCATCTGTTCTAAATCATTTTTCAATTAAGGTATTTTTCAGCATGTTTTGCGAATGAGATATTAGGTGGTACGTTTTCATTTCTGGCGCTCATTACTCCTAGTTTCATTCTGATCTGGAATAAAAGAAACTTCTAAGGTAACATCTATATTAAAAGACCTATAAGTTTAATAGTAGCTAATGAGTCATTCTGCTAAGTGTACGATAATTGGTAATTAGTCTACACGATCTAGCAATTTTTGTTCTTCTCTTATCAAGGGATTTATCAATGCAATCTAGTAGTTTTCGCTTTGAGGAACGCCATGCCTTTATTCAGCCAACTATAATGTCTATAACTACCAATTTGAGAAGTTCTGTTCATAACGATTTATAAAAATGATGTTAAGAAGAATGGTTTTATGATAGATGAATTATTCAGGAATATCTACCAAGTTTTATTGTACCACCATGGTTATCAAACGGACGTTTGCATCACCACGGTTCAAACGGTTCTATAAATTTAGAACTATGATTTAAGTTTCTGTCGGACCCTAGTTGTAACCTGATCGGAAGAAAAAATGAAGAAGTTAGGAACACACAGGCCTTGTCAGTTGGTTCGCCGGTACGAAAGTTTAGTCACTGCTACCCTTCTTAGTAGTCACTAAAGAGCGAGAAAACATCATGTAAACTTAGTCGACTGCTTTAGATAGACATAGAGAAATAAACCATTGCAGCGCGAAAGAGACCGACAATTACCATGACATGACGGGGTGTCCTCGTGGTTAAATGGTTAAAGCGATGAGCTGCGAAATCGTAGTACGCGAGTTCGTACTCCAGTCGCGCTATTACGTTCACTTTCGGGCAAATACCCTTGGGAAAGGTATGAACCCCCTTATTCTCCCTCCAGCTTTGGGTAAATGGTAGGACGGACTAGGTTCTTCAGCCTTGGTGAGGCAACTAGTCTAGGAGAAGGAAAACTCTGAATTCAAAACCTGTTAAACTCCGCTTAAAAATTGACCTTGTGTCATACCCTGCCCGAGCGGAGGGGTTGGTAAATAGTACCATGACATTATCTTTCTCGTTCTCTGTTGTAGTTCTCTTAAGCGACTGCTCGGGGTGCCGTCTTCACATTTTCGTAAACAGGTGTAGGATCCTTTCGCAGAGCTCACCTAAAATGAGTGCAGTACTTTTTGGCCCGTTTTAACATCTCAGTGACTGGTCCACAACGAACATTCTTTTCTTGTTTTCTCTCCTGCGTCTCCTGTAACAACTTCTCCTTTTGAGTTTCTCCAGTCAATCAGAGTCCGTGGGCCGATTGCTCATGAAACATTTTTGTTTTTAACTTGGGCGACTGCTGCTATCATTACCTGGATTTCTTGAACCTGCTGCTACTTTTCCTATTTGTTTCTCTCTTGTCATAGTGTGCCATGCCTCTCTCTCTCTTATCTTTTATTCCCACAGATAGCAGTAGTGAGAAAAGAGTTAATAAAACCAGTACTGTTTTTCTTCATGTGGGGCTTGGACATTATATAACATACAAACTTTGATATGTCATTTATTAAAGAAACAAAATAAAAACAAAAATTCTAAGTTAAAACATTTCATTATTTTTTTTTTGTATTTTCATAATTAACTTTGCCAAGTTTATTCCCCATTCTGTTGTGTTTCCTCTTAATATTTTATGTTAATCTATTCCTGGTTCATTAAATCTAACTGCGGGGAATCAATACAAGCACAGCGCTTTAGACGATTCTCAGTAAACCGCCAAAACATATGAAAATGCAAAATTAGTTGTTTTCGACACGACCTGATTTCACATATAACGACTATTTTGGTCTTTAATATGCCTTTGCTATTAAAATATACTTTTTTGCCTTTAACAAATCGAACGTTTCATGATGTTTAAGCTGAAGATCTGCTCTTGTTCCGAACTACAATACCAGGGAAGCTGGAAAGTTCTCGAAGATAATCAAGACAAAGACCCGATGAAGAGATGTTCATATTTTGAAGGAAAAGACAGGCACGTAGTTACAAAAAAATCTAACCCAAGTCTATTTCTACTTTCAGTTTATATGCCTTTGTTAATGATACATTAGAATTTGGGGGTTATTTAATGCACAATTCATAATTGTAGAAAAAGGAATGGTATTATTTAACTCATAGAGGATAAGGTAGTTCATACCTTTCTAAAACGTATTAATCTGAGAGTGAACGTTATAATTTTATTGGAGTTCGAACTTGCAGATTACGATGTCGCTGTCAAATTCGGTTGGTCCTACACTATGTGAAGTCACTTTCGTTTATTTATGATTTTGATCATTTTCTTTGTATTTCTCTCATAAATAGAAACATATGAAGAGGTTTCTAGAAGACTAATTTCAATGGAAACTACTGTTTACTTCAGCTACGAAATATTAACATTTTGTTCTCTCTTCAAGTAACAAAGTGATTGCTCATTTAAAAAAAAAAAAAAAAAGATCGACGCTCTGAGCCAAATTTCCACTGGTGACGACAATGAAATTTCTCCTGGTTGACATTTCATTTTAAGTTTCTGAGCCGAGTACCCTTGTCACTGGTGGTAGGATGTATCCATGATATTGCAGATCTGACAACTGAGATTATTATTTAAAAACTTGTCAGCAAAAAAGAAAAAAAAAAGTCATGTGATTTCTTTAGTTTGGTTTTTGAAGTCGTCCAAAATGCCGCTAATTTCGCTTTAATTACGTTAGATATATAAAATTCTTTTTTGTACCAAGTCGAAATAATACTGCAACCTAAAGCAATCAAATAGCTGTGAATCGAGATACACTATGATAAAAATGACTTGATTCTTCCACAATATATTTCGTATTATGAAAGAGAAAGAGAAAGAGAAAGAAAAAGAAAAAGAAACAGATTCGAAGCACTACAAGGGAAGGCAGAAATAGGTACCCCAAATGACGAATATGAAAATTTTGTAGAAGCACACCTTGAGGCGGCAGCAAAGTGTATTCCAACAAAACCTAGAACTAAATATAGAGCCCCTTGGGAAACGCTAGCGGTCAGAGAAAAACGTACACTTGTGAAGACTGCCTCCAAAAGCTATCAAAAGAACCCAACAAACACAAATGCACGAGAACTAGAAAAGGCACAACATCAATTAACAGGAATATACCTAAAAGAACAGGCAGAATACATACAAAATCAGATAGATAAGATTAGAGACTCGGTGGAAGACAGACAATCCAGGATAGCCTGGCAAACAATAAACGAAGTAAGTGGAAGGAAGAGCACAGCCAAAGCAAAATTGAAAGCTGCAAGCCAACAAGAAAGAGTAAAACTGTGGGAACAGCATTTCAAAAATCTACTAGGAAACCCGCCGGAAATAACGGATGAACCGATCACCAGAATTATTAGCAAGCAATTAGACGTAAAACTAGGTCCTTTCACCAAAGAGGAACTCGACTCGGTTCTCAGAAGAATTAAAAATAGGAAAACGGCAGGGCCAGACGAGATCCCCCAAGAGGTGTGGAAGACTAGACAATTCGACGATATACTGCTCCGGCAATGCAACGCAGTCTATAGTCAAAATAGGATAGAGAGATGGACGAAGGGATGCATCCTTCCATTCCCTAAAAAAGGCGACCTCGGACTAGCCAAGAACTACCGAGGGATAACACTTACATCCATAGCAGCCAAAATCTACAATGCCCTACTACGAAACCGCATAGAACCCAAAATAGACAACATCCTTAGGAAAAACCAAAATGGCTTCCGGAGAAATAGATCCACAACCTCACAAATACTGACCATCCGTAGAATCCTGGAAGGCGTTCAGGCAAAAAACTTACAGGCGACATTACTGTTTGTCGACTTTACCAAGGCCTTCGATTCCATACACAGAGGGAAGATGGAGCAAATCCTACTGGCATACGGCCTACCAAAAGAAACAGTAGCAGCGATAATGATTCTCTACAGAAACACCAAAGTGAAAGTACGTTCACCAGATGGAGACACGGAATACTTCGACATAGTTGCAGGAGTACTACAAGGAGACACACTAGCCCCGTACCTCTTTATCATCTGTCTAGACTATGTGCTTAGGACTTCGATCGACAAAATCAGAAAAAATGGCTTCGAGCTGACTAAGAGAAGAAGCAAAAGGTACCCGGCAAAAACAATCACGGACGCCGACTACGCTGATGACTTGGCGATACTAGCGAATACGCCTAATCAAGCAGAGACACTACTGCATAGTCTGGAAAGAGCCGCAGCTGGCATTGGCCTCCATGTCAATGCAAACAAAACTGAATATATGTGTTACAACCAAACAGGCAACATTGCCACACTAGACGGAGCCTCTCTGAAACTAGTAGACAAATTCACCTACCTAGGAAGTAGCGTCTCATCAACCGAAAAGGACATCGACACACGACTGACGAAAGCATGGACAGCTATCGATAGGCTCTCGATCATATGGAAGTCGGACCTAACTGATAAAATGAAACGCAGTTTCTTCCAGGCAGCGGCTGTGTCGATACTGCTATATGGATGCACCACATGGACGCTTACGAAGCGGCTGGAGAGGAGGCTGGACGGAAATTACACAAGAATGTTGAGAGCAGTATTAAACAAGTCCTGGCGACAGCACCCCACGAGACTCCAACTATACGGACACTTGCCCCCCATCACGAAAACTATACAAGTTCGACGAACCAGACACGCGGGACACTGCTGGAGAAGCAAGGACGAGCTCATAAGCGATGTACTCCTGTGGACCCCCACATATGGATGTGCAAGAGTGGGACGACCAGCACGAACATACATACAGCAACTATGTGAGGACACAGGATGTAACCCTGAAGACCTGCCGGAGGCGATGAATGATAGGGAGAAATGGCGAGAGAGGGTCAAGGATATCTGCGCTGGCGGCGCGACATGATGATGATGATGATGATGATGATTTAACAAATAAAATAGATAAATAATTAAATCAGAAGGTCATGACTTAGAGACTTAGGCACTATAAAAACCTATCGAAATAGAACCTTTATCTACTTAAAAATTCTAAAATTTAAAGACGTGCGTAGTTGAATAACTTAACATAATGTATCTATGTTTGGAAGTCGAGTACGATACGTAGATGTCTTGACGTCTAAACATTTCTGTCAATTCTCAGTACTTTTTGATCGAGATTCTCGATACTGTTTTATCACATTTCTTGTAAAACACATGTTTGTTGGAGGGCAGTAAGCACCATACTCACAAGACCCAACATGGTGCGACTATAACTTATTTCCTAAACTTAAGATATCAAAGCTAATATTTGAGGAGGTAGAAATAATTAATGGAAATACGACGGCGCAGTTTCACACCATATAAAACACGGAGGTGGTATTTTGAATACCAGCGGGACTATTTGGAATAAAATTTTAAACATTTCTTCATTGCTCACTTCTGTCTTGGTTAACACAACCTCAGGCTACGAGTTTTTGAACTCAACTCCGATACGAAACGCATTTGTTTTGTAATAGAAAATTAGATCTTATCTTCTACGTTGTTTTCACACGAACAAAAGTGGCTAACAGTATATAGGTTTGGTTTGATCGCCTTGTTTAATAGCATATAAACTCTCGTGGGTTATTTAATGCCAAAGCTACCTTTCTCTAAAAACAATTATCATCATCATCATCGCATCACAGTAAAAACGCGGATTTCCCTTATTTTTTTCTCCATCCATAACTGTCATACATCGCTCTCGACAGGTCTTCAAAACTGCATTCAATGTTCATATGTAGCTGATGCATGTAAATCCCAGTTATCCATCCAAAACTAGCCTATCCATGTATAGGGGCCCATTGAATAACGTCGCTTATGAGTCCCTCCTTGCCTCACTGTCTTATTCGTCTTAGATGATTTTTTAAATAGGTGGTTGGTAGCCGTACAGACGCTGCTTTGTAGAAAGTTGCTTCTAGGATCTGTTCAAAACCGCAAGTAGCATTCAAGTGTAGTTACTGTCTCTCTCTCTCTCTCTCTCTCTCTCTCTATATATATATATATATATATATATATATATATATATATATGTCATCCACAGACTGACTGCTTCGTTGTACCACAACTCTTCAGTGTGAATAGATAGACATGTGAGATGCCCCAAACCGGGATCGAAACCTGCCTAACTTTACGCCAGTATGATGATATATCCCTAAGCCAATCCTGCGATGCAACGTCACCTAGGAATTAACGCATATATATCATTTGTCGTTTGTTTACATTTTGTCCAAAACACACACACACACACACACACACACACACACACATATATATATATATATATATATACGAAATATTCTAAGTGCAGGATTCTAAACGAGGTCAATTTTTAACGCGGAGTAAAAGTGGTTTCAGGATAGGACGTGGTTTCAGGATAGGAAATGGATGCATATCCCTCTCAAATGTATTAGCTAGAAAGTTCAACGCAAACAGACTCGTCCAGCATTCGAACTTGGATCACCGTGTACATTTCAGAAAAATTTCGTTCGGCTTCCTTCTTTTATCTCTCAATATTTTACTTGAGATTATTTTTGCAACTTATGATTGTTAGTTCTATTATCTCACAGAAAGACGATGGTCGTTCATCAAGCTAAATATACTCAACTGTTTTATATTATTTTTGGATTTCCTCAGATTTCACAAATATGGTCAGAAAACAGTACTGCCAGTAAAGTATACATCCTTGTTGGGATTATGTTGTCAAAATCAATAATCAGAAAATAACATCATTTTATGAAAGAAATTGATTTCTTTACCACTCCTCTCCTGTTTAAAAAGTATATGATCGAAATCGATCTATTCTCTACTAAACCTAATTTGATGTTGACATTTAATCAATATACTGTTTATAATTTGCGTATGGATTTACTGTGGAAAGTATTTTGTAACGTTTCAAACAACGGAAAATCTGTCATGCAGTAAGTTGTTCGGAAATTTCAATTCGTTCTTGGTGTTCTTCATAGCAGTGAAGGCTGATTGTCTGATGGTAGTGAGAAAGCATAACTCAACACGCTACAAATAGAAGACGTCTCTTGTTTTATTCGCTCTTTCCAGTTTCCGAAGCCATAGAATAATGTGGAAAGAAACAACGGACACAATCTGCGACGTAGCTTATTGATTATAATAGGAACCAGCACTTCTGGTTGCTTCGATTGCTTCAGTTGTTCCCCGTCCATGCTGGTTTTTATGTTCTCAAAAGCAAAAAGTAAAAATCTAAAAAAAAACCCCAGCTTATTTTCCTAGTATTCACGCATTATGACCCTTCGGGATACGGACTAAGGCACAGGTCAGTTTACTTCTCACCCTTTGTCTGACAGTCAACTGCTGGCTCTTTCGTGAACTACAATATTTATATATTGTACTATTTACCAACCCCTCCGCTCGGGCAGGATATGACACAAGGTCAATTTTTAAGCGGAGTTTAACAGGCTTGAAGTCAGAGTTTTCCTTCTCCTAGACTAGTTGCCTAACCAAGGCTGAAGAACCTAGTCTGTCCTACTATTTACCCATAGCTGGAGGGAGAATAATTGGATTCATACCTTTCCCAAGGGTATTAGTGCTATGTGAAATGCAATCAGTCTCGTCCAGGATTTGAACTCGTATCGCCGTGTTCATTTCCTACGGCGATAACGACTACACCACGGGCACCTCCATGACTACACCACGGGCACCTCCATTATATATTTATATATTGTAGTTCATGAAAGAGCCAGTGGTGACCCACACTACGTACAACCCTAAAATAAAACAATTATTGTTCTGGCCACAACTTCTCTGTTGAAATGTAACTAATCTGTACCTCTCCTGATTACTTCTTAAAATATACCGATGACTTAGTTCAGGAAAAGAAAACCTCCCTTTATGTGTGGAACGCTAAGAAAAAAAATCTGTAGGAACTGACTTCTGACCGTTATAGTGCGGACAGCTAAGGATTATATCAGACATTACGAACCATCCCTTTGATATATATTGAGAAATACTTTACTTTCGATTTTATTATCGTTCAGAACCTTCCGACAACCCTAAGTTATTTAGCTAACCCTTTGATACTACTGCAAACATATTATTGAGAGTTTCAATGGAGCAGTGACTAAGGTACTGGAAATCAACATCGGGGATAGTGAGTTCAAACTCCAATGATATTATTATGTTAACCTTCGAATTAATACACTTGAGAAAGTTATCAACTCTCTTATACTCTCAGGTATGTGTTAAATGTTACCATTACTGTTCTTCTACACTGATGGATTTTGCATTGAAGAACACAAGAAGGGCGATATGCCATTAAACAGACACCAACCTAAACCAAATAAATTTGTGTATATATATATATATATATATATATATATATATATATATATATATATATATATATATATATATATGTGTGTGTGTGTGTGTGTGTGTGTGTATGAATGTGTGCGTGCGCGCATGTGTATGTGTTTGATTATATTTACAGAAAATTCATGGTTTATTTTATCTTTGATCCAATCAAGTCTTTGTATGAGCTGTTTAACTTCCAGATAGAATGAATTCTGAAAGGTTCTGCATTTCACATGTGCTTTTGCTCCTAGTTGGGGTTATCTTGGGAAAAATACGGCACCTTCCTTCCTTTATAATGACGAGCAGACACGAAGGGTTTGTCTTATTCATTCAAATATATTTAAAAGAGAAAATGCTGAATATGTATACATACTGTCTCTACCTACACATACTCACACACACACACACGCACACGCACACACACACACACACACACATATATATATATATATATATGGCTTGCCTAGTGCCATAAATTCTTATACAGAAATATTCAAACCCACAGACATATGCATTATTTGTATTTAAATATATACACTTACATACAAAACCTATAGTGTCACCAACTGTCCAAATTCTTTTGAAATAAACTTAGGTATTTTCTTATAAGATATGTTAATTAAATATTTTTCGTTAAGTAGGATCAAGTGGTATTTATTAATACACGAAAAATATATCAACACTAATAGTTTTGCAGTTAATAAAGTGTTGTCCAATTAAAACCCTTCATTGATAACACTCACCAAATTGTTTATTGTGGATACCTACTGTGGTTCTGTAAAGGCGGGTTTTAAGAGAATGCAGGGATAGAAGGAAACAGAGTCACAAAACAATGGAAAAAAAAACAACACTTTTTTTCAAAGACATTTAAGAGCCAAGATCAGTCATTTTTCTACTCCTGAATTATTCCTTGTAGTTTCATCAATTAATCAGGAGTGGTTATGGATCTGCATTTGCATTACAACGCAAGTCCGGTAAGATAAGAAGTTGTCTCTACAGCGAGGTTTTCCACAAAGCGAACATGATGTTGTATATAGAAAGGGTGAGAGCGAATAGACCTGGTGATAGTGAAGTATTTGTGTGGAGGTGGAAAACAATTTCGAGTTACCTTAATTAAGTCAGCTGTGGGTTTCAATTTCAGAGTTGTCATTCTCCAAGATGGATTACTCATGAAGTCATGAGATCTCAGTCGGTCTTATTATTTAAGGCATTGCTGTTGGAGGTTGACCGATTTATGTCGTTTCTGATAGCATAATTTTGAACTGAATGTCATCATCAGCATCATGTCACGCTGCTAGCACTGATCTCACTGACCCTCTCTCGCCACCAGTCTCAATTCTCCATCGGTTTCCGGGAGGTCTTCCAGGTAACATTCTGTATCGGCACAGAGCAGTTGTATGTCGGTTCTAGCTAATCTTTTGCCGATTCCATCTGGGCATCAATAAACTTTACAACATAAACAGCGCTTCTAATCATTCAACACTTAATATGTAAATTGCTATCAAAAAAGTTCTAATAAGATACATTGGATATGTCTCTGTAGTGTATTTTGTATTTTGGCATAAACTGTAAACATGTAAAATCTAAAAGTACTTAAAAAAAAAAACAAAGATAAAATCTGTAAAAACCGAATAGTGTTACACGAGTTGTAGAAACATGTTAAGAAGAGAAAGTCACGCAGAAATAGATTGCAATGGCAAAGAAAGATAGTAAATCTGAACATTTCTCAAGTATTTTTTTTAGTGAATTATTTCTTATTTTCGTACGAAAAAAACACACACACACACACACACACACAATTGATTGCGGTTGTAATGAGATGAAGTTGAGAGAAACTAATTACAAAATTTTCGCTCAACAAACGAAAATAAAAACAGTGAAAACACCACACCCAGCTAAATCTCGTACATGTTGAATAGAGCTTCTCTCAACTCCATCTTTGTTCATTTCACCTGACAAACCATTTACCATTTTCTTGTATTCATTCTGCTTTTATTTTCTCATTTATTTATTTCTACATCATTCTTTTGTCCAGTGACGTTAATTGCGGTTTGTTAAAACAACCAATTTACGTGGAAAAAAATCTAGAAGACATATTTGGAACGAGTGTTATAGCTCATTTAGTCAGTTGATATACCATCCCAAAAAACTAACTTTGCAATTAACTAAGTTACGAACATTTGAGGTTTTCATAGCTTAAAAGTATTTCTTCCAAAAGCTAACGTCCTGAAAAAAGATGGTGAGGATTTTTAATTTCTTGCTAGACAACCTGTGAACTTGTTAGGCTCCCGTTATGAAAGCGTTCAAAGATTCTTATGATTCAATTAAAAATGGCCTGCCGGGTTTCAGTTTGTATTCTATAGTTATGTCGGCTAAATCGAGAACAAGGACGATTAAAATATGATGTTAAAACTCCACAAACATTCAGATACCAAAAATCATGATTCATTTGCACATTTGACTGTAGACTGAATTATTCCAAAAATTAGAACATTTAGATATATTGAAATAAAAAGCTAGCGATAATATTTTTTCATAATTTTGTGATTTCAACCGACTAATTGGCATAATTGTAAGAAGTGTTCTCCAATAGCTCGCGAGAAAAGAAGTAGCACCCACTTACATCTCGGCGAACAAGCTATTGAAAAGGAAGCTTTCGGGTTACCCTCGATTACGGTCGACCTAATTACTTACAATATGTTGAAGAGGATTGATTTTTAATTTTAAAAATTATCTATACAATTTAGGTTTGTTCAAAAAAGCTGGGAAGTTTAGCAAACTTGTGAGAAGAATATGTCTCAGAATTTCTGCCGAGTTTATTTTTCGTGATGGAAGAAATGTTTTCTAAGTATGATGTGTCCATATCTTCGGGCATTCGTAGTATATATATGCACACGCACACACACACACACGCACGCACATACTGACAGAAACACACACACACACACACACACACACACACATATATATACAGGGGCCCGACAATATTTTTCGGACACTTTGAAAAATGTACTTCAAGGTGGTCACTAGTGCCAAAAACTTTTGATATTATAAGTACGTAGTTGAGGAGTGAAAATCCACTACTAGTGTAATCATTTTTTTAGTTTGGCTTTGATAATTTTAGTTTTTTGTGATTTTTGCGAAAACTTGCGCGACACTATTTTTCGGACATGACAAAAAATCCTATTCTATGAAGAGCTATGTTCATGTATATGTTGCTGTATGCAAATTTTCTGCTTGTATACTGTTCTGGGGCACTGACACCCCTACAACTATGTTAACATAGGACAATCTAACAGCATAAATAGTCCGGGCATTTCTTTGCAAAACAATTAAGTTTAATGAGGTAAAAGGCATTCAAAAGAAGTCGTTTGTTTGGCACGGAAGAAGCGGGAAGATGGCCTCAGCATCAGAAGTATCGCCATGGATTTGAAGCTGTCGAAATCAACGGTCGAATACATGCTGAAGACAAACTCCGAGCGCAAAAAGAAGAGAGGTCGGAAAAGATAAATTGGCAAGAGGACTGAAAGGAGAATGAAGAGGACTGTGACACGGCTTTTGACATCAGGAGAAAAAATTACAGCAAGAAAAGTGAAGGAGAAATGTGAATTGGATGTAAACGTCCGAACAGTACAAAGAACGCTGCATAGGATTAGTTTGAAGTATGTAAAGGCTAAGAAAAAAATTACACAAACAAAGAAACACAAAGGAGCAAGACTGGAGTGTGCTAAAAGGTGGTTAACAAAGCATCTTTCAAGTTTGATGGACCCGATGGATGGTGTACTTGGTCAAGAAGGGATGAGCCTGTTGTACTGAACAAACGACAGATGGGAAGAGGAGGAGTTATTGTTTGGGGTATGATCTTTGCTAATGGAAATATATGGTTGGAGTGGCTGAAAGGACGACAGAACAGCGAAAGCTACAAACAGTTGCTGGACGAGAAAGCCCTACCAAAGATAAGAAGAGAGATGGGGAATGATTTCATTCTACAGCAAGACATTTGCAGCATCCATGTGTCAAAACTCATGAAAGAATGGATGGCTAAAGGGAATATGACTACTTTGGAATGGCCTGCAAGAAGCCCAGATCTAAATTTGATAGAAAATGTTTGGGAAATGCTTGCGAAACTTGTCTATGATGGACCTGAAATAACGAAAGAGGCTCAACTATGGGAACGAATACTAGGGGCCAAAAAGCAACTAATAGAAACACGTAGAGATGTTATTGTTCATATGTTTGATCATTATGAAGAGAGATTGATAAAAGCTATTGAGAAGAAAGGTGATATTACAGACTATCAACAGTTTTTCAACGATGTCCGAAAAATAATGTCGCGTGTGTTTTGTAAAAAATGATGAAAAATAAATATTTTTCCTTACCTAATCGATTTTCTTCCATTTTTATTACAGGTATTGTCTTTATATGTTTATACTATTCTATTAAAGGATTTTCGCCACTCTGAGGTACTCGGAAAGTCGAATACTAAAGTGTCCGAAAAATATTGTCGAGCCCCTATATATATATATATATATATATATTAGAGTGCCTTTCAATAAATTATTTTTTAAATTTAATTTCTATTTTCATATTATTCTACAATAACTGTAAACTCTGCGATTTTTGATATTGACAAACATTTCAATAACATCACAAATATTTATTTTGATGCTGTTCAAAACAACACCAAAACCACACATATTGTTCAACGTGAGAACAGAGGTCTGTGATCAAACTTCTCGGAGCTGATAAGTTAGACCAATCTGAAATATAAAGAAAAACGTATTATGAGCACGACAAAGCAAGTTTTACGTAAAAAAAGTTTTACAAGTGTGATAAGTATGGCTTTGTCACAAGGATCCTGAATGGAAAAGACATACGATACATTGAAACACACTAACTCTCCATTAAAAAAAATACAGGCGCAGCGATCATTCTGAAAATTTTCCTAAAGAGAAAAAGAATGCAACACAAGTTACTTCCTTTGAAAGGGTGCAATTGTAATAATGCTTCTAAATTCCAAATCTTTTGGTTAAATTCAGCTTATTCATTGAATGACCCTTATATATATATATATATATATATATATATATATATATATATATATATATATATATGTGTGTGTGTGTGTGTGTGTGTGTGTGTGTGTGTGTGTGTGTGTGTGTGTGTGTGAACGGGAAAATGTAACCATTGGTAAATGACATTTATTAACATATCTATTACAAACATATTCGGCCTTAGACAATCATCAATCCGTGTTTATTAGAGTAACAAATATATTTGAAAACTGGCTGAACTCGGAAAATATGAGTCTTACAAGAGTTTTTATTATTGAAAATCTAACAAATTTTACGACATCTAATTTGATAATGAGAAGCTTCCATTGGTATTTTTTAGATTAAAAGAAAACGATTTTCTATTTATTTTCTTTCGAACATGTCTTGTTTTGTAGATTTTTTTTTTCTATTTAACCTGGCATATTCGGCAAAAGCTCGTTTCAGAATGTAAAATATTTAGACAATAAACAAGATTCCCATTATCTGCAAAAGGAGCAAATTATGTTTTTGATGATGACGTGTGATGAATTATTTTAATGTACAAATTAATCATTTATAGGTAAATTTGATCATTATCCATAACAATTTTTAATAAGAGTAGTGAGCATGTTTTCTTTTTTAATCTGGCTGAAACTACACAATATATATATATATATATATATATATATATATATATATATATATATATATGAGGCGGAAGGTGAATATATATATATATATATATACAAAGAGAGAGAGAGAGAGAGAGAGAGAGAGAGGAGAGAGAGAGAGATAGTACCGGGCATGAATCAATACAATCATAACATTCTTGTTGCGAGACTTAGAATACACACTCTTTCCCTTGTTCATGGATAACCTCCTTCTCTCCATGAGTGTCCTGGGTATGACTACAAGTTGCATCTGAGTGCAAGGCTCCACGCCTGGAGCTCTGGGAAATGAGAATATTCCTTTATTGCTATTACTCGTACGTTAACTTGGAGCCAGACAGGTATTACCATTCAGAGTCCTATGTATTGGTCAAATAGATCTGCTCCACTGTTAATTGTATTCTATAGGACCGTGAGTACGAAAAAACATTTTAAAGAAATAAATGCACAATAATATAATCAGGAAATTAGCCCAGCTAGCTTTGATGAAGTATATGCCGACTGTGTCTCTGCAGATGGATAAACGCTCCTCAAGGAGGCCACATGTTGCCTGTGAGTGGTAACGTCTAATGCTAAAGGACAGTATCCTGCTGACTAAGCTGTTCAAAACCTGACAGTCAATGTGGTCACTTAAACTTAAAGTCTCCTTTTTACCCCTTTCTAGGCTAGACGAGCGTATAGAATAACCTGATTTAATCATTCGGCTGGTCATGTCCAGCCCTAGCATCTACATGGTACTTTCAAAATTCTTCTTTGAATTGATTCTATCGCAAGAATCCAACCCTATTTTATCTTAAAGCTTTTAAAAGGAATCAACTGAGAGTCAGTTCAAGTGAGAGTTTAATACTTGAAACCATTTATTGTGGGCAAACAACTGCAGAATATTTAATGGCAATATTAATGATAGCTACACTTAAAACCATTTAACTCCGTGTAAACAAATGAGCTTTAATTCCTTTAAAAAGAAAGTTACCTACGAATTATTCCTTAACACACACACACACACACACACACACACACACACATATATATATATATATATATATACAAATTGTAAGCGGATAGTTTGTGGGTAACTTCATTTAATGTAATGTAATGTTTACCGTCGTTAGAAATGGACACATCTCCGTAACTTCTAATCTGAGACGAGTTTTTTTGTATTTCCCATCCCGGTAACATACCGGGGTAAGGAATTAATCCAATCATGTTCCCTCTATCTATGGATCAAGATTTGGGCAGACTGGTCATTTAACGATGGGGTGGCTGCCGGTCTAGGAGAAGGAAAACCTTGAATTAAAACCTTAAACATCTTTAAAATTCACACCGTGCCGCATCTTATTCATTTGGAAGGGTTAGTATATATATATATATATATATATATATATATATATGTTTGTTTGAGGCAGGTGTTTATAAACAGGATTTTGCATTAAATACCCTACAACGTTTCATAATCCCTTAATTCAAATAACCATGGATCAATAAATATGAAATGAACATCGAAGTGTAACTCTTGGCGAGTTGACATACTGTTAAAATTAACTAATGAATCAATCAACAACTCTTCAGATGTTATAATGTGAAGTATCATAACGAGGAGTACTACAAGGGGACACGCTAGCTCCATACCTCTTTATCATTTGTCTAGACTACGTACTTAGAACATCGATTGACCAAATCAGAGAGAACGGCTTCGAGCTGACAAATAAAAGAAGC
Source organism: Sepioteuthis lessoniana (assembly GCA_963585895.1). Classification (NCBI taxonomy): domain Eukaryota; kingdom Metazoa; phylum Mollusca; class Cephalopoda; order Myopsida; family Loliginidae; genus Sepioteuthis; species Sepioteuthis lessoniana. The sequence goes on along the minus strand of OY757910.1, from coordinate 46,851,145 downwards.
AGAAGGTACCCGGCAAAAACAATTACCGACGCCGACTACGCCGATGACATAGCGATACTGGCAAATACACCCAACCGAACCGAAACACTAATGTATAGTTGGGAACGAGCAGCAGCAGGCATAGGCCTCTATGTCAATGCACACAAAACGGAATATATGTGCTATAATCAAACGGGTGACATCTCCACTCTAGACGGAAGCCCTCTTAAACTAGTAGACAAATTCACTTACCTAGGAAGCAGCGTTGCATCAACCGAAAAGGACATCGAAACCAGGTTAACGAAATCATGGACAGCTATCAATAGGCTATCGATTATATGGAAATCAGACTTAACCGATAAAATGAAACTCAGTTTCTTCCAGGCAGCGGTCGCATCGATACTGCTATATGGATGCACTACATAGACTCTAACAAAACGGCTGGAGAAGAAGCTAGACGGCAATTACACAAGAATGCTGCGAGCAATCTTGAACAAGTCCTGGCGGCAACACCCCACAAGACACCAACTGTACGGCCACCTGCCTCTTTATCACGAAAACTATTCTAGTTAGACGAACCAGACATGCAGAACACTGCTGGAGATGCAGGGACGAACTCATAAGTGATGTACTCTTATGGACCCCCACACATGGCCGTGCAAAAGCAGGACGACGAGCACGAACATACATTAAGCAACTATGTGAGGATACGGGTTGTTGTCCAGAAGACCTGCCTGAGGCGATGAACAATAGGGAAAAGTGGCGAGAGAAGGTCAGGGATATCCGTGCTACCAGCACGACATGATGATAATGATGAATGCAATGGACTCAACAGAATTCATGACGAAATTTTTCGGGAAATATTTCGTTGAATATCTTTTCAACAACCAGTTCCTGTTTTATTCAAGAAAGCCAGTTATCAGCTGTGTATAATAGATAAGCAATAACTTCATCAAAGACAGTGCAGAAAAAAAATCAATTAAATGATATTATTCCAATAATGATCAATTCGACAAAATAAAACATTCAGAATTTTATAAATAAACTCAATTTGATGACATCTTGATATCTGGTTGACTGTCACTTCAATTTGAAATTTTCTAGCTTATCTACAGAAACCTCTCCATCTTGAAATACGAAAAGAGAATTAAAAGACTATAACGAAACTAATTTACTATCTTATTTAATGCCGATTTACAACAAAAAAGGAATAACAAAAATAGTAACTTAAATAAATATCAGAAGAAAGATAAATGAAACTATTTTCAAATGTGAGGAAGTCTTGCATGTGGTGTCCTTTTCGTTCATCATTATCGACAGGTTTGTTTTAAGTTTTTCATTTCTTTAACGTTCTATTCATGAGACGTAAATATAGATAACTTACAAATTTCAAATTAGTTATTTTTAATTGTTGGCATTTCATCACGCTATCTTGACGTTCCCAAATTTGTTTCACTATAATTAAAGATAGTTGTAATTTATTCCAGAACCAATTTTTTCTCTTTTTTTGAACAGTACAAATACACCAACATACACGTCCTATTAATATTAGATCAGCTAAAGTGGCTTTAGACTTATTTTTAATGTCTCTTTCGCAGTCATCTATTTTCACACACCTTTATTTGGTAAGTCTGACTTTCTTTTCTTGGATATTTGATATGATGAGTAAGTTTTACTGATGATTATGAACGTATTTCATCTATTTTTTTTATGTTTGATGTATTTTCGGATAGGTTTCACATTTCATTAAGTAGAAGGTCTGAAGTTGACAAGCTTCGATACTATATTTGGCAATAGGTAGAGTAAAAACATTAACACCTATTTTTGTAAAGGAAAAGTTTTGATGAAAATTTCGACATCTGATACAAAATATATTACTGGAAGCCAACACACAGCACCACTCTATAAATATAACAAAGGCTGCCTAGAATTAAATTCGTGGTAAGATACATTATTGAAGACACACATTAAAGATTTTATAATTTTCTTAATGCGTTAGACAAAATTGAAAATAGTTTTAAAAATAGTCTTTTGAGGGTTGGTGTTTTAAATGACAACGTTTTTTTTTTTTATTCTTGATGATACAAAACTCTGGTGCAAACGAGATCACGAATGTGAGAATCCTTGATAATTGACATCCCAACGAAATACAGGGTGAAACGATAAAATTGTCGCCCTAGAAAAGACGGCATGATTCAATTTCCGTTTAATGAAAACCGGTTTTCTTTTTTTGTAGCAGATCATCTACTAGTTGGCCAGTTGTGTACAAATACCAAAAGCGATAGGAGCCTTCTATCATGTCTGAAAGTGAAACAATGTTCAACGAGCGAGATCGGAGATGCGCCGCAGTACAACCACGCTCTCTACCGGTCCAAGTAATGACAACAGGACTATTGCCAGCGTCCTCAAAATGCAAATCCGGACGGTTCAACGTGCCCGGGGTGATGAAAACAAAGTTTCCGGCTACGGTTATGGTCTTTGGTGTCGTTTCAAGTGAGGGCCACGTCATGCCACCTCACATCTTCGAAGTCAGCTTGAAAGTCAACATCAAAGTGTACCTGGATTTGCTGAAGAGTGTGGTGATCTGGTGCAATTAGGTAGCCGGTGGCAGACCCCGGGTGTGGCAGCAGGACTCGGCACTGGCCCACAAGTCCAAAGAGACCCAGGTTTGGCTTCAGAAGGAGTGCTACGACTTTGTACCCTTCTCTCACTGCCCCCTCCTCCCCCGACCTGAACCAGCTGGACTACTTCGTTTGGTCATACGTCGAGAACATCACCACACCAAAGCCCCCCGCCGAGTTGCCGCCGACGCTTGTGGAAAAGGCATAATCCCAGTTCCAGATCCGTATCGAGGCAGTGATTGAGGCTGACGGTAGCTACCTTAAATAGATGTCAGCTCCACTATATAATCAAGTTACCTGAATTGATTTTTTCAATAAAAGTTTTAAAATAAAGCTGTAGTGTTGTTTTCTTTAGGATGACGATTTTATCGTTCCACCCTGTAGTCACTTACTTCAGTTGCTCATAATCGGTGGTCGCAAATTCCTGCAAAATAAGTAAATATGAAATTATCATCTATTAAACTTTACCGATCTGACGTTGAATAAGACATTCCCTTTTTTATCTATACCATTCATATGTTTAGATCCATAATGTAAATACAGTAAAATATGGTAATAAACTACATTCGTGTCAAATATATCATGTTCAACAAGTGTAATATAATGGCCGAGGGATTTCGTTTTATGCCTTTGGGTTTAGTTAGGCTGAGAACTTTTCGGCTCAGTGCATGGGTTACATTGATGCAACATTAATGCAGGTGTTCAAGCGCGCGCACGGGCGGAAGGGAAGTGTCACTCGGAAATATCACCATAGCCCAGATGGGAAACGGGGTTAGAGAGTGCGGGGGACGTCACGCACCGGAAGCGCGCGGATGATTTGGGGAATTTTGAAAAAGTCAAGGAGTTGAGTTGAGTCCTCCCTCGGAAGAAAACGGTTGACTTTCGCTTTCTCGCGGAGGCCTTGGGCAGGTGTCGCACGTGCTGGGGGGTGGGGAGCAGATGAAAAAGCTAGGATAGAAAGAATGTGTGTCTCTCTCCTTATGTTGAAGAGCCTTTAAACTCAAAGGTAATAAATGTTTCGTACCTGAACTAAGAAGTTGTAAGTGTTTTTCGTGTTTCGAGATTCCTATGTTATATGATATATATATATATATATATATATGAATATTATATGTCAATTTTGCATATCCGTATCTGGCTATGGTACACAAGAAATATTATTCAGTTATTTTTCATTTTGAAATGACACAGAAAAATGTTAAAACTGGTGAAATCGGTGGTTATTACTATCAACTTCTTGCAAAATATTTGCTTGGAAACATCTCGGTACTACACGATGAAACAATGAAACTCGATGCCATTTAATGCTAAATAAGACAAACTACATAATAATAAAACTAAGCTATACCTCAGCATTAGTGACAAACTAAACAGTAGAGATAAATTAATCAAGCGGATTTCTCCTGTATTTTATTGCAGTCCATTGGCCTATTAGGTAGAGTGTTCACCAACGACCCGGGAGACAGGGCTTCAATCCTCGGTCGAGTCATACCAAATGGTACTTGATATCTCCTTGTTTAACACTCAGCATTATAAGGTACGTATCAGAGATAAAGTGAAGCAATTCAAAGAAATGAGTCGCACCCTTCCCTACATCTCGGTTTAGTAGCTATTGAAAAAGGGACCTTCAGGTCGCCCTCGACTACGGTCCCCAACTTCACATACTAACTCATAATGACGAAATAAAATATAAACTATTTGTATATCATTGCATGAGACTATTATTTTGTCTTATTCTTAATTGTATATATGTAAAATATTGCAAGTAAAAAAAGTTAGATATATTTAACTGCTGATGATATTCCTTGAAAACAAAATCTTTCGTAACGTAGAAAAAATGTCTGCCAACTTTTCACATAATTAAGACCTAAAGATAATTGAATAGTCAGCTCAAGGTCTTCTACCCGTTGAAAAATATCTCAAGAGCTATGTACCACTATTTGACTCATGAAAAAACAAGAATTAATTATCTCTGACCTTGCCGTCTCTACTTGACCTTCAAATATCGTTTTATTCCTATTTTTCTGAACTTTTTAAATCATTATCTTTCTCTTTAATTTTCCTCTTTTAGATTTTATCTTTTCAACTCATGTCTTATTGAATCCATTAATTATTTTAAAATGTTACATCTCTTATTGAGACACCTAATGTTTTTCTAGTTTCTGTCGTTCTTAATCTAATGCAAACTGGTGACAAGTGAATGATTTTCTTCTAAATTTTTCATTGAAAAGCGTCGGGCGGTTCATTGAGTTATTACGTGACATATTCCCGCCATCGACAAATCAAAATGATATATAACGAAGACAAAAGAAAAATAAGGAAGCCCCCCCACACACACACACACGCACTTGAAATATTATTAGGGATTCTGGTTGATTGTTTTAACAGTAAGCGATATCCTACCTAGATTTAGAGGGGGTGTCCTCGTGGTGTAATGGTTAAAGCGATGGACTGCGGAATCGTAGTAAGCGAGTTTGTATTCCAGTCGCGCTATTACGTTCACTTTCGGGCAAATACCCTTGGGAAAGGTATGAGCCCCCTTATCCTCCCAGCTATGGGTTAAATAGTACTACTACTGTTCTTCTAGGAGAATAGTTTTGGCATTAAATAACCTACAAAGGTTGATATGCCATTAAACAAAGAAACCAAATTAAGCCAAACCTAGATTTAGAAGTCGACCACAAGACTATTCAAAAGGAAGGACAAATGCTAGAAAGAGGTTTGAGGAAGTCACAGAGACAAAGAGAGAACAGCTATTCGGGAAAAGAAATGGTGTGATCCAAAGTCTTGGTCGGAATAGCAGGTGACGCCCAGGAACAAAAAATAAATGTATCAGCAGCAAATCGGATGGTTGGCTGAAAATAAAACTCAAACGCTTAAACCATTTAGGAGGACGCAAGAAAGAAAAAAAGGAAAAGAAAGGGTTGGACACGAGCCACGATAATGTTAAGACAAGTCAAAAATTGTGGCACCCATTTTGGGTGGGGCTCCATGAAGGAGTTTCACACCTGCTACGAATATGTGAAGACAGAAACCGACAAGCACGTGCGAGAAGTACAATAGAAAACGAGAAAGAATATCAAGAACTGTGTCTGCTCTCTCCCTCTCTCTCTTTTCAGGACTCTCTCTTTCTCTCTATTTACCTCAAACACTTGACTCATTTTCATATTCTCTTTCTCTCTTAACAGATACTACCGGGAAAGAATATTAGCAAATAAACTTCGTATCAAACGAAACGGTGACTTAGTTTTGTGTGTTCGTCACTGTTTCTCACAGCGAATTTAGAACTTGAGGTGTAGTGCTACACACATAGATCAGTTAGAACCGTAGTGCTACAAATGCCTATAAGGTGCCAAAACGTTACACGGTTTTGAGAAGAACTGTGGTTATACAGGCGACTATTTGCTGTCATAGTATTACAAACGGCTATTTGAGAACTGTAGCCACAAATACACACACACACACACACACACACACACATATATATATATATATATATATATATATCTATATATATATATATATATATACATATATATATATATATATATATATATATATATATATTTATCGTGGTAGATAATTAACTTTTAAAAAAGAGATGATTCCTTATGTGTATTGAAACAAGCACACTTACACCATACGCAATTAAAACTCATTATTTGTTTTGACCATTGCTTCTGAAATAATTACATATTGACCCCTGAGGGTGAATAGCATTTTGGCAGAGTGAATGAAAGTTTAGGGGTTCAGTGGGGGATGTAAATGCATTAATTTGCATTCATAAATCTTTTTATTACGGAAAAAAGTTGAGGATTGAGAAGACTAGTTACCACATATTACCACTTACCAGAATGCTTGATAAGACGTGAAGGGTTTTAATAGTGTGTCACTCAAATACATTTGGTTCAGAACACAAGTGCCATTGAAATTAACGAACCTCGTAAATTAAAAGGAAAAAATGCGGATATTTTCGGTGTCTTTTTACGCATTTTCACGAAGAAAAAAATCCTTTTGAAATAAAATTCTAAACGATGCATTTTAGAATAATGTTGAAATAACTGTTTTTTTATTAAAGGTTTGGAGATGTCTTTTGAAAAAAGATTTTTCTATAAAAAGAATAAATATTATAGATTCAAAGGTGAAAGAAAAAGGAAATATTCAAATCAAAATACAATACCTGAAATTGTAATTCTTAAGATAGGTGACAAGCTTTTAAAATTAGAAAGAAATTCTTATTAAGGAAAAGTCCAACTTTGACAAAAGAAACCCGTATATTCGCTTTTTAAGTCAGTTTCAGTTTTACAGAATATTTTGTTGGCTTTGGAATTATTATATGATTCAATATCCTATTCATAACTTTTTTTCTGTATTTTGCAAAGATATAAATTCTCAAAACTAAATCATTTAAAATTTTCATATATATATATATATATATATATATATATATATATATGAAAATTTTAAATGATTTAGTTTTGAGAATTATATATATATATATATATATATATATATATATATATATATATATATATTTACATTATGTATGCATGTTCTCTAACATTCTGCGACACAAAAAAAAATTTTTGCGGTTTTAAATAAGTTGTAAATAAGTTAGCATCTAAAACGGTCAGTTTCTTTGTTTAATGGCATATAAACCTTCATGGGTTATTTAATGGGAAACCATCCTTGTAAAAAAAACAGTAATGGTTCTATTCAGCCTATAGCTGAGGGGATAAGGGGGCTTATACCCGTCCTTAAGATATTAGTACGAAATGGAACGTAATAGTTAAGCTAAAGTTTGAACTTGCTTACAATGTCGTCGTTACCCATCACATTAGCCCCTAAGCAACAGCGAGACTCACTGCTACATCGATTGCAGTAATAAAGCTGAAGGACCAAGTCTATTCTACTGATTCCATATACCCAAAGAGATAACGGGTGGATTCGTACCTTTTCCCGTGGTAATTAAAGTGAATATGAAATGCAATCTATCTTGTATTGGATGTGAACTCGGGTCACCCATCTAATACTAAGTCTTTAGTCACGATGCCAAGTGCCTCTGTAATCTTCTACAGATTTTCATTTTTTTTCTACAAGATTGAACGATTACAACTAGAGTAAGTAATCGTCTTTATATAAAAATGTCTCACGTAAAATAAAACCTGACCGCTATTTTTACAGCTACTACAACAGGCATAGTTAATACAGACGCTAAGTGCTTTTAGCGTAATGGTTATCTTCAAAGGAAATGATCTCAGTGTCCGAAGTTGATATCCTAGCCGAAGATTTTTCCTTCCATATAGTGCTAATACCTTGGTGAAACGTATTAATCCCGCTATTCTCTACCATCCCCAAATATGCTTCATAATAGAGAAGACTAATCATTAACCGTCTCATGGCGAACATTATAGGATGAAAAATCTTAATTCAAAACACTATTTTAAAACTATTTGCTCAATATTCTTACTAACTATAAGCAAAAATAATCATGTTTTGCTCGAAAGAGGGTCGGTAGAAACGTAAGATATACTATAATCTCGAATTGATTCAAAGATTGAACAATTTTGGTGACACGATAGTTAAGATCGAACTTTTTCACCAATAACCCGTAATTGTTTTGCACTGTTCCAAATAGAAAATGAAATTAGAATAACAAAATATTGTCTCACTTCACAATATGTTTCTCTTGCTTGGCAGTGTCAGCGATAATATCCCTGACAGAAAAAAACCCGAGAGCAATGAAAGCATAGACTGGAAAGCTACTAAAATAATTAATAAATATTTTTCCACTCCTGGCTAAGCAGTGTTACCCGTCATGCACCAAACCAAGAAGGAATAGACAGGAAAACTTTTACTAATAAAGTCTATTGCACGAGTATATATATATATATATATATATATATATATATATATATATAAGCACACTGTCATTGTATCTGCTTTCCTTTTTTTTCTTTCTTTCTAGCTGTATATAATGTAAATTCTATTTTACAGAATATGGATCTCGCTCATCAAGGATAGTGAATCGGATCTTTATTCTCTCCCTTCGATCATAACTCATCGATTTCTCGTTGTCTTGCTGTTTCTATATAGCTTCTGTCGTAATGACTCCTGCAATTTTTCCCTGATTTTTAAAAAGAAATTATATTGCTTGGATGTCATTCCAACTTAATGTTTAGTCTAAATAGTTTTTTCAGTAACTAATGATGTCAATTCGATTTCCATCTTTAACCGCTAATCTGATAGATTTTTTTTGTAAACAAAAATACAAATTCCACCCCTTCTTCTTGAAGGAGTAATATATTTTCCTTAAAGTCTTATTGTAAGTTTCTCTTTAGATTTAATGCAAATAACCATTATCATAGGTCTAAGGAGAAAATAGCACAAAAATCAATTAGCAAAATGCGACAACTAAAAACCAAAAAAAAGATTTTAAAAAAATTTAAAATGACAAAAAACAAAGTTTCTGTAATATAAAAAAGAATAATTCACTCGAACATCAATTACACATCTAAAGTTCGAACGATAATGAAGATCATCATGTCTCCGATGCATATATCATAAGAAAATTCATGAGGCATTTTATCTTTATTCATGTGTATTTTTTCATATTGGCTAAGGATTAAAAGAGAATATTTTATTGAAACTATATACCGTATCTAATGGCATGTAAAACGTACAGGTGCATAAGACGCACCCAAATTTCAGCAAGGTAAATCAGGAAAAAGTATTAATATTAAACGTGATGAAATTAATATAATGGATATTACCAATGATAAAACTTTAAATCTGCATGAAAATTTTTTAGATAATGACAATACGTATATGAAAGTTACTCTAAAGTTTAAGCAAGTAGAGGTTGTGAGGTAGCTCATTTCGACTTACTATCGCGAATTTCAAGCTTACATATTGCATATAAGATGTAGTGGAATTTTAAAAGGTATTTTTCGTTAAAAAAGTACCCCTAATATGCCTTCAAATACAGTAATTGCTTGAGTTTTTGAAATCAAATAACCAAACAAGTGTTGATGTGATAAAACTGCTCAACCAAGAAAGAAAAAAAATATATAACTTTGTATCAGTTTTTTATCCTGCCTGAGGCACGTTACAAGAATAGGGCACTCGAGACTACATTGGAACAACGATATATCTTTTTAGAATGTTATTCTGAAAGTTGGATTTTTTTTTCTTCATCAGTACGTTTTACTTCCTATTATAACAATGTAGCAATTCATCAGTTATATACCTAATATATATAACTGTTTTTAACGTATTTTCCCGCCTACTGGGAAAATATCTTAAAATACCTAATGTATTTTCATGCAATTTGCACCTTTTATCCGTTTCTGTGGGCATATATAATTTGCCAGAGTTATTTCCCTGTTGTCATCTACGTATGAGTAAAATTATAGCTTATTTTACCAATCCACTTGCTGCAGCGAGGCCTGTCGATATCTAAGACAATCATCGAAAGGCAGGTTGATGACCACATAATTTAGTTTCATCATCATATGATGGATCATCGGTTTAAGAGGTGTTCTTCATAGATCAAGGACACAAGGAGTGAGGAAGCGTTGAAATATGAGTCCAAGCAATGCGGACATGTCATTAGGCGCAACTCTAAGGTCATAGAAAACAATATATAGATTAAGCGTCATGTCAAAAAACTGTAACTGGATGCAAAGAAAAACTTAACTTACTATTGATACTGGGATATCTATTTATCTATGAATCTATCTTTTTACCAAACAAGATATCAAACTCTGTTCAAACATTAGAGTATATATGTTACATTTGTTGGGAATGGAATATATGAATAAAATGATTTAATTCAGAGAATGTAGAGCCGCTTATGTAGGTACCGTTCTATAAAAGTAAATTGCCGAAGTTGATTTTATTCTGGCTAAAGACGAGATAGAGTTTTCAAATATAAAACATGCTCACTCAAGCTGAAAGTCATTTTTCCATATTACGGATTAGAATAGACTACCAAGCTGAGCCATCACACACTCACACACAAAGGCACCCACATATATATATATATATATATATATATATATATGTGTGTGTGTGTGTGTAAGAGAGAGAGAGAGAGAGAGAGAGAGAAAAGACAGACAGACTCCCCTTGTCTTTTTATGTATCGCTGAATCTGTTTATTTGATCAGAAGACAGCACATGATTTGTTTTATAATAAGCGGAATTGAAAAATTTTCAATTTGTTTATTTTTTTTTTTTTTTGCCTGTTGCCATGCGAAGGTTAAAGAATCTAGTCTGCCCAAATATTTATCCATATGTAGAGGTATAATATAGGGATAACTGTCTTTCCAAGACTTAATTGTGTGATGTGAAATGCGAATACTCATCCAGGATTTTAACTCAGGTCGCTATATCCTATGACAATATTTATTACACGACAAGGACTTATTCATGTACACCTCTATGTGTGTGTGTGTGTGTTTGTGTGTGTGTGTGTGTGTTTCTATTTTAAAGGAAATTTTTAAAATGATCAACTCAAAAGAACAAGAAAACTTCAGAATAAACTATTCAAAATGAATCAATTCCAAGGAAGTGTTATTTGGACACCATCCATTGTAAGGTGTTCTGGACAATTCTTTAACTGGACACCAGAGGAACTTAGAAATAAGGACAAAAGACCAATAGAATTTCTGACGATGCACGATGCCCTACGCGCAAAAGAAGACATAGAGTGACAATATGGGCTAAGAAATGATGTAAGAAGAAGAATTTCCAGCGTTGAGGATTTTGTGTATGAAGCAATTTAAAGATTCAAATAATATATAATTTAGAGCTAAGAAAAAGTGATTACTGCATCAGGTGACAGGAATAACCGAAGATAAACAACAATTATAAAAATCTAGAGCACAAAAGACGGAAGTAAAAAAACTATATTGATATTTCAAGATGCATACTTGGAAAATTGAGCATGTGATAATCTAGACTTGCTTACGAAGGGAAACTTAAAAAGAAAAAATCTAAGAACAACACCAAATTGAGCCTTAATCAGTTATAGTATCAAAGCAAGAAAGCTTTTACCAATGGAAATTCCCTGTGTAGTGTATGTGGTGAAGGAGATGAAACTGTTAATCACCTCATAAATGAATACAGCAAACTGGCACAAAAAACACAAGAGAAGACCATACTGGCCGGAAAAGGTAACCTACGGGAAATTGGTCATATGTTTGGAATTTGCATCCGACTGTCAAATGGTATATACACAAGCAAATATTTGTCATAGAAAATAAGACGCAGATGTTCTTGGACTTTGTGAAACAAACTGATCCCCCAATCTTGGCTAGAATACCGAACTTAGTTTTAGATAAAAAGCCGACCACTGAGTAAAAGTGAAGAAAGGCTAAAACCTAAAAGTAATCCTAGAAATTGCCAAAAAATTGGTAAGTGAGCAAGAGAGTGACGATCATAGCAATCGTAGAACCATAGGAACGACTGCGGAAAATCAAGAAAAGAAAACACTGGAAGAATGGACACCAGCACCGTAACACTACTCAAACCAGCAAGGATACTTTAAAGAGGACTGGATATCTGAGCATACTTTGGAACATACCTAAGTGAAAAATAACCGGTGTGAGCTGGTGTGGAAAACACGAGTAAAATAAAAATAATCATAAATAACACTCGTCAACAACAAATTTGTTGTCTGAATTTTTTTAGTTGATTCAGGACAAATCTGATGTGCTGAATCCAAAGATTACATTGGTTCTACTCAATCAGGTCAAGTTTTTCAGCTATGGCCACATGTCATTTTTTACGTTTTTGTTCACATATACGCATGTGTGGAGCATTTTACAAGAAGTTGGTGAGGGTTAAACGCCATGTCGAATAATTGTTTTGATAGGAAATAATTATTTTAATGACAAGAAGTATTAAGGTCCGATCGTTCTGGGTGATTATGACAAAAGGGATCAGTTTGAAGTCATAAAACTTCGAAATCTATCAAAAATTGGTGCGGAAAAACATAATGTTGGTGGATCAGAACTAAAGTTAATGGGCACCCCCCAAGGAAGTGAACAGGAAACTCCACACGCGCATGTATAGGTGTTTTCGCTTAATGTGTGTTGCGGAATATTTGCGTTATCGTGCTGGTATCGCCAAATACGGAACACGATGGGCTGCGATGGCACCAATTTATGATTAATTTGTACCTATTTTTCTTTTGCAGGTGAATGAGATGGCTTCGGCCAGAAGATCGTGCACAAAAAAGCCCGACGTGTTCTGGTACATATGTGGAGAATACACCATTGCAACATATAAGAAGCCAGTCACAAATTTCATAACGCGTGCTTACCATGCTTATTTTGGTATTAAACTTGCTGACCAGGATAAAGTTTGGGTGCCACACATGGTGTGCAAGGCATACACCGAGACTCTGCGTGGGTTTACCAATGGCAAGAGGAGTTTCAAATCTGGAACTCCCATGGTTTGGAGGGAGCTGACAAACCATGTCACTGACTGCTACGTCTGTGCTGTTGATGTAACTGGGTTCAACAGTAAGAACCGGGGCAGCCTCAAGTATCCTGATCTTCAATCAGCAAGTCATCCTGTAGCTCATTGTGATGAAATTTTAGTGCCTATATTCGGAGAACTTGCTGGCATTAGTGGTGAAGATGCCTCCAATGGTGAAGATCATGAAGACGAAGAAGAAGTGGCTCTTGAAGATGATGACCCACATCCGTTTTCCCAAAAGGTTTTGAATGATCTAGTTTGCGACATCAGCTTGTCAACGGACTCTGCCGAACTGTTGGCATCCAGATTGAAGGAAAAAAAACCTCCTCGCTGACAGTGCCCGCATCAGCTTCTTCTGCAATAGGCATCAAGAGTACCTCCGTTTTTTCTCTACAGTTAAGGATTTGGTGTACTATGCAGATATTGCACAGATTCTGCTCAAGCTTAAAGTACCACAATAGAAACCCAAATATTGGAGACTGTTCATTTACAGCAGCAAGTGATCAATGAAATGTGTTCTGCTACACAACAGCAACCATTTTGCCTCTGTACCCATCACTCACTCAACTACACTGAAGGAGAAGTATGAACCTGTGAAGTGTGTGCTGGAGAAAATTAGCTATGATCAGCAAATGTAGTTTATTTGTGTTAACCTGAAGATAGTGAACTTTTTGTTCGGACAATAGTCTGGCTTCACCAAGTACCCATGTTTCCTCTGCATGTGGTATAGTAGGGACCGTGCTCAGAATTACAGGGTGAAGGACTGACTTTTGCGAGAGGAATTGGTGCCTTGCAAAGAAAGGAACGTCATCAACGACCCTCTTGTGGACAGAGACAGAATACTCTTCCCACCGCTGCACATCAATCTCCGCTTAATCAAGCTATTCACCAAGGCTCTGGACAAGGATGGTGACTGCTTCACTTACGCCAGGCTTTTCTAGGATTGACCATGGAGAAGTTGAAAACTGGTATCTTTGACGGTCCTCAGATCCGGCAGCTTATCAGAGGTCCAGAGCTCGAAAACTCAATGAACGAAGTGAAACTGGAATCGTGGAAGGCATTTGTTCTGGTAGAGAAGAACTTTCATGGCAACAATAAGGCCAGAAATTACGCAGAACTTGTCAACAACATGCTGACAACTTTCAGAACCCTGGGTTGCAACATAAGCGTCAAGATGCACTAACTATTTTCACATATAGACCGGTTTCCTAAAAACCTGGGATCAGTGAGTAACGTGCAGGGGAAGAGATTATATCAGGACCTAGAAGAGATGGAAACCAAGTATCTGGGTCGTTGGGAAGCAGTCATGATGGCTGATTACAGTTGGAATTTGAGAAGAGACCTCCCTGCCGCTGAGCATTCCAGGAATACGAAGAAACGGAAGTTCAAGCCCCGAAGTTTGTACAATGGTGAACCAACCTGCAATTTACGTGTACTTGCCTTTATCAATTCTCGCCATTCAGTTTACAGTAATCGATGTTTCTATCAGGTAATCAATATATGTTGGTGGCAAAAATCTTTTTCTCTGTCGTAACCACACGAAGAGAAAAGTGACGAATACACAAAACACCGTTTGGTTCGCTAATACTAAAGATTGTTCGCATTGTTCTGATGAGTATAATGTTCGCTAATGATCCAGGAGAACAGGGTTCAATCCTAGGTCGAGCCATTCCAAAGACTCAAAAAATGGTACTCGGTGCTGACTTGCTTAGCACACAGCAATATAGAGTGAGGGTCAAAGATAAAGTGGAGCAATCATGGGAATGGAGTAGCGCCATCCCTAACACATCGGTGTAGTAGCTATTGAAAAGGAGTCTTCGGGTCATCTACGACTTAGGTGGCCAACTTTATTTAATTTATACCTTTTAGTAGTCATCGGGAAGAGAGAAAAAGTGTATTAAAAAAGAATCCGCCTCTTTAACTGGATAGAGAGAAATAAAACATCGTGAGAAGAGAAGAGAACAGAGAGAGAGAGAGAGAGAGAGAGAGAGGGGAGAGGGAGGGTAGACATAGATTTTAATATTATCTTTCTCGTTATCTGTTGTAGTTCTTGCACATGGCTGCTCGTTGGATCCGTATTCATGGCTGAGCAACAGATCGGAGACACCTTCACAGAGCTCACCGAAATTTTCAGCAATTTTCACATCTTGGCTAGAGTGAAAAAGTTTTCTATCCCACGTCACCTTCCATATGTGTTCATCTTAAGCTTCTTTTCACCAATCACAGTCAGCAGCTGATTTGCCGCTGATACATTTCTATTTTTAACTTGGGCGTCTACTGTTACTGAAATCTAGACTTTAAGAAACTCTAAGTCTAGCTAGAAAACACTTTACTATTACAATAATTAACCGAAGTCCCTAATTATATTACAAGTTAACTTTTCTGCATTGAAGATAGGTTTAATCTTTGATATAAAAACGTGAAGACAACATAAAGAAGATGCAGAAGTACCTGACTGGATGTCCAAAGGAAAGACCACATTAATCAAAAAGGACCCAAGTATAGTACCTGCTCTAAACAATTATAGACCCATAAATTGCTTACCTATAATGTGGAAAATATTAACAGCACAAATAAGAGAAGACATTTACTACTCGCTAACAAGCTGCGGATTGTTCCCTGACGAACAGAAAGGATGCCGCAAAGGATCCAGAGGCACACCAGAGTTACTCTACATAGATCAACACATCCTAAATGATAGCAGGAACAGACGAAAAAATCTAACTATGGTCTGGATAGATTATAAAAAAGCATATGATATGGTTCCGCAAAGCTGGATAATAAACTGTCTCAAAATGTACAAATTATCTCACGAAGTCATAAACTCCATCGAAAAAAACATGAAAAACTGGAGAGTTGAATTAACAGCAGGAGGAAAAAGCCTGGCTGAAACAAATATCTAAAGATATATTTTCCCAGGAGATGCACTGTCACCCCTACTATTTATAATTGCCATGATGCCACGAAACCACATACTCAGAAAATGCACGGCCGGATACAAACTTAGTAGATCGCAAGAAAAGATCAAACACCTAATGTACATGGATGACATCAAACTATTTGCAAAAAATGAAAAAAGAACTGGAAACCCTAATACACTCAATTAGAATATACAGCAAAGACATAGGAATGGAAAATGGCATCGA
The DNA here is from genome assembly GCA_963585895.1 of Sepioteuthis lessoniana. Classification (NCBI taxonomy): domain Eukaryota; kingdom Metazoa; phylum Mollusca; class Cephalopoda; order Myopsida; family Loliginidae; genus Sepioteuthis; species Sepioteuthis lessoniana. The sequence continues at coordinate 46,834,914 of OY757910.1, read as the reverse complement.
AAAATGCGCCTTGCTCGTCATGAAAAGGGGTAAACGACATCTAACTGAAAAGATCAGAACGCTCGCAGAATATCAGAATGGTCGCAGAAAACGAGACCCAGAAATACTTAGGAATCATGGAGGCTGACACCATCAAACAAGTGGAAATGAAAGACAAAATTCAAAAAGAATATCTCAGGAGAACTAGAAAACTACTCGAGATAAAGCTTCCTCACAGGAACCTTATCAAAGGAATAAATACTTGGGCTGTAGCCCTCGTTAGATAATCGGGACCCTTTCTCAAGTGGACCAGAGATGAACTTAGACAAATGGACCAAAGAACTAGAAAACTAATGACCATGAACAAGGCATTACATCCCAGAGACGAAGTTGACAGACTATATGTACCAAGAAAAGAGGGAGGAAGAGGACTTGCCTGCATCGAAGACAGCGTTGATACATCGATACAACGACTCGATGACTACATCGAAAAAAAACAAGAACGAGGACTGATTACGGCCATCAGAAACAATACTGACATTACAATAGATAACAGTATGACAATAAGTAGGGGAAAATGGGATAGAAAATAACTCCATGGGAGTTTTAAACGACTAATACACATCTCACACGTAAAAACAGGGACATGGCTAAGAAAAGGAAACTCTAATAGAGAAAAAGAATCTCTCCTGATGGCAGCACAAAACAGCGCCATAAGAACCAATCATATCAATGTGAGGATAGATAAGACGCTACAAGACAGCAAATGTAGTTCTATGCGGTGACAGAGATGAAACCATCAAGCACATAATAAGCGAATGCAGCAAATTAGCAGAGAAGGAATGTTAGACTAGACACGATTGGGTCGGTGTGAAAAACTCTAATGAGTAAATAATAATAGTAATAATAATAATAATAATAATAATAATAATAATAATAATAATAAGAAGGAGAAGAAGAAGAAGAAGATGCAACAAAATAGCACATGTAGACTATGCGGTAACAGAGATGAAACCATCAATCACATAATAAGCGAATGCAGCAAATTAGCACAGAAGGACTATAAGACAAGCCACGATGGGGTCGGCATGGTGATCCACTGGGAGATGTGCAAGAAATTGAAATTTGACCATACAAATGCATAACCCAGCACCTGTCCTAGAAAATAACACAAATACACTGCTATGGGACTTTGACATACACACGGATCTCCTAATCTCTGCCAGAAGACCAGACCTTATAATAATCAACAAAAAGAAGATAATTTGCATAATTGTCGACTTGGCTGTCCCGGCTGATCACAGAATTAAACAGAAAGAATGTAAAAAAGGATAAGTACGTCGATCTTGCCAGGAAATTGAAAAAACTCTGGAACATTCAGGTGACAATTATACCAATTGTAATTGGTGCTTTTGGAACAGTAACTAAAGGATTACTAAAGGGACTGAAGGATTTGGAAGTTGGCGTACGAGTGGAGACCATTCAAACTACTACATTATTGAGAACGGCCAGAATGCTGAGAAGGGTCCTGGAGACTTGAGGAGACTTGCTGTCACTCAGACTCCAGGGAAAAACCATCAGCTAACGCTGATGTGAACAACTAGTACTTGAAAAACTGTGTAATATGAAAGTGAATATATTACCAATTGTGATTGGTGCTCTGTGTGCTCTTGGTTCAGGCACCAAAGGGGGAGGGACCATCCAAAATACTGTATTCTTGAGAATGGCCAGAATGCTGAGAAGAAACCTGGAGACTTCAGGAGACTTCTTGTCACTTAAATTCCAGTGAGAAACCATCAGCTAATACTAGTGTGAAAAACTCTCAAAAGAGAACAAATAATACTATTCCTTAATTTGATTATTTCTTGGCATAAAATGTTTTTGAAGATTCTAGAGACTAAAAAGGAATAAACATTTATCATAATTGACCTCTTATGTAAGTATTATAGAAAATATTGAATTGTATTTGCTATTATCGAGAAACGTTTTTCCACTATTATATGCACTTTTTAAAAAAATTCTCACACTTTACTAGTTTTATTAATTTGTAAATCAATTATCTTTTCTCTGTATTTAAAAAAAAAACACTTCTTAATTTTAAGAATACAAGAAAACGAATGAAAAACAGTGTTGCAATAAAAATGAATTCAAGAATACTTTACAGAAACATAATTTTTAATGACTCTTTTATCATTCAACGAGCTTATTTTTGAAGAGTAAATTTCAGTAGCTAATATTTCTTAAGTTTATTCGAAAAAACATGGGAAAACGTAATCGATTTACACGTGACAACCAATAACTACAGAACAATGCGTTATTATTTCAATTAAGCGTCAACGTTAGTTCTAGTATAAATGTACATTTGCGTCATGCCTGGTATTGGACCAAAATCAGCTAATTCTTACCACACATTTTTCATAAGCATACCACCAACTTACAAAACTCTGACCGCTTGAGAAAAATCCCCATGGAATTCAGTCCAAATTAAAATCAAAGATTGATTCCAAGACTGTACACCACTGAGATAAAAGTTTATATATATACCATTGATTTATGATATAATATAAGAACGCAAGCTGCGTACGAAGAGCTGATGAATCTTAGTCATTGCAAAAATATTGAACAGCCACATTAGCTTCGTATTGACACGGTTGGTGTCTTAAAGAATGAGTGCCTATTCATAATAGTATATGAGAGAAAATATTTTCTCACTGCCAAGGAATTATTTAATAAACATGAAAAAGGAATGGGATTACAGTTTTCTCTTATCTATCTATCTATCTATCTATCTGTCTGAATCAGTGTTTTGCTTGTACTTGCAATACTCTGATTAACTCAGTTTGAAGTAAATTTTCATCGATGTTTAGCGTTGGTATACACAAATAGAAGACGCCTCGTTCGATCCTGCGTATACAGATAATATATATATATATATATATATATATATATATATATATATATATATATATATATATACTCCCCTACCCCCGTAGGGTCGAGTTCTCTAGCGAAGAAGTAATCGTGTTGCCATAAGCGCCTTTGCAAGTCTCTTCGTATTTGAATTGAGATCTCGGCGGCCGTTGAACGGATGTATGTAAACAATTGTAATTGTGATTCATAACCGTTTAAAATGTACTTCGTAGCTAATATCTCCTAATGATTAGAAGCTTTGGCTTGGCGTTTGAGTCAACCGGGTTTCGATCCCAGCTACGGGGAGATACTGTCTAGCCACACTGATGAGTTCTGATAGAACGAAACAGATCTGTCTGTGGATGACTATATATATATATATATATATATATATATAACATACCCATGATACGGATATGTGAAATAGACATAATGTTCATAAAATGTTCATAAACATATATATATAGGAATCCGAAAACACGAAATTTGTTCAGGTACGAAACTTTTATTCCCCATTTTAAGTTTAAAGGTTTTTAAACATGAGGAGAGAGAGACACAATCTTTCTATGCTGACTGCTTTTACATCGTCAGCTCTCAACCCAACAAACGCGCGGCACCCGAGACTCACAAAGTCGTCTGGCTTCGCCCCGCTCGACTCTCTCGTTCGGAGGCAGGAACTCAACTCACTGCTTTTTCTCAAATCCCCAAATCCTGAGCCCACGCTTCCGGTAATTGACGTCACTCACCTCCCCTGGTCTCAATTCCTATCTGGGATTTTTATTTTGACATCTCTGAATGACACATCCTCTCCGTGCACGCGTGAACACCTTCGTTAATGTTGCACCTAACTAACCCATGCGCTAAGTGAAAGGTTCTCATCCTAACTAAACCCAAAGGCAAGATATATAAAACGAGACCTCTCCGCCGTTATATTATATATATATATATATATATATATATATATATATATATATATATATAAAGAAAAAATTCAATTCTTTGGAGTCATTATAAAATAATTTCAGGTCTATGATGACCCTCTTCAGGTTGCGAAGAAAAATGCTATTTAGTACCTTGAAACAATTTAGAGATGTTTATATTGCTTCCAACAATAATACATTAATATAACTATTACATGTATTATTGTATTGCAAGTACAAGCAAAACACTGATTCAGATAGATAGATAGATAGATTAGAGAAAACTGTAACCCCATTCCTTTTTCATGTGTATTAAATAGTTCCTTGGCAGTGAGAAAATATTTTCTCTTGTACATATAGCTATTACATGTTTTAATTCTTTATTTTTTTACGGTTAACTCGAGAATCAATGAGCTAATTCTTCTTAATATAAATAACATGGATTTTTTAACGATATGTTTCATAATTAGAAAAAATGATTTTAGTAAATTAATATTTACATCGATTCTTTTTATTTTTTGTCAACATGGATTATATAATTTAATATTTTTAATGTAGAATACTTTCAACGAAATTAATGATAAGTCACAAGCCACTATTACATTTTTAATTATTCAGGTTTCTTTTAGTTTCAGCAATATTTAGATTAGTGGTTAAGGATGATCTTTTTTTAAAGAGGAATGTACTATCATTATATCTGATAATAATATATAATGATATATCCCTAATTAAAATTCGAATATTTTTTTAGGTTTAAATTTTTAAAAAAGTTAGAAATATCTTCTCACCAGAAACAATATAATATAATATCATAATATTATACCATACCTAAATGATATTAAAATACAAGACAGTATTTCATTTTCGTCATCTGCAGAGGGTCATCATAGACCAAAAATAAATCTATGATGACACCAAAGAATTGAATATTTTTTTTTATTTTTTTATAAAAAACATTTTAGCTCTGCACGTATGTTTCGGTGTACTTTTAATCCCAAATTAATTATACAGTCGATAGCCGTTGCCATTGAGCCCGCAAAATGGATATTACTACCACATCGATTTTTCCTCGGATTATTCATATATATATATATATATATATATATATATATAGAGAGAGAGAGAGAGAGGGAGAGTGAGACAGATAGACAGACAGACGGACAGAGAGTGAGGTATTCGTGGTGTATTGGTTACAGTCTAAGGGAATGGACACGGCGTCCCGAGTTAATATCCTAGATGAAGCGGTTTACATTTCACACGGCGCTAATACTCTTTGGAAATGAACGAGTCCAACTTTTATCCTTTCACTTATGGGTAAATTATACGGAAGACTCTTTATTCGTTCAACGACAATTAGTCAAGGAAATGGTAAACTGAATTCAAACCTGTTAAACTGCGTAAAATGACATTGTAACATTATCGGATGGGTTGGTATATATATATATATATATATATATATATATATATATATATATATAGTTACGTAATGTTCAAGTAATTCAAAGTTCACTTTCAATATACTCATACACGTGGGACTCTGCATACTAGTATATATATATATATATATATATATATATATATATATATATATATATATATATATATATATTACAATTGTGAAAAAGTTTGAGAAGGATTATTTTTAATTTGCTTTATTCTAAAATCAAAGTCAATTAGACAAAGATATATTTTATTTTCTATACTGAAATGCTGAATCAGTATAACATTTTTTGAAAGGGATCTTTTTTTAAGAAATATTTTTAGACTACTCATTTTACTGGAAGAAAACCTGCATATCTATCAATTCAGCGATTTCTGAGTGGGCTAAAGGGTTCAAAGGTTGAAAAGTTCATATGATAAAGTTATATGTGTTGATTATTTAAAGATATGTATCCAAGGACAGCAAAACTCCCTTAAAGTAGAGTGTCGACCTCAAAGAATCCTATGTGAAAAAATATATCTCATTTGGTCTTATTCATTAGGAGTATGTAAGTTTTCTTATGGACCTTTCAACCGACATCTATATCTATATCTGTGTGTGTGTGTGTGTGTGTGTGGTGAGCATTTACATTTCAAAACAAATTAAATCGCGTGTATGTACTTATATATATAAAAAAGATTTTAGAGTTTACCTCTTCATGGATATCGCCTTCAGCAATTAGATAAATTAATTAGAAAAAATTTAATCCCCGGTAAAAATACGATGAGATTCCAGTTTTGCTGTCACGCATTTCGGAGAGGAATAAGTTTGTTGTTTAATATCTGTATAGTGTAAAGTACATCCTGAAATATTATACAGCTGTGTTTTCAGAAAGAAAATTGAAAAAGAAAACAATCATATATCAACAGAAGTGTCACATCACCGCTGTCTATTCAAGATGCCTTCCTGTGGGAACTTTCAATGTCTTTTATCTTCCCCTGTGACGGAATGAAATTTTAAATATTCTTACGTATTTTTGCATCAGATGTGTTCACACCAACAAAAGCAAGTTCTTTCAATTCCTTAATTTAATTAAAGCCTTCTCAAAATAGTTTTTTTCATTATCGGCAGTATTTTAACCGTTTTCCTATTTAAGGTAAAAAAAAGTTATACTGACAGGGTCCCCAGTATATCAATCACTGAAATTGAATATTTGGAGTTACTTATAAATTTATAGTAAGTAAAATTGGCAACCGTAGTCGAGGGTGACCAGAATGTTCCCTTTTAAACAACTACTACACCGAGGTGTAGGAGAGGGCGCTACTCCTTTCCCTGGAAAGCTCCAATTTACCCTTGATACGTACCTTATATTACTGAGTGTTAAGCAAGGAGGTATCAAGTACCGTTTTTCATGTCTTTGGTATGACGCGACCTGGGATTGAACCCAAACCTCCAAACCATTTGGCGAACACTCTACCCACTTGGCCAATGAGCCGGTTACCTGACATAAATATTAGGTATTATGATGTATGTCTCTATGAAATTATATTGACCGATGTATCTGTTTATACAAATACATCACAATTCGCACTTAGAGTCTTCTTAGGAAATGGAATATGTGTCTCGAGTTAAAATCCTGGACGTTATTCTCTGGATTTCGCAACCAGCTAATACCTTTGAAAAAGATATAAATTCATCTCTTCTACTTCTTAATACTGGTAGGTGGGCAGACTGAGTTTTTTTTTTTTTTTTACCTTAGTAAGGTAAATCAAGAAGAACTGAAAAAAATCCAGCAATATTATCCTGAGAAAATGACATCGAGTCACATCCTGACAGTGTTGGAGGAACGGGTAAAAAACATATATAGTCTGTTTGGGGCAGATGAATAAGCTCTTTGTTTTTTTTTTTGTTTTTTACTTTCACCAGCTGCATTGCGATGCCCCAGCTATCAGAGTAAAGGGATAAAATGTCAATAGAAAAATCAACAGATAAGAGTATTCTTAAGGTTGAGGAAATACTTTTTTACATCACATATCCATGAATATTAGGGGTATAACTTGTGGTGTAATAGCTAAATTGAAGGGGAAAGATCTTGAAGTGAGCAAGTTTAAAATACAGTTGAGTTATAACGTTCTCTCACGAACTAATGCCCATGAGAAAAAAGTATGGGCACTGTTATCCATTATCAAGTTATGGGTTAATAAGTATTACAATCGTTCTTCTTCCAGCATTGCGTTGTCATTAAATAACCCATGAAGGAACCATTCAACAAAGAAACAAACCAAAGCTTGAATATATTATATATATATATATATATATATATATATGCATGAGTGTCTGTATATATGTTTATGGTTTATATCCATAAATAAACATGGCTTAATATCGGTGATACTCCATATATAAGTTATGAGAGTATACATACTGAGTCAATGTCGCATATTGACTGTTAGCTTCTCGCCTATACAGGGTCAACACCAGTGAGTACTGATCGATGCAAAAGTATCGAAGAGGCAATATGAAGAGTCTTCCGATTTCTGGAAAATCATATCTATAACCTGATTTATCATACACATTATGCAAAATGTAATTTGGACTGAGGAGTGTATAGATGAGAAACCGACTGTCAATTAGCTGTGTTAACGCTGTGTCTACGCTCTCAAATATATATATATATATATATATATATATATATATATATATATTTGCTTTTTTTAACAGTGGCTGATTGGCATGTATGGATGAATGGGCACTTTTATTGATAGTACACTTATGAAACTCTAGTCCCCTTGAAAGTAATCTCCTCCGGCTGCAATGCACTTCTTGTACCGTTCCAAAAACTTATAGAAAGCCCCATGGAAGTCCTCTTCTGTGAGTGTGTCAATGACCTTCGTCACAGCCTCTTTTATCTCCTCAATCGTCTCATAACGACAGCCACTGGGCTTAGGGAATAAGCAAAAGCCACAAGGAGCAAGGTCTGGACTATAGGAACGGTGAGGAACTGTTTTGATATCCATATTTGTCAAATAGTCTGTGACAAGGATGGAGTTGTGGACTGGTGCATTGTCCTGCTGGAAGTACCACGAAGCCGATTTGAAGAGTGCTGGCCTCTTCCGACGGAATCTCTTCCTGAACTCCCTTAAAACCTCAACATAGTAACCCTAACCTTAACCCTAACCCTTTAGCCAATCAACTCTTGTGTATTGGCTTCCTTACTCCTCCCACACCCTTCATCATTCTTAACGGACCCCCTGCCTTCAATGAATGTCTTATGCCACTCAAAAACTGATGCTTGATTCATGCAAGATCGTCCAAAAGCAGGCTGAAGATTTCCATACGATTCTGTGGCATTTTTTCCAAGTTTAAAACAGAATTTTATTGCATATCGCTCTTCTAATGTGTCACATTGCATTTTTGAAATTCACCAGCTGTGACAATCAGGCTTTAGTAGGGTGTATTCCAATTGCTGCTGTAGCTGTTCATTTGAACCAGAAAGCATAAATTTTGGTCAGTCATCTCATAAGATATATATATCAATAACATACTGAATCTTTAAGAATCTATGACAATTTTAAATGCCCAAACGATAAAAGTCAGGAAACTTATCGTATGCACCACGTAAATCACACACACACACACACACACACTTGAACAAATACACACACACACACACACACACATACTAATGCATTCAAAATTTATGTGCAATTACTTTCCAACCGATTTCCTCATTTGGGAGAATTTTCCCTCACATTTGATATGAAGGATACGTTGTTATAACGGACTTATTTATATCATGTAAATTCAAGATAGAAAGACATTCTATCAACACCATTATGAATATATAGTATTCTATTGTACTGATTAAACTGCGATTTAATACACATACACTCAACCAACCATATCCCATATGTATATATATAGAGAGAGACATCCAGAGAGATTCTTTTTTCGTTGTATCACAAATCTTCAGTGTGGCTAGCTCTTTGATATGCTTTAACTTGGCTGACTTTACCCGAGAGCCACAGTCATTCCCAGCGTAAGTGAAATATATGTTTATATATAATTTTCTACATATACGTTATCAGCTACCTGGGGTGTTAAATTCTTAAGAGCTAATGCATTTAAGCGTATGTAGCAGCCAGCAAATTTCGCCATTTGAGTTCACAAGCAGCGAATGGAGTATATATATATATATATATATATATATATATATATATATATATATTTATGGGGATATATGTGAGCTCATATGCAAGAATTCGCTCCCATTGATGAATCTCAATTATGTTGAGGTTTTAAGGGAGTTCAGGAAAAGATTCCGCCGAAAGAGGCCAGCACTCTTCAAATCGGCTCAGTGGCACCTCTAGCGGGACAATGCAGCAGTCCACAACTCCATCCTTTTTCAAGACTATCAGACTTGACTATGATTTTACAGTAGGAAGCTGAATATATATATATATATATATATATATATATATATATATATATATATATATGTATATATATATATAATTATGAATGATTTTTTTATATTAATCATTTTTTGTTAATTATATTTTATCATTCAGTTTGGTTGGGCTTTAAACTATTCCGGTTAAGAGTTTAGTTTCATAGTCATTCGGTATAGTATTACGCTCGCGTGCAAAGGTTATAACAATCACCATTGTCATAATAAACCCCAGACAGGAAACGGGGCTGGAGTGTGATTGACGTCATGCCGGGAAGAGATGGTCCGGAGAATTTGAGGATTTTGAAAGTGTCAGTTGTGATTTGACCAAGGAAGTGGAAAGTTGAGTTTCAGCCATTGAGGCATAGATTTGAGAATTCGGCTATTTAGTCAAATATGTGTCTTTTTCGGATCTCTACCGGTCGAGATGAATTGAGATCTTAAACACAACGAGATGTGTCGAACTTTGTGGGTAGGGTTAGCATAGTATGATTACGAAAGACTTTTAAGAAGTGTGTCTCTCTGCTGATGTCGAAGAACCAAAGTCAGAAGTTATTAAAACCGTTCGTACCTTAACAACAGAGTCCGCCTGTATTTGTATTGTGTGTTTTTGCATATGTAAACGTGTAGCATTCAATATATATATACACACACACATATATATGTGTATATTCGACGCGTAATATATATATATATATATATATATATATATATATATATATATATATATATATATATATATATATATATATATACTACGCCTCGAATGTTTATAAATTAGCATCATAAAATGTTTTTTTCATTTCTGCTCATTATTTTACTAATTCATTTTCTTTGATTGATTTTTTAAGATGATGTACTTGAACGAAATATTTTTATTTATATTCTTAGTATTTTTGTAAAGGCAAATGTTATTTCTGATTACACTCACTAAAGTAGTTGGTTGCACAATATTAACGAACACAATGCAAGGTCTGGTCTCTTTGTTTAATGGCATATCAACCTTTGCAGGTTGTTTTATGCCAAAGCCGTTCTCCTAAAAGAACGGTAGTGGTAATATTTAACCCAGAGCTGGGAGGATAAGGGGGTTTGTACCTTTTCCAAAGGTATTTGCCCGAAAGTCCATCGCTTTAAACATTTCACCACGAGGACACCTAACACAATGTGAGACTACAGAAGTACGTTGAGGATGGTCTCTATGGTGTTCCTTTAGCAACCCCTTGATATGAATTGCTATGAATAAAAGTGGTCTATTAGAATCATTAGATTGTACGCAGAAAAAGCCATTTGGCAGTATGGGTTTGGTTTGGTTTGGTTTGGTTTGGTTTGGTTTGGTTTTATGGTATAACAATCCTGTAGGTTATTTAAGTCCAAATCCATTTTTATAAATTTAAATAGTTCTATTCCAAACAACGTAATTTAGCATAATACACAGTTTAGTTCTTTTTTAATCATAGATAGGGCCCTATCAGGTGATATCACTCTGAGCCAGAGTAGACTTGGGAGCGATGGAAATAAAGGGGTACTCCGCATTCCTCCAAATTCCAGGATTACGGTAGCCTCACAATCAGATTGTTTAGGTTCATATCCAAGACACTCATTGGGGGAGCTTAACCCATCTGCAGGGATGTAGTCGGTGTATTTTGAAGCCCCAGCCGACTGAGGCAATGTGCTTAAGAGCACGAAATGTATATAACACAAATGTATATAAAGTTAACATTTTAATCGAAGCCGGTTTAAATACTTTGAAAATAATGATCCCCTGGAACCAGTCTGTTACTCGGACTTCCATGTATCAATGCGTCAGATAAAAAGCTTTCTTGGTTGTTCAGGATTTATAATATTTCAACCCTTCCAAACCTTTTTCATGGTAAATCATTTTTAAACTTGTATATTAAATATATATCGTTAGTAAAAGCATATTTTGTAGATAACATTTTTCAAACGAGCCGGTGCTCATTGCTTTGCACACAGTTAAATGGTTTCAAGGATTTCTATCTATCCCACTTTTACTTTCAATTAATCATTTGTTTGAACACAACGAAGTGTTCTCTAGTATAACAATTCGGCACTAATAATTCTACAGGGTTGAACGATAAAATTGTCGCCCTAGAAAAGACGACATTATTCTATTTCCATTTAATGAAAACTGGTTTTCTTTTCCTTTTTTTTTTTTTTTTTTTGTTGCAGACAATCTACTAGTTGGCCAGTTGTATACAAATCCCAAGAGAGATAGGAGCCTTCTGTCATGTCTGAAAGTGATACAATGTTCAACGAGCAAGATCGGAGATGCGCTGCTGTACAACTCATGCACTCTACCGATCCAAGTTCTGAAAACAGGACCATTGCCAGCACCCTCAAATGCAAATCCGGTCGGTTCAAGGCTTGAGGGCATAGCTCAACGCATCGGACGACCCTTTGGAGGTGGTGGTGAGGAAGCTCAAGGCTGAGGACACGGCCAGGAAGACCCAGACCAAGGAGTTCATCGAAAAGGTCCAGGCAATCACTGATGAAACTCCCCAGCGGTGTGGTGATCCCCTGGTTCAATCAGATGGCCGGTGGCAGATCCTGGGTGTGGCAGTAAGACTCAAGTCCCACAAGTCCAGTGAGACCCAGGCTTGGTTTCAGAAGGAATGCTACGACTTTCTACTCTTATCACCCTGGCCCCCCTCCTTTCCGACCTGGACCCGCTGGACTACTTCGTTTGGTCATACGTCGAGAACATAACCAACATGACTTCCCATAACACCAAAGACAGCCTGATAGCCGCCATCCACCGAGTATTCGCCGAGCTCTCGCCGGCGCTTGTTGAAAAGACATGCTTCGAGTTCCGGATCCGTATCGAGGCGGTTTTTGAGACTGAAGGTGGCTACATTGAATAGATGTCAGCTCTACTACATACTCAAGTTATCTGAATTGATTTTTTCAATAAAAGTTTTAAAATAAAGATGTAGTGTTGATTTCTTTAAGACGACAATTTATCGTTCCACCCAGTATACAATATTACACATTCTTTTACATACATTTAAATGTATCCAGGTATTGATACGTAATACTAACACTTCAATTAAAGATCAATCATTTGTTTCCACACAGCTGAATTGTCAAACATAGATGGGACCGTATCAGATGCTATCACAACACGTACCAGTGGATTTTGGAGAAATGGCAATGAAGTGCTACTCGACATTCCCCAAAGGTCTAGGAATGGAACCTCACCATCATACAGTTTTGTTTCATATCTACTACACATGTAGGGGGGACCTTACAGCTTCAGTCGACTGAATAGCAGATTAAAAGAGATTGTATTATACACACACCCACACACACACACACACACAAACACACACACACACACATATATATATATATATATATATATATATATATATAATTTTTACTACAGTGTCTCTTTGTTAAAGGAAATTTTACTTTTAAATGACCAGGCAGTCCCACTATATAAAGTGGAAAGATTCTTCTGAACAGATTCAACGTGAATTCGCCGACAAACACAATAAATGACGAGGTCAGAGAACTTATTCCATAACAGAATCAAAGTTAACAGACCAACATGTAATAGGCAGTACTTTTGTGCGATTAATGTACGGATGAAAATTTAACGGTAAATATCAATTCGGAGAATATGAATATGCATAATATCTGAAAATCCGTTATTGTAATAAATGGAGAAACGGAGGGCCGTCTCTGAAGACGCAGTGAACACCCGAAATACACATTCAGGCGTCGAGCAGGGGTAAAAGCTGGAAGATGATTATATGGCATATAACAAGGTGCAGTCCACTGATGAATGAGTTTTCTGCAATTTTTATTAGAAATATTTTCAATTTGCTAAGCCATGTTTACAATTTGCCATAATGGATCATACTTTTGGGAAATAAATTGCTTGTACATGTTTAAAATTGGGCATGGATATCAAGTTGGAAGAAATGGAGACTGTAGGGCCTATTAGTTTTTATTTAAGTAATAATGGAAAGCAATAGAGACGAATTCTTTATTACCCATTCAGTGTTATCGATGCAAATCTTTTTTTCTTATATATGTATATATATGAGTGTTTGGGTGTGTGTGTGTGATTTTTAAAAATAATCATATACCTCACAACTGTAAGATAAAAAAATGTGTTGTTGGTCTGGAATGAATTGTGAGTGAACACGCCTGTTGTGGCAGTTTTATGTCTATGTTAATACAGCCCCCAAACCAACGAAAACCTGTGAACAAGTTCCTTGTTGTTATTTGCTTTTCAATTATCGTCATTAGTTTTTCAAGGAACGCTATTTTTAAAAAATGAAACACACACACACACACACACACACACACACATACACACACACACAGACACACACACACACATATATATGTGTGTGTGTGTGTGTGTGTGTGTGTGTGTGTGTGTGTGTGTGAGGTTAGGCAGAAGTCTTTCATTTAATGTTCTGAAAAGCCTTTAGTTTTTTTTTTAATATTCAATATTTCTTTATAAAATTCTCTTTCCGTTGATTGCGTTGTTTTTATATTCATCAGCGTCTCAGTTTTATCCAACTCGGCGGTTACGTAATTTTGTCATATCATAAAAATAACTATCTAAAAAAATCTTTAAAAAAAACACTCTTTACACATGCATGTAACCTCTGATGATGGCCTACGACAGATCCGAAAGCGTTTGGGATAATCTTGGTAAATTCATCCACTAATTCCAGCCTAAAACGAAGACATTTTTCAGGACACTTGAAAGGATCTTGATTTGATCAAATGTGTGTTTATTATATAATCAAACATATATATACATATATATATATATATATATATATATATATATATATATATATATATATATAAACTGATTACTTTCGGTATAAAACTCGACTCATATGATTGTAAAGTTTTGCTTACAACTATCTTAGCTTTTGTCACACACACACACACACACACACACACACACACACACACACATGGATTTATATATATATATTTATATATATATGTATATATAGAAAGAGAGAGAGAGAGAGAGAGAGAGAGAGAGAGAGAGAGAGAGAGAGAGAGAGAAAGGGAGAGATGCATAGTATCGTTTAAAAGTAAATCCGTCTATCCCAAACATTTCTCATAAAAAGATGTAAATTCCTTCTAAACGAATGATTCTATTTTTTTTTATTCCAAATGGAAAATTATCTAAACGGTATATAAGAGGTATTATCTAGCACAAAGCAGCAGTCTAGTCAGTGCTTATTCTTAATGCTACCGCTTTTCAGTGCCAATTCACGATAAATTTTGGTCAATATTTTCCATATAATTTTTTTTCTAGAATAGTTTTGAAGTAACATAGAAGAGGACAAGAGTAGTAGACACAGTAGAATCCAAATATTTCTTCATGCAATTTTTCATTTCCCCGCTTGAAATAGACTTATAAATATATTCTTTGAGGACGTGGGGTTGATTAATAGGATTCTTACTGCATTTCAAAATTGAATAAGCATTAGTAAACAGATGTTGCAGATAACATTTTAAAACGATCTTGAGATCATTTCTTGTGCACAGTTAAATGGTTTAAAATATTTCTAATATGAATAATTCTACTTATTATAAATTATTTGTTTGATAACAGTAATCATATTTCAATTATTGCAATGTAGCAGTAACAAATTAACGTCAGGCATGAACACTTTTGAATAGATATACATATATGACTTGTAGGTTAATAATTTATTGGTAATTTCATTTCTAAATGAGTAGATCTTAATATTTTCCACACCCTAGTACTGATATTGTTTTTACACAGGCACAGTTAAATGGTTTCACTGATTGCTATCACTTATAATTCTATTCAATAATAATCCTATTTAATATTTATGATTTGTTTGGAGACAGTAATAGGCTTTACAAGATTTGCTATTTAACACAATTATTCTATTCAACATTACTCATTTGCTGACAACAGAATGGTTCAAAATATTGCTATGTATTAGTAACAATTCAATTTAACCCCAATCGTTTGTTTACATACAGTTAAATGACGAAAGTGTTCGATTTTCAAAACTTCAATTTCACACCAGTCAATTTTTCGCGCACAGTTTAAATGTCAAACAGTTCTATGTGATTCATAGATAGGACAATATCAGGTGCTAAAATCCGGGTTGGAGTGGATTTTGGAGAAATGGCAATGAAGGGATACTTCACCTTTCTAGATGCCCCAATATTGTAGCCTCTTCACCAGATTGTTTAGTATCATATCCAAAAAATACGTTAGGTTGTCTTGCCCTTCTACAGAGATGCAATCAGTATGTTCTACAGCCCCAGTCGACTCTGTTATCTATATTTGTTTACCCGCACATTAACTTCATATTTGTAATTTAATGTTGAAATTTGATTCGTTTCTAAATGCTTGATATATCGCGATCCCATTTTAATGTTTACAAGCAATTTTTTAATGATCTGCAATTAATGGCGGCGCCACATTCACAATTGCTTAAGAAAAAGAGGATTAAAAATTCATTGCAGTTCAGTGTAATGACCAGAAGACGTATCAAATTGGCGCGTGGTCTGTTTATAGCACTACACAGGCTGGAGTATTGAGACTTTAATTAAAGAGGTATAGTGGAGTCAATATTATACCTCCTACTAAGTCAACTCAAACTCGTACTAGGAATAATTTTAGGGTATAATCTACGGAGCAAACCATTTCTCACTGCGGCGCCTCTAAACGACATCCACTACCCGCACACAGTTGATGTAACTTCCTGATCGGCCAACAATAGTGCGACCATGTGTAACGGCCCATAGATGAACGTCGCTTATGTGTTACTGTTTGCTTCTTAAGCAGTACCTGTGTATCTTTTTCGTCTTACTTAGACATTTTATGCTAACAAGAACTTAGATACTACCATAGCGAACTAGAAATAAAATACCACAATAATGAGTACGTACGGACATTTATCTTTGCATAGGCATTGCTAGTCTCTGCCCATGCTGTCATAAGAAGAGTATGAATGCTTTTCACTCCCCGTGTTTAATACTAATTTCCTAGCATGTATCTAATTTATTTTAACCATTGTTCCATGATCGTATCTTGTTACATTTCCAGCTATGATATTGATTAAACGTACATCATCACCAATTATCAAACTATTTTCCCTTGTCCCGCACATTCCCAAACACAATGTTCTAATCATAGGTGGAGACAAGAAAGCATAAATAGACAAGGACGGAAAGGTCAAATACTGCTAAAAGAACTCGGTAAACAGAAATATGGTTTATCTAGGATATTTTTCATTCGATAAGAGAATAGCATGTCCAATTAATAAATTTCTAAAAAAGGAGAAAAATACAGATATACACCTTGCCAAATAACTCAATAACACAACTAGATTATGTATTTATAAACAAGACGGGAAGAAATAGCTCACTGAACCATGAGCATACTCCTCTTTTGAGGAAGACACTGCCTGCCATACAACTGTCACAACAAAGATTCGCGAGTCTATAAAGGAATCAGACACAAACATTTAAAGCTTGCTAATATCAATTAATTAAAATCATTACGGTAACTAAACGATGTCAGCTAATGTACTAGGGTTACTGTGCTTAAAGTCCGAACGTAAAATGTTACTGGGTTAACAATGCTTTTTTTATCTATGCTCTTTTGACATGAGCTTCAGCTACATAGTTTCAGCTACATTGTTAGCGCTTCAGCCTCAGTAGAATGCGCTCCTTGTTTACCAATATGAAGTTTCAGATACAGAGTTTTAATTAGAGTCATGATAATCTTTAGTTGTTTGGGTTTTCATCATCAATAGAGTTCACGTTTAAATAAAAGTGGCAGGAGTTTTATGACAACTATATTATCGTGGTTGTAGACCTATGAGGTTGGTCAGCATCTTGTAAGGGAGCTATCGACCTGTCTTTGGATTCATCCTCCTTTACATTCACAATGCTGCTTCCCGTGGTTCCTTTTATTTACACTTGCATGGTTATTTATCGAACGTTCCACTAACGTGCGAGTATCGAACAAAGCCGAGTTTTCAAAAGGGTCTAGTCATAGGACCTTTGCCCAGACACACCTGACGAGTACAAAAATGGCTTGGGCTCTGTCGCTATTTAACTAAAAAGCGGAGGCGCTTCAAGTATCTGGAAATAAACTAGCCCCGCCAAGGAGAGTTAGAAACTGAATGTACGGCACCCTGAAATTCGAGGAAATTCGAGGAATAGGTCAGTCCTGAGCTCCAAAGCCACGACTGCTGGGCTTTCCCGGCCGTCGCATCAAGCAGTCCAGACCGACTGTAATACGCCAAAACACATCCAGTCCCAACCGAACCACCTATCCAAAGACAACTAGTCAGAAAAAGGTGTTTAGTTATTTATACGTTTGTATATTTATCTTTCTTTATGTCTGGATTGCTTGTGTATTAGATTTTTAGTTTTCCCCTGCTAATACAAAACCAAGCGAAAACTGTAACGGGGATTAGGATTTGTAAGTTGAATATTGACTATTAGTCCAACATTCCATTTTAATTTTATTCAAATTGGTGAATTGATTTTTTATTTACT
The DNA here is from genome assembly GCA_963585895.1 of Sepioteuthis lessoniana. Classification (NCBI taxonomy): domain Eukaryota; kingdom Metazoa; phylum Mollusca; class Cephalopoda; order Myopsida; family Loliginidae; genus Sepioteuthis; species Sepioteuthis lessoniana. Next base: position 46,816,676 of record OY757910.1, on the reverse strand, counting down.
TTTACAATCAAACTTCAATTTAGATATTGGCCTTATATATATATATATATATATATATATATATATATATATATATATATATACCTTTAAAATTCCAATATTGCGAAAAGAAATTGCATCAATTAGTGTTGTATAGCAGACAAAAAATAGCAAAGCTGATGTACAAAAACATAATTTGCTTTTTTCTGTTTTTTTATGACCCGAAATGAGCGTTTAGGTAGAGTGAAAGAGAGTCGGAGAAGGCCGGGATACACTGACGTAGGACCGTTGGGTACATGTTTCCAGTTTACTTTAGAAAACAGGTGTCCTTCCTGTTGTTTTTCTGCTTAAAGTATCCTTCTTGCATTCAACCCGTAGAATTTACGTGACATTTTCCCCGTAGAATCTGCGCTCTGTATAACTTTAAGCAACAGGTGCATAACCTGTTATGCCACCCATGCAATTTACTCGTGTCAAATCAAGTCAATATTCAACATTAGATTCGTATCATAATTTACAGTAAAGACCAGTTCTGGAACTCTCTCAAAATTAATTTAAAAGACCAAAGCAAAAAGCAGATAGTGATGTGAAAAGTCTGAGTACCTCTCTTTGTAAAAAGTTAAGATACACATGAATCAATGATTAAACTTCGGTGCCTTGCACTAAATTTATTACTAAGTTAAATACACTTTTAATAAGATTACATTATTTATGTTATATTTTTGAAATAGAGCAATTTAGGTATCAATTTAATATCGTAAAAAATCATATAAGCTGTTGGCGACTGTAGTCAAATGCGACCAGAAGGCTCCCTTTTCAATAGCTGCTACACTGAGGTGTGGGGGAGGGCATTACTCTTTTCCCTAGATTGCTTCGCTTTACCCTTGATATGTACCTTATATTGCTGAGTGTTAACTCAGGAGGTATCATGTACTATTTTAAAAGTCTTTGGTATGACACAACCTGGGATTGAACACAGGTCTTCTGGACCATTGGCGAACACGCTACCTACTAGAGACATTAATTTGTACAAAATTAAAATACACACACACACACACACATATATATATATATATATAAACTTCACATATAATTCGATTTATGAATAAAGAAAAGGATACAAGGAATAAATCATACAAAGTTCTGGCCCAATAAATAAAAATCGCCACTAACCTTATTAAGTTTACTCCATACTGTTTTCTTGGAGCGACCAAAAATTAATACTTTGAATTAACAATTATTTTCAAATATCTTGCAGGGCTCCTAATGTGTTTCTCCAACCCGGCATTGATAATTTTTTCAGCCAGTAAATTATATACTGTAAAATGCACCGCACAAGTCAATTTGTCCTATAAGTAAATCTCCCGATTTTTAGATCAACATACTGCGTTAGAAATATGCTATCTGACTTACAACTGGTCACTACTTCTAGCCCATAAAATACATAATACAACTGGTAGAATATATAAAATAAACCTTGCAAATATTACACATTTGAGCTTATATTCAAATGAATTCAGCCTATTGCTCTATGATGAAAATGCACAGATAAACAACACATCGTAATTGTCTGACTGGCCATCTGACTGCAGTTGTAAGGTAATGGTATCGAATAGACGATTCTCACATAATGGTACTAAATAGGGATTCATACCTCTACGACCCTGTTGCGACTCCACCAAGGAAACTTTTGACGAATGCACGAAAATCTGTCTTAGTTCACTAATCAAATGTTTATTTACTACTTCAGTTTATAAGTAGTGGAAGAACGAAGGACAGAATGAAAGTTGAGTCGACTACGTTAGGTGGACCAAGAGAAACAACACGTCATGATGTAAACAAGAGAGCAGACACAGACCCTGAATTTTTCTTCCTAGTTTTCTGTTGTAGTTCTAACACGCTTGACCGCGGGTCGCGTTCAATGTAAGCACCATTTTAGAGCCAGCTTCAAAAATGGGGCCCGTAAACTTTCGTCTGCATAAATCTTCTTGGTTAAAGTTCAACTGACCGTCTTTACCTCATCACGTCTCTCAGATAACTCCTTTAGAACGAGCCCTCTCCTTCCATCCGCCAACACCAGGAGGAACATCCATTTCCGCTGGTTCTACACCTGGGCAGAAGGCTTCGAACTTCCAGGATTTTTACCAAGTCATTTTTATATCAGTGAATGCTTTAGCCTGGCCGTTCGGAGAATGTCTGCTTATATATATATATATATAATTAATTTAAATCGCTAGTCTAAAATCTTCTACTAAAATTTCACCTTAACGGATCATCAGGAAGTCGAGCGTAAACTTCCTAATGATCCGTTAAGGTGAAATTTTAGTAGAAGATTTTCGACTAGCGATTTAAGTTAATTCTATAATTGGCTCCATTGTTTTATGTTGAGCACTTTAGTAATTGTAGCATTGCAGCATTCGCGGAGAGTTTTTTGGTTTTCTTTTGACCACTGACTAAGTACCCCTTGATTTTTTTCAAGGAGTCGGACGAGGTTGGTCTTTTCTTTCTTTTTTACCCAAAAAACTTTTTCTTTTTCCTCTGGGAATATTTTTATCTCTTGTTCCTGGCCAGGGTTCTTTTTGTTTTTTTCTGGTACCGTGAATACTGGTAGATATTAGATTAGTAAATATATATATATATATTTAGATTTCAATTTTTCATGAGCCATTCAATTACCTTACACTGTGATTTTCCGGTTATACTTTATTGTCAGTGTATCAATTGCTAAAAACGGCTGGGTGATATAGCGCTAATATAACACTTAATATGAATTACAGTTTTATTATTCTTTTAATATGTGAGCTAGTTTGTTAAACATGTCCACCAAATACGAGTAAAAATTTTAAATGTTTGAGTCAGTCTGCAAGGGTTGCGGTAAGTGGTGTTTAACGGTTGTTAAGAATACTGTTCAACTAAGTGATCACTTTGTAGTAAAGGTCTGCCGTATAAGACGAGCGCTACAAATGTATTTTTAGGGTTAAAAAGTCGAACTTTACACCCCAATTTAAGGAGTTTCTAATGCATCTTTAAAATAAAAGTACAAGTAGATATCTTTGTGCATTTAAACAAAAAATCTATTATACATTTGATTAATTCATGCTTCATTTTACTAAAACAAACTAGCTATAAATATTTAGATATGACCTTGTGCGGAAAAACAAAATTTCCAATTTAATGAATATTAAGTGGATTTTACTCTGAAAACGTCTGAATTCATTTGTTGTGTTTTTCATTTGCTAATGTACATTTTATGACGAAGAAGAGGTAAAAATAAGAAAAAAAAAAGCAAGATTTATTCATAGATGCGTGCACGTGTTAGGATTTTCTGGCATTCAAAAAAAGTTGGCAAGTAACACAAAAATACAAATATTCGATTGAAATGTGCAAATATACAAAGACTTACAAAATAAATGTTTTATTGACTTAACTCATGTAGAATCAACCGTAAAATATTTCAGATTATCGAATGGATATTTCCTTTTATTTATATATGTTTTTATAGCTGTTCGTTTGAATTGCCGTGTCAGAAGTAAATGGAATTCTCTTTTGAATGTAAAGGTTCTTTAGATCGAAACAAATAAAATCCATTTTCGCGTGAATAGACGCAGAATTCCAGCAAATGGCGAACGATGACACTGAACAAATGCCTGGTGTTTCATATATATATATATATATATATATATATATGTATATGTATTTGAATATATATATATATATATATATATATATATATATATATATATATATATATATATATATATATATATTTGTGTGTGTGTGTGTGTGTGTGTGTTTAAGTTGAAAGCTTACGTTTGCGTACGAATCTGTTTCAAAAGATTTCCAAATTCTTAAGCCTAACACCTGAAAAAAAAAAATTACGACGTGTAAAAGCATATCAGGATAAATGACGTATAATAAACAATATGAAGCTTCTATATTTATATAGGGAGAAATTTAATGTATATCACAATGTATATATTGAAAAAAGTAAAATGAAAATAGAAAACAAAATACACTCTGCTGTACTGAGAGTTATATTTAAAATTTAAAAAAGCTTTTATTCCTGTACATTTATACAAATAGACCGTGCCGTGCATAATCACACACACACACACACACACACACACACACATACACACACACACACACACACACACACACATATATATATATATATATATATCTGCTTAACAATATCATATGATTAATAACAAGCCCTAAACACACGCTCACACGGGCGAGCTCACCCACACACACACACACACATACATACATAACCCCATACACACCTTTTAGTCTCGCTTTTTGGTGTAAATACAGAGCTAAAAAAGCCGTAGAAAATAAAGGTCATGTTAGTACCAATTGTTGTTGGCCCATTGGAACAATTCCCAAAGGATTGGCAAAGAGGTGGAATAACGGGAAACAGGAAGAAGAATCACACAGACCATAGAATTGTTAAGATTGGTCAGAACACTACAAAGATTCCTTGAGACTGTAGGATACTTATTGTCACCCAGAACCAGATAATTAAATTGACTTGAAAAAAATCTCTCGACGAAAGAAATGCTGAAAGAAACGCTGGTGTGAAAAACATTCTAGGAATAATAATATTCATAATAATTATAAGACTCCAGTGAAAAACTATCAGCAATCGTTGGTGTGAAAAACTATCAAAAGATTAAACTAATAATAATAATAATAATACAGTCAGGACATAGGAATGGAATTTAGCATTGAGAAATGTGCCATGCTAGTCATGAAAAGTGGCAAAGGATATATGACTGACGGAATGGAACTACCAAATCAGGACAAAATTAGGACGCTCGGAGAAAATGAAACCTACAAATACTTGGGTATCTTGGAGGCTGACACCATCAAATAAGTGGAAATGAAAGACGAAATTATAAAAGAATATCTCAGGAGAACTAGAAAACTATTTGAGACAAAACTCTAGCAGAAACCTAATCAAGGGAATAAATACTTGGTCTGTGCCACTCGTTAGATATTCGGGACTATTTCTCGAGTAGATTAGAGATGAACTTAAACAAATGGACCAAAAAACAAGAAAACTAATGACCATGCATAAGGCATTACATCCCCGAGACTACGTTGACAGACTATATGCATCTAGAAAGAAGGGAGGAAGAGGATTGCCAGCATCGAAGACAGCGCTGACACATCGATACAACGGCCCGAAGACAACATAGAAGAACACAAACGCGGACAGACCACAGCCATCAGAAAAGATACCGACAACACGACAGACGATAAAATGACAGTAACTAGAAAACAAAAATGGGAAAAAACCCAACTCTATGGCCGCTTTAAACGACTAATAAACATCATCTCACACGAGACAACGTGGATCTGGCTAAGAAACGCTAACCTTAAATGAGAAATGGAATTTCGCCTAATAGCAGCACAGGACAACGCCATAAGAACCAATCATATCAAACCATGTTCGCCAAGACTCAACAAAATAACTATGCGATGACAGAGACAAACGATCAATCATATAATTAGCGAATACAGCAAATTAGCACAGAGGGAGTATAAGCCGAGACACTACTGGGTCGGCAAGGGGATCCACAGGGAAATGTGCAAGAAATTTAAATTTGACCACACTAACAAATGGTATATGCACAACACAGCACCTGTCCTAGAAAATGACACACATAAATTCCCATAGGGCTTTGACATACAAACGGATCACATAATCTCGGCCAGATGACGAGACCTTATAATAATTTTAAAAAAAAGAGAAATTGCAAAATTGTCGACTTTGCTGTCCCGGCGGACCCCATAATAAAACTGAAAGAATGTGAAAAGAAGGATAAGTACCTCGACTTTGCTAGAGAATTGAAAAAGCTGTGGAACATGAAAGTGACGATTGTACCAATTGTGATTGGTGCTTTTGGCACAATAACTAAAGGATTATTAAAAGGCCTGGAGGACTTGGAAGATGACAGCATTACTGAGAACGACCAGAATTCTGAGAAGAGTCCTAGAGACTTGAGGAGACTTGCTGTGACTCAAACTCCAGTGAAAACCATCAGCTAATACTGATGTGAAAAACTCTATAAGATTAAATAATAATAACGATAATGATAATATGCTTTAAAATTGTACAAAAGAAATTGAAAAACGGGCAATGCTAGGTGGGGAATAAGATCCACTAAGAATTGTTCAAGAGACTAAAATTGTTCCATACTAACAAATGGTAAATACAAAAATAAAAATCTGTCTAGAAAATAAAAAAGCTGAAATTCTCTGGGACCTTCATTTGTTTTTTTTTGTTTTTTGTTTTTTTGGTCACTTTGATTAATGGCATCTCAACCTTGGTAGGCTATTTACTACCAAAGCCATCATTCCAAAAGAACAGCAATGTTACCATTTAAATCATACCTGGGTTGATTAAGGGTGTCCATACCTTCCACAAGTGTATAAGACAGAAAGTAAATGTAAAATGGAGTCTGGGATACCAAATCACTGACTTCGAGGACGCAGTTGATCGCGTAAGCTACTACGTATCTTGGATTCTTCAATAGAAGTTCGAGATATAGACGGATCTCCTAATATAGGCCAGGAAGGTATTTCCATGTTTTAAAAAGAAAGAAATGACATGACGGATTTTACTATACCAATGAACTACAGAATGAAAGTGAAAGACAAAATGTTGGATTCAAATCAAGACCTTGGCATAGAACTGAAGAATATGAAGGTGTAACATTACCGCCCCCGCCCCCACACGCTATATCAACTCTTCTAACCATTCGCTTCTTGGCCGGCGATCAACTAGTGGTTCCGAGGGGGGTAACGCATATTTCTTGCCACTACAAGAATACGATCGAGGGGGCCGGAGAAAATAGAAGGACAAACGAACAAAAACTTGGGGTTAACTCAGAGCAGAAGGAGAGTATGCAACACTACATTTCCCATAGCATATATGGACTAACGCTAGCATGGATTACTAGCGAAAATTCCACAGAGCAACTGGAATGCCGACATCTCTTGATTCGATCTTCTTTCACTGGACACTCTCTTCTCTGCTACTGTCTCACCGCTCCGGTGTCCGGTGTCGACTGCCCCTGTCCGTGGTTCCACGCCAACACTTGTCAGCTCCTTTCTCGAACCAACTCTCTTCTGGCGTCCCGTTACCTCTTCCGGCCACGCCGAGATTTCAAGTCCAAAAACCCTTTATCTGGTTTCGCGCCAAAACAGACAAAGGAATCGTCTGCTTGGCAGGCCACCCATATAGTGTTACAAAGGACATTGAGATAACAGTGATCTTAATTGTTGTCCAGATCCGTAAAAGTACGTGGTGTCTTCAATAGGTTTCCAGACTATTGTACAGGCATTTAAATTTGTCGAAGACTCTTGAAAATTCAGTATGTTATTGATATATATCTTATGAGATGACTGACAAATCTTTATGATTTCAGGTTCAAATGAACAGCTACAGCAGCAATTGGAATACACCCTACTAAAGCCTGATTGTCACAGCTGGTGAATTTTAAAAATACAATCTGTACATGAGGAAGAACGATACACAATAAAATTCTGTTTTAAACACGGGATAAATGCCACAGAAACGTATGGAATACTTCAGACTGATTTTGGAGCATCTTGCATGGATCGAGCATCAGTTTTTGAGTGGCATAAGAGATTCAAGCAAGGCAGGGAGTCTGTGAGGGATTATGAGAGGTGTAGGAGGAGTAAGGAAGTCAGAACATGAGTTGATTGGCCAAAGGGTTAGGGTTAGTGTTAGGGTTACTATGTTGAGATTTTAAGGGAGTTCAGGAGAAGATTCCGTCGGAAGAAACCAGCACTCTTCAAATCGGCTCAGTGGCATTTCCACGAGGACAATGCACCAGTCCACTACTCCATCCTTGTCTAAGACTATTTGACCTAGATGGGCATCAAGACAGTTCCTTAGCCTCCCTATAATCTAGACCTTGCTCCCTGTAACTTTTGGTTATTCCCTTAGCTCAGAGGCTGATCTTATGAGACAATTGAGGAGATAAAAGAGGCTGTGACGAAGGTCATTGACACGATCACACAAAAGGACTATCATGGGGCCTTCCAGAAGATGTTGGAACGGTACAAGAAGTGCATTGCTACCGGAGGAGATTAATTCGAAGGAGACTAGAGTTTCATGTGTGTACTATCAACAACAGTGCCCATACGAAAAAATCTGGAAACTTATTTAATGATCCTCGTATTCCCATGAATCTGAAAAAGAGAATTGATGAACTGAAAATTCGAGGAAAACTTGAAACCATCCAGAAGTCAGCATTATTAAATTCAGCTAGTGCACTTAGAATGATCAGATTTGTTTGGTTTGTATTGGTAGTATAACAATCATTGTAGGTTATCTAATGACAAATCTGGTTTATACAAATATAAATATATATGATTTTAAACATAAGTCAACGAAATTAAATACTTCTGAATATTGCTATGAATCACAAACTATTAAACTTCAATCATTTGTTTACACACTGTTAAATTTTCAAACAATTCTATTCATCACCAGTCAACAAAGTTAAATGGTTCCCTATATTGCTGTGGATGATTAACAATTCAATTAAACACTAGGCATCTGTTTACACACATTTAAATGATCAATCAGTTTTATTTTTAACAATTCAGTTAGGCAGAAGTCATTGTTGTACTCAGTTTAAATGCCAAAAACAGTTTTATTTCATCCTTTTAGGTTCTGCCACTCCGGGTAAGAGTTGACCTGGAAGTAGTGGTTATGAATGGGGTACTCTGCCTTTCTCAAACCTCAGCATAACAGGATCCTCACCATCAGATTGTTTAATGTCATATGCAGGACATTCGTTAAGTCGGTGAGGGTCTTGTCCTTATGCAGAGATGCAGTCAGTGAATTCTATAGCCCTAGCCGTCTAGGCAGATATTAATTTGAAAATACTTGCTGTAACACAAGTTAAAAGGGACCCGATAGAACTTGGAAGCAGTAAAATAATTACAAAAATGCGCTTTCTTCTATTCACTAAAAAAAAAATTATTTCGTCGAAAATTGGCAAATGAATTAGATCGCTGATTTTATTTGCACCGATCAGGGCTTGTGTAGGAAAAGTCAATTTTTTTTTTTGTATGAGTAGATTGCTTAAAAATGATCTACTGTTGTGTCACAGATTCTTTGAACAGTATTTTTTGAGTTGTGACACCATAGTTTTTCCTTCACTTCAGAAAAACACGATCTGAAATTTGGCCTTATCTATATTTAGGTGAGCTAGTATTTAAAACACATAGTCTCTGTTTTATTCCGCTAAAAAATATGTACTCTTTTGTAATTATCTGACAATTAATTAGCTGAAATTAAAGTTCCAAGGCTCAAATAGCCTTCAAATTCCAAAGTAAATATTTACTTTCACAGAAATATTTAGCTACGAACTCCTATCTTTTATAAAAAAAAAAAAAACCATTTGCATCTAAAAGTGTATTATATGCTATTTTTCCTCCAAGCTCAATTTATGATATTCTGAACCCTCATAGCATTTATAGCCCCCATTTTAGAATTGGCAACATACCCACTGGTTTCGACTCAGGTTTTTTTGTAGTTGGTAATATAAATGTCATCGGCATACCAAAGTCTAAGCAAATCCAATAACATTGACGAAGATCACATTTCGAGAAATCAATAATCTCTTCCATAATCATTCTTATATTGGTAAAAGCTATTTAAAAAGAAAAGATATGCGTGCAAAAGGAGAGGATATGTATTTAAAAAAAGAATTAATGCGTGTTATCTATTTATTTTTAGTTACCTCCGAATCCTGAATAGGGCGGGTAAAGTGCTTCATATTTCACACGTCATATTTGAAACTTGTTGCTGAAACCTGTAAAAATAATTCTTTACAGTTTCCAGTAGTTGGAAAATAGGTGTGTCGATGATCAAACTATACATCATGAAATCTGTGTAGAAATGCGGAAGCATTGGAATAAAGAGAGGCTAAAGAAGCAAATAACTCCAAATCATGAGTGAACTCTAATTTGAACTTATAAACAGCAAGTGTGTCTTAAAAAACCTGTAGAGATTTAATATCTAAAAGAAGTTTTTAAATTGGCTTATACTTCTGCCTGTCCCCTCCATTGCATCGGTTGATTTATAGCTTTTATGCTTCTATACCACAATCTCCATTCGTATGTATGTATGTATGAATGTATGTATGTATATATATCATCTGTGTATCTATCTCAGTTATATGTTTTCAGGCATTTTTCTTCACTACTAATAATGTAAACCATTTTTGACTTATAGATGAAACAGACTTAAAGGAATTGGTTTCGTTATTTTATTTTTTTCGTAGTTCAGAAGAAAAACGAAATATTATTTAGCCGACAAAAGATATTTTAACTGAATATTTCGCTGCGAAGTGATAAATGGCGTCTGGTATTTCTAGGAATTATCACCTTTTGCGAAAATGAATTTTATTTCATGTATCCAACCATCGTCCAGATGTTCACTTAAATCAATAAGTCAATTTACGCCACTTTCTTTTCTGTCGGCTGGTCAAGGACTATGAAAGACGAAAACAGATAATCAGGTAACTGGTCTTAAGTATTTCTTTGGCAAATTGATCGTCTCCTGTTGCTGTAAGAAGGAACAACATATCAATTTATTATACTTGCGTATTGAATTTTATGAACAAATATTATATAAACCTCATCTCTTCATCGTAAATCTGGTTTTAAGAACAAAGAATCGTGTCAAAATTTGATTTTATTTGCTAATCTATAAACACATATTGAAATACTCATCAATACAATACCATTCATAAGTATGTAAGCAATAAGAAAAATTGCTTTTATAAGTTCAGTTTAGAGATCTATGAAAAGGGACATCGAGCGTTTAACCCAAAATATCAATGATTGCTTTTAACCACGTTTTAAGTTTTTGAATTAAGTCATTGGAAAATGTACTCTTTAAAAGAGTTAGATTATTAAATGAAAAAAATAATACGCTTTTATAACTAATATGAAATAATATTCATATTGAGTCAAGTATAGTAAAAGTTATGTGCTAAAATTGCAATTTGGAATAATTGCTAATATAGGAAGTTAGTTATGATTACTTCAATAAAAAAAATTCCCAATAAGAAGTTCTCGTGGTGCACTGACTAATGTAGTGGACGGTGGTATCTTAGTGAGTGAGTTCGAACTCCAGTTGCATGTTACGTTCACATTCGGACTAATACCCTTGGGAAAGGTGCAAACTTCGTTTTCCTTCCAGCTTTGGCTTTAATAGTACGAGTATTGAACTTCTTCAAGGATGGCTTTGACTTTAAACAACCCACAAAGTTCGTTAAAACATTAAACAGAGAATGCAAATCAAACCAAAATTTCTAATAAGCCTGGCCCATTCGGCTGGGGCTGCAGAATACACCGAATGCATCTCTACAAAAATGTTAGACTTCCTCAATATATATATATATATATATATATATATATATATATATATATATATATATATATATATATATATATAACATTTAACAATCTGATGGTGAGGATCCAATAATGATGGAGATTTGGGAAATGCGGTGTATTCTTTCATCACCCGTGTTTCACGGTTCACTCTGGACCCTAGTTTTAAAACCTGATAGGGTCTTATCTATGGAATAAATAAAATTAACTGTGTATTTATGGTGAACTGAATTGTTTAAAATAGAACTGTTTCTGACAATATAACCTGTTTACTAGTGCTAAACCGAATTGTTGGTATTAGAACTGTTTTTACATTTAATTGTGTCCAAACGGAAAGTTTACTTATGATTAACTGAATTGTTCGAAAAACGACTGTTTATATGAATAAAATAGGATTTGACATTAAATAACCTACAACTGTAGATATGCTATATAACTAAACCAAACCAAACCAAACTATCTAATGTGCCCTGAAACCTACAGTGTAATTGCTTCAAACATTTTATGTGTTTTTGGTCCAAAGTAGAGGGTGATTTATTACTTTTCGATCATGTTTGTTACGTTAGATTTTTTTCATTTTTAACATTTTGTTCTTGACATAGATAATATTTGAACTGGTAGAATTTATTAGCCCTGAATATGTCTTATGATGAAGACACAATTTTTAAAAATCAGACATAGATTTGAGGTAAATTCAAGAAAACTTATGAGGCAAGAAAAAAATGTATGTGATTCCGAAAAAAAAAAACGGTTGAAAGAGAAAAACAGATGTACCAAAACTCAATCAACATGTCTCGCTGAATCTCTATTTATATTGTGATCGGCTAGAATAGAATATTGATAAGAGTATTGGAGACGTGAAGTGACTTGCTGCTTTTCTGACCCAAGAAAAGACATCAACAAAGTCTGATGTGAAAAACTCCCAAGGCGTAAAATAATAATAATAAAGACTTGACATGATTGGGTCGGCAAGGTGATCCACTGGGGGATGTGCTAGAAATTGAAATTTGACAATACGAACAAATGGTATATGCATAACCCAGCACCTGTCCTAGAAAATAAGACACGTAAACTCATATGGGACTTTGACAAACACACGGATCACCGAATCTCGGTCAGAGACCAGACCTAATAATAATCAACAAAAAAAAAAAAAAAAAAGAAAGAGAATTTGCAAAAATGTCGACTTTGCTGTCCTGGCTGACCACAGAATAAGACTGAAAGAATATGAAAAGAAGCTAAGTACCTCGACCTTGCTAGGGAATTAAAAAAAACTGTCGAACATGCAGGTGACAATTATACCAATTGTAATTGGTGCTTTTGGTACAGTAACTAAAGGATTAATAAAGGTACTGGAAGACTTGGAAGTTGGCGTACGAGTGGAGACATCCAAACTATTGTATTATTGAGACCGGCCAGAATATTGAGAAGAGTCCTGGAGACTTCAGGAGACTTGCTGTCACTCAAACTCCCGTGAAAGACCATCAGCTAACGCTGATGTCAAAAACTCTGAGTAAACAATAATGCATGACTGCGTGGGTAAGGGGATCCACTGGCAATTGTGCAAGTAACTGAAGTTTCATCATACGAAAAAAAAGTATATGCACAACCCTGAAACTATCCTGGAGAATTACACGCATGAACTCCTTTGGGATTTTGACATACAAACGGATCACTTAATTTTGGCCAGATGACCTGGCCTTATAATAATCAACAAAAAAGAAGAGAACTTGTAGAATTGTGGACTTTGCTATCATAAGAACCACAGAGCAAAACTGAAAAATTAAAAAAGAAGGATATGTACCTCGACCTTGCTAAGGAATGGATAAAGCTGTGGAACATGAAAGTGACGATAACACAAACTGTGATTCGTACCCTTGGTTCAGTCACAAAAGGATTAGTACAACGACTGGAGGACTTGGAAATAACAGGACGAGCGGAGACAAACCAAACCACTGCATTATTGAGATCTGCCAGAATACTAAGAAGAGTTCTGGAGAATAGAGACGACTTGATGTCATACAACCTCCAGTGAACACCGTCAGCGAACGCTGATGTGAAAAACTCTCAAGGAGTAAAATGATACAAATAATAACCATAGATTATCTCTGAAGCTGGATAAATGACGAAAAGATACAAGCATACCTAAATTACTAAAGAAGAGTAAAGTAATTCTGATCCAGAAAGACACAAAAAAGAACCATACTCAGCAACCTTCGACCAATAACATTCCTACCTATGATATTGAAAATCCTGAATAACAGATAAAAATAACATCTGTTATTCACTTGATACCCACAAACTATTTCCGGAAGAACAGAAAGGGAAAGGGTGACTGACTATTAATAGATCAGCATATCTTTGCGTTGACCAAAAACAGGGGGGATATGTAGCCATTGCATGGATTGACTTAAAAAGGCCAACGATATGGTATCGAAATCATTGATACTAAAATGTCTGAAAATGTACAATATGTCCGACAAGGTCATGAAATTCATCAAGAAAACCATGAAAAATTGGAAAGTAAAATAAGCAGGACAAACTATAGAAGTCAAACTATAGAATAAATAAAGATTCATATTCTTAGGAGACTCACTTTTACCAATACTATTTTATATACTCAAGTTGCCACCCAGTTACATTAAAATTTACAAGACATTGAAGATTGGTCAGTCGGCTGGGGCTGTAGAATACACCGACTGCTGTTTTGCAGAGGGGTAAGACCCCACAACGAGTTTCCTAGATATGACACTAAATAATTTCATAGTGGTGTTCTAGTAATGCTGGAGCTTTGGAGAACACAGAGTTCCCTTTCAGTGTCATCTCTTCCAGGTCCACTCTGGCCTGGAGTGGTAGCTCTTGATAGGTTCCAATCTATGGATCAAATAGAAGTAAACAGTGTATGTATGCTAAACTGAATTGCTTTAAATAGAACAGTTTTCAAATTTGAACTGTGTACGTCATTTAACCAGCGTACTTATGCTGATTTAAATTGTTAAAAATAGAATTGTTTTCGCCATTGAAACTGTACTGTCGTTAAACTGAATTGTATGAAATAATGACTGTTTGACTAAACTGAATTGATTGCAAGAGAAATGTTTTTGACGATTAAACTGTATACTTATGCTAAACTGAATTGTTTGACAAATAACTGTTTATTTGTATGAAAGTAGATTTGGCATCAAATAACCTACTAAGGTTAATTTGGCATAAAACTCAAACACGCAAACCAAAAAATTACAAAATCACAAAAGTTTTATTATCTTATGTATATGGATCATATAAATTGATTTGTAAAAATTTAAATGATTATGTCTGGCCTAGATACAAAAAAATAGAGTTTACAGCCAGGATACAGGAAAATAATTTGGTCTTGAAAATGTACCATGCTTATTATGAAAAGTAGGAGAAGAGATTCAACGGAAAGTATAGAGAAGCCAAGACGAAAAAAAAAAAAACCAAAGGAAAGGAAAGGGTGCCTCAGACGAACGAGAAGTCAATAGTTGTAGCAGAAATCTCATCGGGGATGAATACCTGGACAGACTTCTCGTGAGCGACTCGGGACCATTCTTCAGATGGAGAAGGGAGGAACTTGGAACAATTGGACCTGAAGACCAGAAAATTGTTGGCTATGCTAAAGGTCTTACATCCGAGGGATGACATAGACATACTGTGTGTATCAAGAAAAGGAGAAAGAGGATTTGACTGCATTGGGTAGCGTACAGAACTCGAGGACTATAATAAACATAGTGAAGATAATCCAATTCGCGCAGTTATAAGCAGCATCGGTAACGTACAAACAGAAAAACAACAAAAACTAAAGAGCAAAAATTGGAAAATTACACATTAGAAGATCTGAAAACAGCTACGAAAAGCAAATAATATAAGAGAAATTGATTTTTTTTTTAACAGAAACACAAAACTACTCCATAAGGACAAATTATATTAAAACAAATATCAGTAATACGCAACGGAATGGCGTGATTATATGGGGAGAAAGCGATGAAATGATTAATCACATTATAATTATTTCTTCTCAATAGTTCCCAAATTAAGGATCATATTTTATTTCTAAATTTCACCTCTTATTTACACCTATCCTTTAATAAACCCTGCTTAAATTGGTGTTCTTGCTCAGGGGACTATATTGATAACTTTGAGATGCATTTTTCTACAAACTTGTTGTTCACTCGTAAAAAGCATTAAGTATTATTAGAAGTGTTCTTCCAAAATTAAACTACAAGTTACTCAAGTCCTCTTACTAGCTGGGAGAGTATATATAGCGTAGTGGCAAACGTGTTGGATTGCTACATAGTTGTAATCGAGTTCGAACTCCTGTAGTTCTGTAGCGTTCGCGTTCAGATGTATACTCTTAAGAAAGGGATGATCCTCCTCATCCTTTCTGCTTTGAACCAATGGTATAACTACAGGCTTTCGATAAAAGTGACTTTTTCATTAAATGACCCATATTGCCATTAAACAAAGACAGAAAAACCTAAAAATTGCTCAAAGAGTTACCTTTTTCAATCTCGTTAATCTTCTGTTCACAAGGTTTTAGAAAGATGTACAAATGCATTTTCATATATCAACCATTTAAGTATGTTAAAACACAAATATTTTCCAACTCTGTATGCATTACAAGCGTGTTTGAATGTAAGAGTAAAATTGCTGTTGTGATAGGAAGATTAATATTTCTTTCTGGAAATAATATCTTAATAATATTTTATTCAAAATCTAAAGAGAAACCTTACATTCTTCTATCCTTGTTACTTATATTCAAGACTTTTGTTTGGTATGATATGGTTTTAATTCAGAACATAGAAGTTATATAAACTCAAAGTGTGAGCGTGTAAATGCGTTAAAAGTCAAATCCTATTTGTAAGATATTTTCTTGAAATGTCTCTCTCGTAACATAAAGTGAATCTATGAAAAATAAGAAAAAAAAATGGGTGTTTGAAGAAAAAATATTCGCTGGTATAAATATTCATGTCTTACTCTTTATATATTCACTGGTAGAAGTACTTGCATATGAATAAATAAATAAACCACGCATACTCTAAGATGTATCTCTCGCTTTCTCATATAAGCATGAACACACACACACACACACACACACACACACACACACACACACACACATATATATATATATATAAATATATATTTATATGTGTGTGTGTGTGAGTGTGTCTGTGTCTGTGTGTGTGTGTGTGTGTGTGTTCATGCTTATATGAGAAAGCGAGAGATACATCTTAGTGTATGCGTGGTTTTATTTATTAATTCATAAGCAAGTACTGTGTGTGTGTGTGTGTGTGTGTGTGTGTGTGTGTGTGTGTGTTATATTTCAAAAATTTTCATAGTTACTTGGACACACAAGTCTTTCGTTACCATTTTATATTCAATATAGATACTGTTCTCACTTGGTTATATATATATATATATATATATATATATATATATATATATATATATATATATATACACGTCATTTATCTTTGGAAATTATATATTAATATATATATATATATATATATATATATAGAGAGAGAGAGAGAGAGGGAGAGAGAGGAAGAGAGAGAGAGAAGGAGAGACCTACAGACAGACAGACAGACAAACAGACTGATTGACAGAAACACAAATAGAGAGACAGAGAGAAATTGGGAGAGAGATGGAGAGAAGTCATAAGGCAGTGATAGCAGTGTAAAGAAAACATTTCATAAAGATATTTGACAGTATATATTTTGGCAAAATTTCCTTTATTCATATTGTTGGCTCGGTCACTTTATATGGCTCATACGTAATTTCACATTGATAACCCATCGGAGTTATGAGATCTTAATCTCTGTAAAAGACATGTTCAATAGATTCAAATATGCACATATGAAAATATGTACAATAAATGCAAAAATGCATCTTTAATTTTCCGATACACCTGTTTTCTTCATGGTTATGAACAGTTAGATATTAAACTTTACATTCAAATTTAAGCAGATATATCAAATATAGAATATGTTTTAATGTTTCAAAGGAGTGTTCAGTGCAATGTGTATATTCCACTTTTCTACACGCTAAAATTCAAACTCAAATTCAATTCCGATTAAGCAGTTATGTGTACAAATATTTATGCACGCATTTACGCATATATCGTACATATGTAAAGCTCGTATACCTCACCTTGGTCACGTTATATAACTATTTAAAAAAAATGTCTGCAAAACATTTTAAAGAATTAACTAAGATTTCGTTGTCATTTTTTACATTGGGCATATTCCTACTTTTAAAAGGTCTTTCTTTAATATTTGAAATATGCGTTGAATTCCTGTAAAACACACACATACTAACAAACATACACACACACGAATGTACAGATGTTGACCGGGGACACTGTGTTTCATTCCCAAGGCGAGTCTTACCAAAGACTCAAAAAATCGTACGTGACACCTCCTTGTTCAACACTCAGTATTATACGATTTGTATCTAGGTTAGAGTGGAGTAATCCAAAGAAAAAAGAAGCATCTTCCTCTACACTCCGTTGATTGAAAAGAGAGCCTTCACATTACCCTCGACTACAGTCACCAATTTATATATATATATATATATATATATATATATATATATATATATATATATATATATATAGAGAGAGAGAGAGAGAGAGAGGAAGTCTTGGGAGGCGTAGTGGTTAATTTGCTTGAGTGTGTGATCCTAGAAAGATAGTTCTAATTTCAGTCATGCTACAACGTTCTCTTTCGGAATAATATACTTTGAAGAGATATGAAGCTCCTTATCCCTGAATGTATGGGCTTAATAGTTACGCTACTGTCCATGTGCTAAGTTGGATTTAGAATTAAATAACCAACTAAATTTGACACGGTGTTCAGCAAAGAAAGCCTTTATATATATATATATATATATATATATATATATATATATATATATATATATATATATATTCTTTTATGAAAATACAAAAGAAATTTGAAGTGTTTGGAATAGAACAGTTTATATGTATAAAAAGAGATTTGGGATTAAATAGCATAAAATGGTTGGTATGTCATAAAACAGAAACAATATATATAAATATATATATATATATATATATATATGTGTGTGTGTGTGTGTGTGTGTTTCTAATTTAGGTTAATCCCTAATTTTAAGTGTGGCAGAGTGAAAAATAAAACCAAAAGATCCAACTTGTGGATATACAAATATAAAAGTTGATATTTGTGAAAAGAAATTCCATAAAAAAGAGAAGTCTAAAAATATACGTCTTGCCAGAAGAAAATAAAAAAATATCGTAATATTTAGGTAAAAGAAAAAAAAAACTCTGACCGAGGACTAAGTAAACGAAGAATGCGCTCGGTAGTAGACAGAGCAAACATTAATGGAAGTACCTAATGTGTCAGACGAAATCTACCAAGGTTTCATCTTTCCGGATCATCAGCATATATATATATATATATATATAACAATGTAACAGGTCGAAAAGCATTATAAATATTATTAATTATTCTTAGTTTTAATGTTACATGTAAACATTGTTCGACAGATGGAAAACAAATCTTTGAGGTGTAGCTTATTTTCATTAATTCGAATCAGTGTCCTAAAATATAATCTTAGTGATTAAAATAAAACTCACGGAAAGATTGGCTGTTTGAGTTTCCTTAGATGTCTAAAACTTTTATTAGACTAGTGTTGCTTTATCATTGATATTCTTGTAGTCATTTCGGTCAAAATGGACGGTGCGTTATTTGACAATTCTAATTTCCTTCTAACCTGTTTCTCTCTCACTATATATATATATATATATATATATATATATATATATATATATATATATATTGATCTTAAAGACGGGCTGGAAAGATTCAGAAGTGATTTTCCAGAGTTTTTAGTGGGTTTTATATCTTTTGGACAGAAACCTTTGCCCTGGTGACCCTGCTGAGATTGCTCGCTCTCAGTTCGAATCCTAGCAGTAACAAATCATGAGCATTCCTCTTGGGCAAAAAAAAAAATGGCCATTGTCTTCTTTCCAAATTCTGTAATGGGACCCCTTTGAGAAGTATTTGTTATACCAATTCTAATCCTGACCTTGAATAGTAACCGCCCTTGATACAGTTGATGATCCACTTCCATTGTTTTACATTCTGCTTACTAGTCTACAGTGCTCTATCAACTGTTCTACCCTGTAATACCAACTCCTGGTAAGTGGTGAACTTACTCAGAAATTATTTTCGTAGATACAAAAATCGTTCACATTTTTTTTCAAATAGATTTTCTTAAAAAAATGAAATAAAATCAATATAAATATATGCATTAAGAATGACCTTGTAGATGAATGCAAAACTTAGCCTCGACGGTTTCTCAATAACTGACTGACTTATTTCAAAACTATTGAACCCTTTTTATCACCTAACTAAAACCATTCAATGAGACTCGTGGTCTCAGATCGACCTCGGGGTCAATGGCCGTCAATTTTATAGCAGTTTTTTTCCCACAGATTTAACTGTTTCAGCTTTTTTCTATTTTAATGGCATATCAACTTTCGTGCGTTATTTACTACCAAACCCTATTAAAACATCATTCAGGAAAACATGCTTATTGACTCTGGACCTCATTGGCATTAACCCCAAATTTCATCTAATAACCCCTGAGGTACATAGGTTAGCCTGATACAACATTAAATCAGAGACACAAGTCTTAGCTTTTTGAAAAAATAAATAACACACTACGCAAAACATAAATAAAGTATGTTCTTATATTATTCAGTTCCAGATAAAGCACTCTTAAATTTATAATCATTTGATTTAATCGTGTTTCCTTCTATCTTTGCATAATATGATGAGTCTATTTTTAAAATTCCGTAATCGCAATTTATTTTTGATTATACACATGTCTCTCTCTCTCTCTCTTTCCTTCTCTCTGTTTCTGTCTCTGTTTCTGTCTCTCTCTCTCAGTATATATATATATATATATATATATATATATATATATATATATATATATATATATATATATATGTATCGAAATAAAATCACTTTTGTTGTAATCTGCGGTAAAAGAATCAGCAGATTATTGAATGATTAAATGAAATACATCATAAACCTAAAATTAGTATTTTAGTATATACGTGAGTGTATGTTTGTGTGATTGTCACTTCATCTTCTTTGCCTAACATTATTACATTTAGAACATATGTGTGCGCCTTTATATATCTATATACATATATTACACACACACACACACACACACACACACACACACACACACACACACACACACACACACACACACACACACATACACACATACACATATATATATATATAGAGAGAGAGAGAGTGAAATATACGTTTATTTGATATATATTTATGACTTGATTTATAAATCCTATTGAAATATTTACTTCCAAAATTATTCTTTAACCTGCGGACCGCCCACATTGTGTAGTGGTTAACGTGCCTGAATGTGATATTGTTGTATACCAACTCTAAATCCAACCCCTCAATGGTGTTTTGGTATATTACCATAAAAAAAAGAATGAGCCCTTTAATTCCAACAGCTATGGTTTTGTTTTGTTTCTTTGTTTCATGTCAAATCAACCTTCATTTATTCAGTCATCAATTCCACTCTATGTACTTGTGCAACAGAAATCATCGGAATAAATTGACACACAATGGAGTTATAAGGACTTAGATAGATAGGTAGATTGATAGACAGATAGATAGATATGTGGCATTTTCGTTTATGAATAAAGTTTGGTTCAATAGGACAGACTCTTAATGCCTGCTTTTTCTGTCTTTGATCAGTTTAGTTCTCCGTTTAAGTCCTTTGATTTCTGAACGGATTGGATTAAGGAAGGCACCGCATGTTTCCAAATAACTCTTGCTCCCAGTTAAACCCATTCCCTGTGGAACAAGAACGAAAATGACAAACAATGAAGAGTTATATACATTGATATAAAAGGTTGGAGGAGGAAAACTTGTTCCTTCCAACTTCTTCTTTGGGTATTTTTAAAATGTTTATGACACGTCAGTTATGGTGTAATCTTATTATTCCCTCCACGATATATGGTTTCAGTTGGTGTCAATGTATTTGGGAAACATGCAGTACCATCCAGAATTCAAATTATTCGTCAGAAACATAAATCGATGAAAATCTGAATAAGAAGTTCGCAAAAGTAGTCGACGGCAACCAGAAGGTTTTCTTTTCAATAGCTACTATACCAAGGTGTAGAGTATGACACAATTCTTTTCACTGGATTGCTCCACTTTACCATTGATCCGTATCATATAATCCTAAGTGCTAAGCAAGGATATATCAAGTACCTGTTTTTGAGTCTCAACCTTGGAATAAACCCCGTTTTCTCGGGCCATTCGCGAACACTCTACCCACGAGACCAATAGGCCAATATATATATATCATCATCATCATATCGTGCTGGCAGCACGGATATCCCTGACCCTCTCTCGCCACTCCTGGCCGCGCAAAAGCAGGACGACCTGCTCGAACGTACATTCAGCAGCTATGTGAGGATACAGGTTGTTGTCCCGATATATATATATATATATATATATATATATATATATATATATATATATATATATATATTTATATATATATATATCCCGTTTTCCCGGGCCAGTGGCGAACACTCTACCCACGAGACCAATAGGCCAATATATATATATATATATATATATATATATATATATATATATTTGAAGCAAGGTATATTCAGAGTTGATGGAAGAGTATAATTTTATATTAACGAAGTTAGAACGTCTACCCGTGTATTTATAGAGTGTTATCCATGAGAGCGGAAAGGAGCACTCGGAAAGATCCATGATGGTGGGAAGATTAAATTGACAGGCCATTAGGGCCAATATTGAAAAGAAGAGCTAGAACAAGATAAAATGCATTCTTGTCGTTGAAGTTAAAATATGTGTGTGTGTGTATGTGTGTGTGTGTGTGTGTTCGCGCGCGCTTTTTGCTCGTATATGCGTTTGATAGCTTGTAAATGTATACGTTTCCGCGAATTTGCATGATCATGTGGATATCGGTAGAACCATTTTACTTGTTTTTAAGTTAAAGGTTTACCACTAAATCTTCCAAGAAAATCATGATACTAAGTTGCAATATTTCATAAAACCATAATATTTTAATTTACAAGGTTATTACCCGTCTCTTTCTCAAGAAATCGATCCTTTTTTCTTCAAATCCGAGAGCCGATTTAATGCTTACAATTGAGTATTATTGCTTGTCTCTTAATCCTTCCTTTCAATACATCAGCAGTCGTATGATTTGTTTTATTTTTTGTAAGTTTGTATTTTTTGTCTCCATTATTTCAAAAGTATTTTACGAGTTTTAATCCTTTAATGCATTGTTATGTTTCTTCTAAGTGCATTTCTTCGGCTGAAACTGTTTTTGTCTTGTTTTCTTTCTGTTCTTTTTTATGTATATTTCCTGTCTTTTCGACGCCATTTTGAAAGTCAATAATATCTTTAATATATTTTGAGTGCAACTGTTTATACGCTTGAAATTAACTTCCTTAGTATAAGTGTGCGGTTTTCACATGTTCAAAAGTTATGAATGTGCTTGTATATACATGTATGCGTTTGTTACAACGCTATATGTCGGAAGACATCGATTATTTCATTGTAATGAAAAGTGAGAGAACAAATAATCCTGAGTCTGTGCAGGTTTCTGTCTTTGTGCGTCCCCAACACTGTTGTAGTATTTTTTTTCTGTAGAACTAGAAAATGACTTTATTTTGGTTTAGGAATACGATCAATCGATTAATTTTAACGGAATTTCAACTTCTCTAAGTTAGAGAATCTCGTTCACTTTCGTTTTTTGTACATTTTTGTGTAAATGTTTCTTAAATTTTTTAATTATTTTTTTAATCATATTTGTATCCTGGTGTTTCATTATGGTCCAAGTTGTGCAAGCATACAGTAGTATTAACAGAAACTGAGCTTGTAGAAATCCCCGTTATTTTTTTATTCTATTTCTTACAGATTTTCTGATGTTTTTTTGTCTTTCAAGTTTCATCAGGGGTCGAGAATAAGGC
Organism: Sepioteuthis lessoniana; assembly: GCA_963585895.1. NCBI lineage: Eukaryota > Metazoa > Mollusca > Cephalopoda > Myopsida > Loliginidae > Sepioteuthis > Sepioteuthis lessoniana. The sequence continues at coordinate 46,793,170 of OY757910.1, read as the reverse complement.
GATAATTGCTGGAAAAATCAAGTCTTCACATATCTATATTACAATATTTTTTATTTAGCGTATGTATTTTATCAATGAAGGAATGAATGGGCATAATTAATAGACATAGCAGTTTTCTTTATAAGAATATGGCTCTCTCACTTGATTTTTCGAAAGGGGTTGTAGCTGGTCGATGTAAGAGAGGAAGACGGAAGAATATGAAAACATACTGCCCTATTGACCAATGACTTCTTCTCTTGACCATACTACGCTATAGTATCTTCAGGGCCTTACATCATTGCCTCTTTTGCTTTCCTGCTAGTGGCCACTGCGAGCCGTTGCCCCAACAGGCGCCTGGCAGTCAGTCTCCGTGACTTATCGTATCTAGACCCAAGAATCCAGATTGAAGACTGACCCCTGCAAGACACTTTGTATCTGCTGTGGTCTGTGTATATATAATTTCACAGCGCTCATCTTTTCCGGTTGTCACACACGTGATGTGCTTCCGCTCATTTATACAAGTGCTCCCTGCAATCGCATGTTTTACTCAGGTAGATTATCCGACTTTGTCAAAGATCAATCTGCAACACGTTCACCAAAATTCAATTTATCGAATAAACATTTTAATTATTTTTTCGGAAATATATCTAAGACAAGGTAAAATGCTATTAATCTGCAGAAATGTTTTTGGCTGATAAGCAACAGAGATAAACTGATTAATAATAATCGATTAAAAATGATCAAGTGGTAAAATAATTTCAAGAATCAACCAAAATTTAAGATTAATTGATCAGTGCTATTTGACTAATAAATGGGACCCCATCAAGCACCTACACTCCGTAATGACAATGAAGAAGTAGTCTAAATTTAAACCTCATCATATGCAGTTCAGTCTAGCTCGGAACAAAATTGAAGTGGAGTCTTTGCGTTCTGCTGTGGATATAGTCAGTCTACTCGAAGCCCTGCTGAGAGGGTAGTGTTTAGTAATAGAACAACTAATACAATACAATATATGAATAAAATAAAATGGATAAATAAGGGAAAATATACTTGGTAAAGACGTAGAAGCGTACGTCAGATTCCTACATCTCAAATCGGAAATAATTCTGATCCATTTCAAGCCAAAATGGAAAATCCATTGTCATTGCCCGCTACCAGACAATAATAGTTGCTCACATTTTGGGATGTGACACTATAAAGTCTTCCATCCCAGGGTTCAGATATTTCAGTACAAAAATTTATGTGCAACTAGGTAAGAGAATGCCAGAATTTTTCTGTATGATTATCGGAGTAGCATATATGGATGTATGTATTTACCAACCTTTCGAAACGAGCAAGATGCGACACGCGTTAAATTTCAGCTCTGTGGTTAACTGGTTTTACTTCACAATTTTCCTTCTCCTTGACCAGTTGCCTTAAGAGTGCTAAAGAGCCCAGTCTACCCTATATTTACTAAAAACTGGGGAGATAATGAGAGGATTCATACCTTTCCCAAGGGTATCAACTTAATGTGAAATATTCGCCCACGATTCGAACTCGGGTCACCGAGTCGATTTCCGTTGAGACTATATATCTGCTCATACATAGGTATGAGAATGAACATATCTGTTGGATGTATATTGTCGATAGACTGATTTTAACGGCGTAATATGTTTTATGCCTAGAAGTTAAGAAAATACGTACATCCTGTGTATTTATTTACATTGTGGTGTGATTAGTTTTTTAGATTATTTTAAACAGTTATATAATACGTGGTACATTCAATGTTTCCAGCCTTTTTTTTTTGTACAGGAATTTAACATAGTCATAGACTCCTTAAAATTCAGTATGTTATCACTATATATCTCATGAGATGACTAACCAAATTTTATGATTTCAGGTTCAAATGAACAGCTATAGCAGGAATTGGAATACACCCAACTAAAACCTGATTGTCACAGTTGGAGAATTTCAAAAATGCAATCTGGAGGTGAGGACACTTTAGAAGAACGATATGCAATAAAATTCTGGTTTAAAGTTTGGAAAAATGCCACAGAAACGTATGGAATGCTTCAGGCATTATTTTTGGAGCATTTTGCATAAATCGAGCATCAGTTTTTGAGTGGAATAAGAGATTCAAGGAAGGTAGGGAGTCTGTGGGGGATGATGAAAGGTATGGGAGGAGTAAGGAAGTCAATACACTAGAGTTGATTGGCCAAAGAGTTACGGTTAAAATATTGAGGTTTTAAGGGTGTTAAGGAAGAGATTCGGTCGGAAGAGGCCAGCACTCTTCAGATCGGGTCAGTGGTATTTCCACCAGAACAATGCACCAGTCCACAACTCCTACACAGACTATTTGATAAAGATCGGCATCGAGACAGTTCCTCACTCTTCCTATAGTCCAGACCTTGCTCCCTGTGACTTTTGGTTATTCCCTAAGCTCAGAGACTGTCGTTATGAGACAATTAAGGAGATGAAAGAGGCTGTGACGAAGGTCATTGACACCCTCACTCAAGAGGACTTCCATGGGGCCTTGCAAAAGTTTTTGGAAATGTACAACAAATGCCTTGCAGCCGAAGGAGGTTACTTCGAAGGGGACTAGAGTTTCATGTGTATACTATCAATAAAAGTGCCCATACGAAAACAAATATGGAAACTCATTTAATTGTCCACGTATCATGAATTCCTACCTAATGCAAATCATTTGGAGACAAATTGACGAAATTTCTGCGATGAGTATTGATAATTTTTATTACTTAAAATGTTCGGAATATGGCGCCATGAATAAGGCGTTTTGTTGCAAAGGGCTTCCGTGTGAAATTCATCTGGATATTGCAGGTTCAATTCCAAGTAAGAATTACAAGGAATGCTAACTACAACTTAGCACTTGCACCCAGTAATGGTTAACAAAATCAAAATGGTCGACCCCGTGTATCACATAAGGAGGTCAGCTCAGAGTTCTGTGTGAGCTACCGAGTTTTACATGAAACACTTGAATAAGCTCGAAGGACACATCGTCCGAAACACTGTGATTACAATAATAAAGATGAGGTCAATAATCTGTATGTTCTAAGTTGTAACAATCTGGATACGATTGTATGATTTCAAGTTTCCCCTTTCAATGTAATTAAATTTTAATAAATGATAAGCTTTCAAGGAACCATCTCAATTTATTATTAATCATTTGTTTGCAAATTATTATGTAGTTTCACGTTTCTAAGTATAATAAATCTTTGTAAAGAATTTGGCCTTCAAGTAACTATTCTTAAAACAAAACATGTTCAAATAGTTCTACGGAATCAAGAAGTCTTATCTAATAGAAATGATTTTCAAGCTGGTCTTTTAGACACTTTGATGGCTCCATAAATAGTACTACTAGTGTGAATCAGAGAAGACCTAAGAAGAAGAGTAATTAATGGGGGATTTAAACTATCCAATACATCCAGAATTAAAAACTTGCCAACGGCTGCACTTTGATATCGTAACCAAGATATTCAATTTTCAGTAGAGGTGGAGTGAGAGAAGGGGCTTATTCCTCAGCTGTAGAAACATTCAATATTATATAACTCTATATAACAGTTTAATATCTTGAGTAGGGGATGTTTGTTTCTTCATTTTAACATGATCGACTCTATGGAAGGAAAGTCAGAAAAGAAAGATGAGGGACATTTTTGTTTAATAAGTTTGAAACATTTTTTATCGTGTAATTTCTTTTGGGATGTTTTATATATCTAGTGAGGATGCAGTCGGCTTATTTTAAGCCCCTCCTACAGGGGGATAGTATACTAAACACTGCTATTAAATGGCAAATCTGTTCCTTTTTAATAATGACACATTGAATTTTTTTTTTTTTTTTTTGGCACTTTATTTTCTGAACTGGTTCCGATATTTAAATTCATATGTGGCTTTAATGCTTATAAAGAAATAGTCAAATTATCCAGACAGTCACCGTTCCAAGCAAAATTAAATTATTTTCTACCATTTCTCAGCTAATTCCTTGCATTTGGTTTATTATTACGAATCTCTTTCTGCAGAGTCTATATTTACTCCTCTTTTGACCTGTCTGCCTCTACTCCTCTTTTATTAAATGTGAAATATATATATAAATATGGATAGAAGGACGGATTCCTAAATACTATTATTACACTATCACACACACACACACACACACACACACACACACACACACACACACACACACACACACACACACACACACACACACATATATATATATATATATATATATATATATATATATATATATATATATATATATATATATATACAATTATGAGAGCAAGTTTAATACAAGAAACCATATATATGTCCATGTCCGAAAGAGTTTATGTGTGGATAGATAGGTAGTATTGGTTTTCTTTATGATTATCCTATATATTATTAAAATTACATTAATATACCATCTGCCCTGTCAAGAACTTAATTTATTTGCAAAGCCCTGGCAATAATATTCGTATAAATGTCGGTTTCCATTTTCGACAGACATTATTCCGATAAATATTTAATAACCCAGACTGAAATAATTTCGATTTTCAGTGAAACAGTATTTTTCCAACCGTCCTTGGCCATGATGAGAATTCAGGTAATCTTACATGTACATTTTAGCACAACGTAAATTGAAATGGCTGGCTCAAATAAAAGCAACACACACACACACACACACACACACACACACACACACACACACACATATATATATATATATATATATATATATATATATATATATATATATATATATATATATAAAGTAAGGTTATTTTTAATAAACTGGGTTTTAAGAGATATCAATTATTTTAGTGATATTTTTATTGAACTCAGATATGTCGTTGCAATGGTCAATTACAAAGCCGCAAGTTTTGATTTTTGATTGACACTAGAAAACAAAAACATGCCCCATATGACGGGAGATATATCACAGGAAGTCACCATTATATATATATATATATATATATATCGTCATATCTTCGATTCATTTTGTTTTTACAATTGTGATACAAGACCTGCATCTCCAATAGATGAATCTGTTTAACTAACAAGAAAAGCATCTTTTATATTGGCATTAATACAACGCACTTACATTATCTTCTCAGGATTGCATATTTTCACACTGAATGGCACGAATTACCGACTGGTTGCTGTGAAAGGACCTGGATAAATTCGTCATTCAATTCCTTGTGTCCACAAGATCTCGTATAACTAGCAAGTTTGGAAGTGAACAAACCAGACTATACAACTTCCAAAGAAATTTACATTGAAATAGTTGCTAACAAGAAACAATGGAACAAATGGAGTAGATGGAATCGACAAAAATCTTGCAATTCCCACTGATTCAAGAGATAAGGAAACACAAAGGTAAACACTTTTGGAACAGCAGATAAAACAGATTCATTGCTTTTCTTTCTGACTTTCCTTCCATAAAAATGGTTATGCTATGGCAGGAGAAGCAAACATCCACTACCTAAGGTATTTTCATGTCGATTCGACTTCACACCGACTATCTTCTCTGTTGAAGTGTAAAAGAGGGATCCGGTGGGGAGGCATAATTTTCAGAGATCTGGAATGTATAGATTATCCCATCATTTCCATTATTTCCAAGTCTATTCTGTGGTAAAACTGGTGAAGATCTCATCTATAGGTCAAATACATATGTTTAATAATAATTCCTCTCAAATTATTTGTATCCGAAATATGTTCTAGAAACCACATAAATGTGAACGAATAATGTGTTTTAAGGATATTTACTTCAAGGTAAAATTGTTTCCAAAAATTCTTCATCATCAAGTACTTGAAACAAGATAACTGTATCTAAAATGACAATACGTAAGTAGTAGTTTAATTGTATACAAACTATTTGTTTTAGATTAGAATAAGACAAAAAAAGATATATACTTGTGGGCAACTTATAGGGAAAAAGCCACAATTCAAAAATTGCAATGCTATAGTGTAAATGTAATTAGGATCGTAATTAGAAATTTATAAATAAATCAAATTCTGGCATTAAATAATACATACATATGTAGTTAATTTGCCATTAAACAAATTAACCAAATCAAGGCAAGAAAATGATTCAAATATCAGCATGAAAACACGTAAGTAACTTATTAATTGTTTGACATTTACACTCTGAAAAATACGAGTTGAACTGATTGTTAGAAACGATTGTTTTATCATTTAACTGTGGGTAAATGAATGATTGTCAAATTGAATTGTTACTGATACTTAGCAATATTTAGAAGAATTTAACTTTGTATAAGCGAATATTTAGTGTTTAATCGAACAAATAATCCAAATCTACATGAGATAAACAATTCTGAGTCTGTCTGTCTGTCTGTCTCCTTCACCTTATATATATATATATATATATATATATATATATATATATATATATATATATATATATATATATGTTCATTTATCTATGGAAAAGAAATAATCCATTCATCTGAGGCGTTTTCAATTTTGAATTCTTTTGAAAGGGTCTTGTTTTAGTCTGGTTTGGTTTGGTTTGGTTTCTTGGTTTAATAATATATCTGACTTCGTCGATTAATAAATTTCAAACCCTTCATTGCTGAAGAACTATTTAACCAATTGCTGGTAGGATAAAGGGGTTCATATCTTTCTTAACGTTATTAGTCCAAATGTCAACGTAATTGCGGTATTTGTGTTTGAACTCTCTTACACATGATACATGTGGATTTGTCATACCGTTAAACGGATTAAGCAACCCAAATCAATCAAATGAATCAAAATTCTGCTGTAAATACCACAACAGTCATTCATATCAACAATTACACCGCAGGGACATATACCACCTTCTTGCTGGTGTGGCACGATATCTAACATAAAAATGATTATCACACAAGATCTTATATTTGTTTCATGTATAGCTTTCAATGTTTTTCTCAGTTCACAGAATCAAATTCATGGCATTTTATCGGACTAAAAAAAAAATCAAACCGTTTTTGTAAGTTGGTTGGTAATTATTTCACCAAGCGTTCAAGTTAACAAAATTCTAAGTTTATTGATTTTGTTTAAATCACCTTACTCGAAAGGCTTTCGCCAAAAATATAGTATCTTATTCTATTATCGTACCAATCGATTATACCTTTCGCTCCTTATGATTTAGCACAAATATACGTGTGGTTGTTTCCATCAATACATGTGTAAAATCAATTATTGCAAGTTGTCTGCATCTCGTAGAAGAAGCATTACACTAATTAATTATCTGGGCTAGCAGAAAAATCCTCGTTTCGGCTACGAAGGCAATGGCTTCGGGCCATAAAACGTGAAATGTATTCTGCATATTCATTTTACAGTTCAACCCCATTGTCAATATTGTCCGTAGTTACCCACGTAGTCTTACTAACAAAATGTAATAAATAACCCCGCCTATAAAAAAAAGCCATTCCTTTCTTGTTTGTCTAAGAAACTTTAAGAACAGTATTACTGAGTTGGTTCACGTTATTTTGGCACTTATTACTGTGATATTTGTAGCGTTGGATACTAGTACGTAGAATGGTCAGCGGTTCCTGGATGTATATATATATATTGGATAGTAAGTGCATATTGCTATAATGGTGGTGGCATTATCTGTCAACATGTAAGAACACAAGTCGACTTTTAGCGTTAAAGCATTCTGGTGTTTATTTATTCTCCGTTCAGTCTATGAGGTTGTAGAAGCTAAAATAAATAGAAAATGGACACCACGAGAAACAGAGACGTAATCATGAAATCCATGATATATATATATATATATATATATATATATATATATATATATATATATATATATATATATATATATAATACGTCTGCATCTTTGAACTGGATTAAAACCACACTCTGTCCTAATGTTACCCAAAAAAATCTGATAGTGATCCTCTAGTCCAGGAGGACTGTGGAATATGGAGTATCCCTTCATTGCCTTTGACCCCAGGTTCACTTTGATCCGGATTGGGTCTTATCCATAGGTCAAATAAAATTGTTTGACATTTAAACTCTGAAAACAAACGAGTTGAACTGATTGTTAGAAATATGATTGTTTTATCATTTAACTGTGGGTAAAGGAATGATTGTCAAATTGAATTGTTACTGATACTTAGAAGAATTTAACTGTGTATAAACGAATATTTACTGTTTAATCGAACTATTAGTGTTAAACAGCAGAACTTGATCCTCTTTAATTGTGAGCATAAATTGAATTATTGAATTTACATAAAATACTTGGAACTTTTTGACCGTTTGTAAATAAATGAAAAGTATTTGATATAATTATAAATATTCAAAAACAATATTCGCAAGCAGGTCACTCTGTAAAAATATGATTATTACTGAATATGATTATTAGTGCTAGATAACAATAATCATATTTACCAACCCCCTCCGCTCGGGCAGGATATGACACAAGGCCATTTGTTTAAGCGGAGTTTAACAGGTATGAATTCAGAGTTTTCCTTTTCTTAGACTAGTTGCCTCACCAAGGCTGACGAACCTAGTCTGCCCTACGATTTACCCATAGCTTGAGGGAGAGAATAATTGGATTCATACCTTTTCCAAGGGTATTCGTGCTATGTGAAATGCAATCAGTCAGGTCCAGGATTTGAACTCGTGTCGTCGTGTCCTTATTCTGCGACGATAACCATTATACCACGGGCACCTCCATAAAAATAATTGAAACAATTTAATCGTGTAGAAACAATAGAAACACTGGTGAGAAAACTAATTACAACTAATATCCTACAACAATGAATTCTGCATTTAATACCGTACGAAAGTTGATACGTGATCCAACAAAGAACACGAAATTTATATATCTTTATGTAATTTTGTTTTCGGTTACAGCAATGTATTTTTTACAGAGAACCCTAATGAAATATGTTTTAAATTTTGTTTTCATTGTGCAAGGATAATTAAATAAGTTTCCAGACTTTTTGCCTATGGGCACTTTTATTGAGAGTACCCACATGAAACTCTAGTCCCCTTCGAAGTAACCTCCTCCGGTTGCAATGCAATTATTGTACCGTTTCAAGAACTTCTACAATGCCCCATGGAAGTCCTCTTGTGTGAGCGTGTCAATGACCTTTGTCATAGCTTCTTTCATCTCCTCAATTATCTCATAACTACAGCCTCTGAGTTTAGAGAATAACCAAAAGTCACAGGAAGCAAGGTGTTGACTATAAGGAGGATGAGCAACTGTCTTGATGCCCATCTTGGTCAAATAGTATGTGACAAGGATTGAATTGTGGACTGATGCATTGAACTGATGGAAATGCCATTGACCTTATTTAAAGAGTGCTGTCCACTTCCGACCGAATCTCTTCCTGAACTACCTTAAAACCTGAATATAGTAACCCTAACCCAAACTCTTTGGCCAATCAATTCTGGTGTTTTGACTTCCTTACTACTCTCACACTTCTCATCATTCCTCACAGACTCCCTGCCTTCCTTGAAACTCTTATGCCACTCAAAAACTGATGCTCGATTCATGCAAGATTCTCCAAAAAATGTCTGAAGCATTTCATACGTTTCTGTGGCATTTTTCCCAAGTTTAAAATATAATTTTATTGCATATTGTTCTTCTAAAGTGTCTTCACGTCCAGATTGTATTTTTGGAATTCACCAACTGTGACAATCAAGCTTTAGTAGGGTGTATTCCAATTGAAACTGTAAATGTTTATTTGAACATGAAATCATAAAAATTTGTCAGACCTCCCATAAGATGTATAGCAATAACATCGTGAATGTTCAAGAGTCTACGACAATTTTAAATGCGTGCACAAAAATGTCTGGAAACTTATTGAATCACGACCAATAATATTCTAGGATAAATAATATAAAAACGCCTTTAAAATAGTGCTGAGCTGTAGAACACAATCCCCCTGTGCACAAGACTGCGGAGCAATATCACGATATTTCAAATATGAAATAAAATAAAACAGTACAATCATTCACCACTGAGTTCAATGTACACGAGCTTGAACCAGAAATCGAAAGTATGTCTAATGATTTTATCCTATTTTATTATTCAATTTAAAGTTGAAATTATATATGTATATATATACAGAGAGAGACAGACAGACAGGCAGACAGAGCCAGAGACAGAGAGATATATAGATACAGATAGACAGATATAGATTGTAGTTATATTTTATGAAATCTAGTTAAAGACTAGTAAAATGTTTAAATGAATTTAAAATAGAAAATTCTCCTGCGTTCGTTAACAAACATGAATAAAGTCAAATTCTGTCTCAATTTTGAACACAAAATTATGGGCAATCCTACAGTAAAAACTAATCATGTGTGTGTATGTGTGTGTGAGAGAGAGAGAGAGAGAGAGAGAGAGAGAGTGAGAGAGAGACTCTGTCTGTGTGTGTGTGTGTGTGTGTGTGAGAAAGACAGAGGTTGAGAGAAAGGGAGAGACACTCAGCGCGCGCGCGTGTGTGTGTTCAAAATAATTCATTATATTAGATATCTATGTGAATAATTTACGTTTTGAGTTTAAAAAATCCCCAATTAGTTGACGCAAAATGTAATTAAATTTTTTTATCAAGATAAAATGTTCATATCTGGATATTTTTTGGTGGGTTAGGAATGCCAACTTTTTTTAATATTTCTTTGTCGAATAATTTTTTAAAAATTCAAACCTTTTGAATCATTCCAGTTCTCAAAGATGTGAAACCATAACTCTTTTTGAAGAATCTTAAACGATTACCGAAAAATTTATATTCAGCGGAACAAAACCAAGAAGATAAGAAAAAAAAAAATTGTGGTGATTCAAATATTTATCTGCGCTACGTTCTCCTTGGCAATGACAATGTAGAGTTTTATACATTTACAATGATATTCCTGTCATGTACCTGAAATGTTCATGTATTCAAATTGCTTCTGTTGTTAGGTGAAGTGAGTGGGTGAATGACGTCATGCCCGGAAGAGATATCCTGATAATTTTTAGGATTTCGAAAAGACAGGTTGCTGAGTTTCAACCGTTTAAGTGCGCAGCTGGGTTTTTCGGATCTGAAAAGCTGATCAGTTTGAATCTCTACCGGCAGAGATCTTAAACATCACAAGATGCACCGCGCACGGGAGGAGGTCAGCATAGCATGGTTAGTATAGGCTCTTATTATTTGAGTCTCTCTCCTCGAGTCTCCAAGCACTGAAGGTAGAAATGAATAAACTCGTTCGTACCGTCAGTATTTGTATTATTATTGTTGGTATTGATATAATTATGGCAATATAACCAAATCTCTTGGCACAATATATTTACAAATATTCACCCAACACTTGAACCTGAGCAATATGTGACACAGAGTCAATTTTAAAAGGAGTTGAACAAGTTAAAATTCTGAGTTTTTCTCCAATAGACTGATTGTCATAGCAAAGTTTAAGTTCACTTTCCTGCTACTTAATTATAGCTGAAAAAAAAAGTTTAATTCATATCTTTCCCAACGTCATTGGTACCACGTAAAATACAAAAAGCCTTGTCAGGAAGTTGAACTTGAGTAACCGTCTTCATTTCCTACGGCGTTAAGCATACCAAATGCAACTAGTATCACCGTCACGTCCATCTTCATTAATTTCTAGTTCTCAAGCAAGGTCTAAGGACTTATCTCTCTTTTCGCTTTTTTAAAATTTTACTCCATAGTCTGCGGTCAAAGCAAAGTCTACTATTCGTCAGGTTTTCTTTTTCCTTTCATTTTTGTCCTCGGTCTGGTCGTCTGGTCAAAATTTGGTGATCTGTTGGAATTACAAAACTCAGAAGATTTTCTGCGTCTCATTCTCCCTGAAAGATTTGGGGTTGTGCATATATCACTTATTCTTATGGTCAAATTTCAGTTTCTTGCATAATTCCCTGTGAACCCCTTTTTCAACCCAGTCGCATATAGCCTTATGCTCCTTTTGCGCTACTCTGCTGCATCTGCCTTTTTATGTGATTGATCGTTTTGTCTTTTTTACCACATGTTATTATTACATTTTATTTTTATTTTTTATTTTTTTTCTACTCAATAGAGTTTTTTACATCAGCCGAGGCTGATAGTCTTTCACTGGATTTTTAGAGACAGCACGTCTTCTCACTACTCCAGGACTCTTCTCAGTATTCTGGACGTTCTCAATAATCCTGTTGTTTCGATGGTCTCCTCACGTCCACCAACTTCCAAGACCCCCAGTCCCTTTAGTACTCCTTTAGTTACTGTGCCAAAAGTACCAATAACAATTGGTATAATTGTCAACTGCATGTTCTAGGTAACTTTTTTTTTTATGATTGATACTATTATTAATGCTGTTATTTTTATTGTTTTCATTTTTCTTAATTGGTATTATAATCTTTCTGATTATTAGACTCTACCGAAACGGCTTAAGAAAAAGCTTGATGAGATTTACGCATGGAAGTTACTGGTTGTTTTGAAGAAATCATGAAGCAGTTCCCTACATAAAGCAACTGTATAGCAACTTTGGTCCCACTTAATGGGATATGACACTAAACAATCTGTTCTCGAGGTTCCAGTAATGTTGGAGCTTTGGGGATTGTGGAGTACCCCTTCATTGCCATCGCTCCTGGGCCCGGAGTTGTAGCATGTGGTAGATTCCTATCCGGGTCAAATAGAATTAAACTGTGTATTAATAATGAACTGAATTGTTTTAAATTAAACTGTTTTAGTGATCAAAACTGCGTAATTGTACTAAAGTGAATCGTTGGAAATAGAACTGTGTTCCATTTAAACTGCGTACATAGTCTAAATTGAATTTTTAAAAAATAAAACTGATTTTACATTCAACTCTGTATTCTCCAGTCGGCCGAGTCAGCAGAATACACTGATTGCTTCTCTGTAGAGGAGTAAGAGTCTTCACCGAGTGACCTGATTTATGACAGCAAACAATCAGATGATGAAGTTCGAGTAATTCTGGAGCTTCGAAGGATGCAGAGTGCCCCTTCATTGCCAATGCTTCCCGGTTTACTCTGGCTTGGATTGGTAGCACCTGATAGAGTTCTATCTATGGGCCAAATATAATTAAACTGTGTACTTTAGCTAAACTGTATCGTCAGAAATAGAATTATATATATATATATATATATATATATATATATATATATATATATATATATATCACATACACACATACACACACACACACTCACACACGCGCATACACACACACATCACCATTATGATGTTTGTGAATAAAAAGAAAGTATTTATTTTTATAAGCAAGTGTTTTGGTCTCTTTTTGCCGGCTATACAACAGGTGAATACTTGGAATTTGCCTGAGAAATTTCAATATGAGATTGTTATCCATATAAGTCATAACTGGATACCGGGAAACAAATCCAAGTAAACTTGAAAAAACTGAAGAACACTAGAAATCAAGATCTGAGATCGTTTAGACATTACTGAAATAGACAAGAAGGAAGAATCGTTTAGACATTAGACAAGAAGGAAGATCGTTTAGACATTACTGAAATAGACAAGAAGGAAGAATCATTGAAAACTGAGGTAATTTGCCACCTCCAGAGCTTCAGTGAAGAACAATTTGTTAAAACGTGTGAAAAACTCACATAGACTGAAATTATAATTATGATAACCCGATTTTTATCGCTTCATGTCCCATAACATCTTTTGATCTCAGGAAAGAGCAAGTTTTCGGACTTTTTATTTTCAAGTTTGATTTGTTTGATCGGCGAATTTCATTAGTTACTAAATTTTCTTTTTCTTTTTCAAACTATGTTTGGTTCTTGAAATTGATTTAGTAATATCCAACAATCAAAAAGAGAATTTTTGTCTCAATTTCTTGCAACAGTTTCTGTTTTTCAATATCATTATTTAAAATCTTTTTTTTTACTCATTGAAAGTTAAGGTTTTTCACTCGAGTTTGAATGACAGCAAGTCTCCTCAAGTCTCCGGGACTCTTCTCCGTATTCTCGGCGTTCTCAATAATGTTGTAGTTTGGACCGTCTCCACTCGTTTTCCACCTCCAAGTCCTCTAGTCCCTTTAATAATCCTTTTTGACTGTACCAAAAGTACAAATCACAATTGATATAATTGTCACCTTCATGTATCATATTGTTTTCAATTCCCAAGGAAGGTCGACGTACTTATCCATTTTTTTCACATTCTTTCAGTTTTATTCTCTGGTCAGCCGGGACAGCAAAGTGGACAATTTTGCGAGTTCGCTTTTTTTGTTGATTATTATAAGGTATGGTCTTCTGGCCAAGATTAGGTGATATGTCAAAGTCCCATAAGAGTTTATGTGTGTCGTTCTCTTGGGCAGATGCTGGGTTGTGAATATACCATTTGTTCGTATTTGTTCGAATTTAAATTTCTTGCACATTTCTCAGTGGATCAAATTGCTCACTGAGTCATGCCCAGTCTTATACTCCTTCTGGGTTAATTTGCAGCATTCGCTTTATATGTGATTGATGATTTCGTCTCTATCACCACATAACGTACATTTGCTATTTTGTTGCGTCTTATCTTTTCTCGCTTTCATATGATTGGTTTTTATGGCGTTGTTTTGAGCTGGTATCAGAAAAGATGCCGTTCTCTCTTAAGGTTTCCTTTTCTCAGACACGTCCAGATTTTCTGGTGTCAGATGTTGTTTATTAGTGATTTAAAATGCCCATAGAGTTATTTTTCTTCCCATTACTCTCCTAGTTATTATCATTCTATTGGCCATCGTGTTGTCAGTACCGTTTCTGTTAGCTATAATCAGTCCTCTTTCGTGCTTTTCTATTTTGTCCTCAAGTCCTTTTATCGAGGTGTCAATGCTGTCTTCATTGCTGGCAATTCCTCTTCCCCCATCCTTTCTTGATACATATAGTCTGTCAACGTCGTCACTGGGATGTGATGCCTTATGCATGGTCATTAGTTTTCTTGTTGTTTGGTCAATTTGCTTAAGATCTTATCTGGTCCACTTCAAAAAGTGTCCAAAATATCTAACGAGGATTACAGCCCAGGTATTTATTTCTTTGATAAGGTTTCTGCCACATAGTTTTGTCTCGAGTAATTTTCCAGTTTTCCTGAGATATTTTTTTCTTAGCTTTTTCTTTCATCTCCACTTGTTTGATGGCGTTAGCCTCCAAGATTCCCAAGTATTTGTAGGCTTCCTTTTCTCCGAGCGTTTTAATCTCATCTTAATTTTGGTGATCCATTATGTCCGTCAGGTGGCATTTGCTGCTTTTCATTACTAACATGGCAGATTCTTCTATGTCAAATTCCATTTCTATAATCTGACTGTATATTCTAACCGCGTGTATTACAGTTTTCAATTCTTATTCATTTTTTTCATGTTGTCTATGTACAGTAGGTGATTGATCTTTTCTTGTAGACTACTAAGTTTGTATCCAGTTGTGCATTTTATGAGAGCGTGGTTCAGTGGCACCATGGCAATTATGAAGAGTCACAGTGATAGTGCATTTCCTTTAAGTATACCTCTTTGGACCTTTGCGTCAGCAAGCTTGTCCCTCCAACTGTCAATTCCACTCTCCAGGTTTTCATGGTTTTCTCGATGAAGTTTATGACTTCATGTGATATTTTGTACATTTTGAGGCTCTTTATTATCAAGCTTTGCCAGACATCTCATTAGCCTTTTTTAGTTCATAGATAGATTTTTCTGACTGTTTTATCCTCTCGTTTAGAATGTGCTGATCTATATAAAGTAACTCTACTGTGCCCCTTAATCCTTTGTGACATCCTTTCTATTCCACAGAGAGCAATATGTGGCTTGTTAGCGAGTAGTAAATCTCTCCCTTATTTGTGCTGTCAATACCTTCCACATCATCGGTAAGCAAGTTAGGGATCTGTAGTAGTTTGGGACATTTCCTTTGATTGAGTCCTGCTGGATCAATGTGGTCTTTTTTTTATCATCCATTCAGGTACTTGTGCACCTTGTTAACATCTGTTCATTTCTAGCACTAGTCGGTCGTAAATGGAGGTGAATTTCTTGAACCAGAACCAATGTATTCCATCATGGCTTGGTATTATCCAGCTTTATATTTTTTAATGTCCTTTAGAATAAATCGATGTGTATTTCAACTTTCGGGCCTATGTTGCGTAGTCATATCCACGAATATGGCCATGTGCGAAATAGACATGTAATGTTCATAACGATAGAATATATAAAGAACAGGAATCTCAAAAACACGTAACTACTTCTTGTTCAGGTACGAAACCTTTTTATAAACTTTGTGTTAAAGGTTTCGACGTAAGGAGGAGAGACACAATCTTCTATGCTGTCTTATTCATTTGGCCCCCAACTCGAGCGGCCCCCATCGGGTGCAAACTCGCCTCGCGCCTGCGAGCTCCAAAATTGATCCTTCTCTTTTGGCGTCTAAAAACCCGACTTTTATTTTCTTCAAATTCTCACACAAACTTCCGCGTGCTTCCGGTGCGTGAGGTCACCCGCACCTTATCACCCAGTATCGTCTCGGACTGTTATGACATCTGAGTGACACCTCCATCCGCTCGTGCGCACCCGCGTTGACACCTGCTTCAATCTTACACCCGAACAACCCATGAGCTGAGCCGAAAGGTTCTCAGCCTAACTAAACTCAAAGGCATGAACCGAAATCCCTCGGCTATTTCATAACATACCTATCCAACCACAATAAAATCATTTGTCATCGATGATGACAAATTATTTTCTTAAACTATTGTGCCGCTCCCCGTTATGTCGAACTGAGCAACAAATCTTCAGCAATACAATTTCAACAAAATAATACAACAAAAAGCATGCGTCAGTCCCAAACTCAAAAGTCACTGAAATAAAAATAAAAAGTGTTTGTATTGTCCATCGTTTTTTGTTGTTTTTTTTTTCATTTTTTTTCTTTTTCCGACCACATTTTCTGGTTCTTTTTTCTCTTTTTTTTCTTTTTTTTTTTTTTTCAACAGTCACTTGTTCGGCATATATATTTTTTCAGTCTTTAATTTGTTCTCTTATTTTTATATATATATATTTTTTTATTTTTTTAAATCTCAGGTCAATTGCTCATTTTGTATTTTGCATTGTTGCCTTCCTTCTACGTCCGTACTTATTACTGCTAACTGTATATCTCCTTCTCACGTAATATCTGTCATTAATTAATGTACACATTTTAACCTTCCACAACCAAGCATAGCTCGTACTCAAACCAAGATACATGTTTCCCCGTTTTTTCCAACTTTTGACCACCGTCAAACGGTCTATCTTACATCTTTTCAACAGCTTATGTGTACCCTTCTTTTTCATCTTCTTTCTTTCTTTCGCTCTTAAAATACCGGGTGTTCTTTTCTAAACCACCCAAGCCTTTATCAGCTCACTCAATAAAATTTCTCCCTCGACACAAAATCGAGACTGCGAATTTTCCAAACACATCCAATGAGACCACCAAAACCCTGCGCACATCTTAAATAACTAATCTCCAAACCCATGTTTTTCCGAAGATCTTCCTCAACAAAACCTCACAGTCCCATTCCAGGGGGAACTCACAAAATAACCGTCTGCCCTGTCAGACACAATAAACATCCGTCTCTTCGTTGATCTGCCTCTCTGGCGAGATATCTGAGACAATTTTCCAGCCGATACGGACATTCCACCGTACATCCGACTCTTTCGGATTCGACAACTTAAACAAAAACCTGGCCTGATTTCTTCAGCGCTCAAAATATCGATTCTCCAACATCGAAACCTTTCCCAAAGGTCCTAACTACATACATGCGATTTTTTTCCGGCAATCCCATCGATGAGCGAAATCTCCAAGGTCTCGAATCAAAATTCTAATCTCCGAATATTATTAGCACGAACCACCATCAAGTTACAAGTTTTCATTCATAAAAACGTTATTTACTACAAAATTCACCTACAATGACCCCGTCTATCGTAAAATCCATTCATAAAAATACGTTATTACTATGAAATTTCTTTACAAAATATTGTTTATTATTGCTGTCAATCATGTGCGTGACACAATCCTCTGTCCACACAGCGACCACCTTTCTTTTTTCTTCTCTGTCACTACGAGCTTAATTCTCTATTAGTCTTTCTTTCTCTCCTCCCACCACGGTACAAAGTCACATACAGTAGTAATCATAATTTTCTATGCTACCAACGATTTTTCTTCTTTTTTTTTTCTAAATTCTAGAATTAGTTCCAAATCTATCCTCCACAACCATTCAAACTCTATTCGTAAATTAAACTGACAGACGTAATTGAGCAAATACCTTCTTATTCTTTTTCTTTTCTTCGTGCCTTTTTTTTCTAGGAGTTGAGTTGTGTTACTTCTCTTTTTCATTCTTTTTTTTTCTTTTCTTTTCAAGCCTTTTTCTTTTCTTTTCTTTTTTTCTTTTGGAGTTGTGCTGTTTTTCTTCTCTTTTCGGTGCTGGACATTTTCCCTTTTCTTTCTGGGGGGCACCGAATTTGTTCTTCGTGTTTTTGGTCTCCTTTCCTTGTTTCTTATTTTCTGGCGCCTTGTGTTTTCTCTCTCTCTCCCTCGATCGCCTGAACAAGCCGCTCCGAAATAGATTCCTCCTTGTTCTTAGCCGCTTCTCTGATCGTCTCCGTGGAATCATGGTAACCCGGTCGTAAACCATATCATGAAAGATATGCCCAAGTTCTGGCACCAAATATGCCTATGTTGCGTAGTCTTATACACGAATATGGCCATGTGCGAAATAGACATGTAATGTTCATAACGATAGAATATATAAAGAACAGGAATCTCAAAAACACGTAACTACTTCTTGTTCAGGTACGAAACCTTTTTATTAACTTTGAGTTAAAAGTTTCGATGTAAGGAGGAGAGACACAATCTTCTATGCTGTCTTATTTATTTGGCCCCCAACTCGAGCGGCCCCCATCGGGCGCAAACTCGCCTCGCGCCTGCGAGCTCCAAAATTGATCCTTCTCGTTGGGCGTCTAAAAACCCGAATCTTATTTTCTTCAAATTCTCACACAAACTTCCGCGTGCTTCCGGTGCGTGAGGTCACCCGCACCTTGTCACCCAGTATCGTCTCGGACAGTTATGACATCTGAGTGACACCTCCATCCGCTCGCGCGCACCCGCATTAACACCTGCTTCAATCTTACACCCAAACAACCCATGTGCTGAGCCGAAAGGTTCTCAGCCTAACTAAACTCAAAGGCATGAACCGAAATCTCTCAGCTATTTCACAACACCTTCAACCCCTTCTAATTCTCTTGTCATATTGTTAATATGTCATCTGTTTTTGGTTGCCATATTTTTGTCCGAAATCGTTCGAGTTCTCATGCATTCAATTGTTGACATGTTGTCGTGTGGTCTCCTTCCTGTTGTTGGTAGAATTATCATTCGTCGTTTTGGAATGTCCTATTTAGTCTGTATTGTTTTACGCTTTGTTGATATCTCTTTAATCTTCCCTCTTTCTCCACTATTTTCTGGTTTATTTCCTCAAGTTGTATTGTCTTTTTTTCTTTTTGCCTTTTCCTTTTTGTCTCTCCATGCTCTATCACATTTCTATTATTTTATCTTTTTGGCCTTTTTTTTTTTGTAGAGTTTTTTTCTGCGTTTCCAAGCAAGATTCCCATCCTGGTTTTGATTTTTTCTTTATATTTTTTGAGGGAATTCCAATTTTCTCACAAACTAATTTCGCACCCGCATCGATTAGTTCATTTAATTCGGTCATATTATTCGTTGATATATAAGGTATTAGTTAATTTATTTTTTCATTTCTGTCTTAAATGTTCTCCATTCTATGTTTCTTAGTGATGGTATGGTAGTCTTTTCCCTGTTCATAATTGTCTTTATTCTAGATTTACCTTTTGTTCTTGTGTTAGTGTTTGCTCGGGGCTGTTTGGTTGTGCTTTGTTTGTTTGTGTGGCGTTTCTATTTTCCAAAGTAGGAGGTTCATTTCGTAAGTCTATTTTTGTTTGTTAAAACTCGGTGTGCGTGGTATTGTATTACTATCTTGTTAATAATTTTTTTTCTGGCGTATTTCTAGTATTTCAATGTCAGACATTCAGTCTTTCTTTATTATTGTCCTGACGTGCCAGATCTCTATCATTCTTTTCCTATATCCCCTTTCTGTAATATTGCTCCTAAAGTAGCAGTGTAGCGCAAGTTGATTGTCTGCTTTAGTCCATGTTTTGTGTTTGCGTCTCTGGTTGGTGTGGCTCCGTACATCGTCATTCGTGAATCTACAAAAAGAACAGCCGGCATTCACAGGATTATTATTATTATTATTATTGCTGTTGTTGTTGTGGTTATCATTTTACTCTTTAGAGTGTTTTCAGACCATTATCAGCTGATGGTCTTTCACAGGATTTTAAGTGATAGCAAGTCTCTGTAAGTCACCTGGAACCTTCTCAATATTCTGGCTAATAGTGCTGTAGTTTGGATTGTCTCAACTCATGTACACATCTCCAATTCTTTAAAATTCTTTACCAATCCTTTGGTGCACGTAACGAGCACAGTGGTTTCAATTGGTATTACCGTCACTTCGATTTTCCAGCGTTTCAGATTCTCAGCAAGGTGCCGTTACTTATGTCTCTTTTCACCTTCCTTCAATTTGGCGGAGATTTGGTGAACATTTCTTGTCGCAAAATCGCAGAGAATTTTGTGCGTCTTGTTCTCCCGGACGGATTCCGGGTTGCGCTTATCCCATGTGTTAACATTGTCAAATTTAAATTTCTTGCACTGTTTCCAGTGGACCACCTTGCCCACATAGTCTTGTCTACTTTTATACTCTTTCTACACCAATTTGCTGCATTTGCTTATTATGTGAATGATCGTTTCATATCTATCATAATATTACCTACATTTGCTATTTTTTTGCATCTTATCTATTCTTACTTTTATATTATTATTTTTAACTCCTTGCGAGTGGACAGTCACAAAAAGAATAACAGCTTGAACCTTTAACCCTTTTTTTCTCGGATGAACCAAAAGCCAAACAACAGTTGAATATCCTTATATATATATATATATATATATATATATATATATATATATATATATATATCATTTATTACTCATTAGAGTTTTTAACATCAGCATTAGCTGATGGTCTTTCATTGGAGTTTGAAGGACAGCAAGTCTCCTCAAATCTCCGGGACTCTTCTCAGTATTCTGGCCGTTCTCAATAAGGCTGTAGGGATGGTTTCCACTCGTCCACCAACTTCAGTCCTCCAGTCCCTGAAATAATCCTTTAGTTACAGTACAAAAAGCACCTATCACAATTGGTATAATCGTCACCTTCATGTTCCATAGTTTTTTTCAATTTCCTTGCAATGCCGAGGTACTTCTTCTTCTTCTTCTTCTTCTTCTTCTTCTTCTTCTTCTTCTTCTTCTTCTTCTTCTTCTTCTTATTATTATTATTATTATTATTATTATTATTATTATCAATCTCTTTTAAGATTTTTTTCACACTAGCATTAGTTGATGGTTTTCCACTGAAATTTTGGTGACTGCAATTATCCCCAATTCTCGGTGATTCTTCTCAGTATTCTGGCCGATCTAAATAATGCTGTAGTCTGGATGGTGTCCAATCTGATTCATATATCTTGCAGTCCTTTGGATATTGTTTTGAGTGCACTAATTAAAATTGATATCATGGTCACCCTCATATTCCATCGTTTTTAGTTCTCTGGCAAGATCTGGGTACATAACCCACTTTTCGCTTTCTTTTATTTTTACTATGTGATTCACCGGTACGGAAAGTCTACTATCTAGCAGAATCTCTTCTCTTTTTTTTTTTAACTATCATTTGGTCTGGTTATCTCAGGTTATCTCACAGAGAGTAAGTGATCTGTTTTTATCTCAAAATAATTGAAAAGAATTTGATTCTTCTCATTGGATGCATTCTTGTTTGTGCACATACCATACGATTGTACGGTCAAATTTTAATCCTATTTACCCAACCCCTCCGCTCGGGCAGGATATGACACAAGGTCAATTTTTAAGCGGAGTTTAACAGGTTTGAATTCAGAGTTTTCCTTCTCCTAAACTAGTTGCCTCACCAAGGCTGAAGAACCTAGTCTGTCCTACTATTTACCCATAGCTGGAGGGAGAATAATTGGATTCATACCTTTCCCAAGGGTATTAGTGCTATGTGAAATGCAATCAGTCAGGTCCAGGATTTGAACTCGTGTCGCCGTGTCCAATTCCTGCGACGATAACCATTACACCACGGGCACCTCCACCACGGTAAAATTTTAATGTTTTGCACAATTCCTTCAGGGTTACCTTTTGCACCCACTCATAGCTGATCTTGTACTTCTTTTTTGCTAGTTTGCAGCGTTCACTCGATATTTACTCCACAGTTTCATCTCAGTCCATAAATAATCTACACTCTCGATTCTATGATGTATGATTTATATATTTCCCTTTGCGATTTTTTTACATTTATTTTTTTTATGTTATCATTATTATCCCAAACTTTATCATTTTCCACTCCCGTAGTAAATGGCAGTATTGTTTTATAAAGTCAGAGTGACCGCAATTTTCTGTTGCTCTCCGTGACATTTCTTCGTATTAACACAGCTCTCAGCAGTGTTGTTTTTTGCCTACTTGATTTTTCTCCGATATCAAGTTCACTCAGTTTCCTCTCCCGATATCTTTAAATTTTTTTCAGTGGACCCAAACTACGGCTGATATCACTGTCAACTTAAAGCTCCAAAAGTTCTTCATTTATTTTTCCCTTTATCTGTGCCATAAGAAAATAAGTATGCGGCAGCTAGTGAGGATTGAACTTTTTAGCAAACGCCTGGTAGCATAACATGCTATTTCATAAAGTGAGACCCCCAGTCGTAAATAATAGTTGAAATTGGGTACAACATTCCCAATTTGATCTCATGATAGCTTATATAACTCCTCTCCTACTTATTTTCCCTTCGCTTTGTTCATTTTCAAAAACTGAATTATAATGTATTTTGTTATATAAAAGAAAACTACGATCGAAAGATCCATTTTAACTTGAAGCCCACAAGCATCACAAATCAATCGATGATTATATTGACTAAACACAATTATAAGAACAGAGAGAAAAGGAATTTAAATTATTAAGTAGATTTCTATTTCCGTCAACTTGTTCAGATTCATATGAATCATTATTGATCATAAATATAGATACGATTCATTTTGAATGAAATTTTAACCTTTTTTCTTATATATTCATGCTAGTTCCACGCACACAGCTGAACAAATACATTGGTACATTCATCAATTGATACTTGCTTAGTGTAAGTGTTATCGTCAGAAAGAATTATATTCAACATTTAAGCTCAGATCCTAGACAAGCCTTTATTATGTTTCGCATGAGGATGACTGTAAACTACATC